>JAFFSR010000212.1:0-110000 GCA_017163975.1 Anastatus disparis | reverse complement strand
CTGTACAAAACTGAAAAATTTTAATAAATAATTTTGGAAACCGAAATTCTCAATAACTAATGAATGAATTTATTTTAAAATTTAACCGAATAATCTTCATGGTACATACTACAAGCTAATGCATTTTTTTATTGAAAATTTCACAATAAAATGTAAAGATAGTGAATATTTATGAGTACAGGTGTAGTGTCCATTTTACATCCCCTTAAGCAAAAACTATAGATAAATCTAGTAAAAGGTATAAACTTAATAATAATTACTCAATTCGTTTCAGTACTCTCCAGAACTGAAATTAAAAAATATGATGTATGTAGTAAAGAAAAGAAATATTTAGAAAAAATGTTTTAAAGAATACTATACTGTTTCATAACTGAACTCGCCTAAAATATACTTTTTTAAAAGTAATAATAACATAATAAAATAGTATTCATCAGTTTAAATAATGACTTAAAACAAAAAATAACAGACATAATATTCAAAAGCTTTGAAGAAATTTTATTACATTCGAAAATTAAAAGATAGTGATTGCTTGATTGATTTCAAAACTTTTGTAATAAATATTAATATACATGGGAAAAATTGTTATAAAACGTCCTATGAATATATATATATATATATATATATATATATATATATATATATATATATATATATATACAGATATCTGTTTTATTTAAAACGAAAAGAAATCATATATTCTTGAAACACAAAGAGATGCTTGTTCTAAAATTTTGTAGGGATGATGTTCATTTTTTGTGTTGTTTTTTTATATTAACAATTTTTCATTTTATATTTATTTATTTATTAATGTTGTCATAACGTTTTTTGATGTTTATTAATTTTTAAATATTTTGTTTACTATTTATTTGTAGCAAAGAGAAAAAATTATTCATTTAGAATAAAATTTTGTATTTAATTAAAGATGTAAAAATAGTATACATTTTGGATTAATTGTTATTAACACAATTTTATAAATTTTACAAAAAGAATATTATAAGTTTCTTGGGTACTTAACGGTATCTTTTCTTGGCGCCTAACTTAATGAGTTTTCGTCTGGGTGTTCCAATCTTGAGTAACGGTAAAATTTTTCATGGAAATTTTAATATTTACGTATGTACATGTGAAGTCTTATATAATATTTTTAGTTATCCAAAATTGGAATATCCCTTGAAGCTTGACTTTATTCACGGTCGCCAGGTAATATTTTAATTACCGAATTTAAATTTACTTCATTAATATAATCTATTACATGCATATACAAGGTGCAGACAGCAATATTATAAAAGAAAATTACATTTATCGACGATCTCCTCCAGTGCAATACTCTTGGAGATGCGATAGTTTATAATTTTCTTTACGTGTGGAGAAGAAGGTAATGTGATAAAAGTTATTATCGACGACTCCATTGAGTGCAATACTCTAAAGAGTGCGATAATAAACTTTTTTAGTATTATGAGATATGTAGAAAAGTGTTCAAATCGACGAAATCTTTGAGTGCAATACTTTTAGATGTGCGATAAATAACACTTTTATTTAATGCATAATGAATAAAGAAATTATTATCGACGACATATCCGAGTGCAATACTCTTCAATGTGCGATAATTAATTTCTTTAGTACTTCTATGAAAAATAATAAATGAGATGAGATGAGTTATACTTTTCTCAATAACTTTTTGAACAGTCTCATTTAAATTTGAAATACTTAATCTTTTTATTAAAAAATTAAGAAAATATATTTTACAAAGATTTAAAAGTTACATAGTACTTTAAGACAGAATGCTTAAATCTTATACTTCTGACAGTATAAGATCGAATGAATATAGTATCCATGTTAGATGTTACATGGTCGAACATCTAAAAGATAATGAGAGAGCTTGCTTGAGTTCACGCTCTTTTATATTATTTCTTAAACCTTCTATGAGGTTCTATTTCTTATTGAAGAATTATATTTTAGGAAATAGAATGTTCCATACCATTTATTTTAGATATTTACAAAAGAAACATTTAATTAAGATAAATGTATTAGTAAAAAAAACATTCTATTTCCTTTACATTTCAAATAACTATTTTTTATAGTCAATTTTATTATTTATTAATTGAAAAAGTTAATCTTTTATATTTTAATTAATATCTTTAAACTTTAAATAGAGTAATCAGTTTCATACATATTATATAAATAGAATGTTCTATTTATATATACACAATTATTTTAGAAAGTTACATTTTATTATTAACAATTAAATATTGATAATACTTTTTATTTAAAGAAATAGAACATTCTATTTCTATAATCATTTTACTATATCTATATACATACATTTGAGTTATCTTATCGACCTCAGTAGGTAACTATGAAGTCCTACTTATACTTTTAACCTTTTAAGGACGGGGATTTTGACGTTGAAATTCGACTTTTTTTTTAAACAATATTTGTGCATAAAATGAAAAAATATATCACGTGGAGTGCCTGATAAAATTGGTGGTCGATATATCGACCAGTCCCGTCCTTAAAAGGTTAATGTAATTGAAATTTCTTATAACCAAAAATTATCCTATATAGTCATTCTTATGACATATTTATATTAAATTAAATAATTATACCTAAAATTGATATGAGCCGTTACACCCTTAATGATTGTTTGCACAGCTGAAATATTTTACTCTGTTAAGTGACGAATTTTTAACCTTAAATTTTTTTTAAAAATTTAACAAATTGCAAAATTTTTATTAAATGTAATCAATTTATTTACTACAGTGAAGAGAAACAGGCCTTAAAAGCATCAAGGCCAATTTCTTTTCACACCTTTATCTAATTTCCACGAAGCCAAGCTTGAACGTTGACGGGAGCCGTTGCTTCGTCTCCACTCTTTCTCGACTTCGTTGAGTTGAAGTGGGGACTTAGCGTCGGTTCCCATGCGTAAGACGGGTAAGAGCGACAAGGAGAGAGGGCTACCTCTCTCTGTCTTCGCGCTCTCCCCCGCAACAATTAAGACGTTTGAAGCTGAAAGCTAATTGCGAAGAGAGATTTTTCTTTTCAGTGGCAGTGACGCGCGCGAGAAGGCCAGAGGTGGTACTTGAATGTGTTGCAGCCGCGGGGCTGGAGACACTATCTCCCCCGTCGGGAGATTAGTTTTTTTTGCAGTCAATTTATTTTTTTTTTTCCCTTTTCTTTTATTGAAGTAGTTACATTTCTAAAAAAAAGAGCGGATTTCTGTCGTCGGTGTTTGTTTTTCTTTCTCTTACTCTCTTTGCCCGTGTTATATCGTGAGGGTGAAAAAAAAGGATAGATGGAACTCTGCATGCAGCGCAGGGCGAGTTGGCGGCACCCAGAGAAGCCGGCAATGCAGCCAAGCCGGCCAGCAATGTCTTTCCTCAACCAAAAGATAAGTTTCTGATGAACTATTATAAACAAACTTACTGTAAATGAGTTGATTTTTTTTTTTTTTAAATTATGAATTAATCGATAATAAAATAGTATCGTAATGATTTCATTACTTGATTAAAGAATAAGCGATTGCGGAAGTATTCGTAACTCTCAAACATTAAATATATGGTTATTCAAATACAAATTGAAACTATTGTTAATTCCTCTAAATATTGTTCATTTTTACAAATGTAATTGTAATTTTTTTTATCATTTCAGAGTACAAAATTTTTTCGAATGATTACGATTTTATAATAGAATAAATACTGATGTTTGAGAGTTGTTAAATATTTATATTTATATCAAAGCTTTTAAAATCACTTAAAAACAAAAAAAAAATTTCTTAATTATTACAATATTATGCTTGTTTGGAGATTGTTCGAAACGCAAAGAACCATTGCTGATTAAAATTCATTTAATTATTTGAAATCTTTGAAATCCATATTATCAGAATAGTAATCAATTTTATTTGTAGAGCATTCTAAAATCTCAACATGTGTTTTTTATAAAAGAGAATTTTTATTTGAAATCATATGATATAGTTAAAAATTTTGTTTTGCTTTAACAACTATCTTATTAAATAACTAATTAAACTATTTGATTTTCAACTCCATATGTATGTAATAGAAATTTAATAAAGAAAAAGTGCAATACAAAAACCAAAAACGAGTATATTCTTATAAAAAATTTTTTTAGTAGTTCAAATAATGGTTAACGGTGGGGTTTTAGAGGAGGTAAAACTCCTAGAAAAGGAAACCCCACCTTAATACATGGCGCTCAACACGTGGGACCAAATCGGTAAAAAGATTGTTGAAGGATTAATATCCTTCAATAATCCCGCGTACT
This sequence comes from Anastatus disparis, assembly GCA_017163975.1. Taxonomy (NCBI): domain Eukaryota; kingdom Metazoa; phylum Arthropoda; class Insecta; order Hymenoptera; family Eupelmidae; genus Anastatus; species Anastatus disparis. Next base: position 105,728 of record JAFFSR010000212.1, on the reverse strand, counting down.
ATAGTACGCTGGCGCGTATGCGTTTAGCGACGGTACCGGACCGACGGCCTAGGGATTAGTTAGGGAATAGTAACTCTTTCTTTTGTAGAATAATAACCTCAAATAACAAGAAATATATCGAGCTCTTCGTTTTTATAATGATTTTTTTTTAAAGAGAATTTTCTTTGATTGTCACAAATTATGATTAAAATGATAAATACATATATTATGCTGCAATGAAATTTATTTGTTATTTCAGATCCATTTACAAACTTCATTTAATATATAAACAAAGAATAATTTTAATAAATTTTAAGTAAATAACTATAAATAAATAGATTTCAATTTTTAACAAAACAATTAACTATTTATTATAAACTATTAAATTTCTTTTTGATTTTTGCTTATTTAATTTCGATTTGATTTACGTATGAACCTTATTTTTTTTTTTTTTTTTTTCTTTTTTCTTTGATTTTTGTTTGTTTCTTGCATTGATCTTTAGTATTTTTGAAGCACCAGAATGTACAGACTGTATCTCTTTGCATATTTACACCCATAATTTTCAGAAAAATCCACTACAACATGTATTTTATTCGACTTTAAATTTAATTTATTTATATGAAAAAAACATTCAACTGGTAACTTGTATCATAAACGTGTTTTTAAAAAAAAAAGAAGGTATTAGAAAAGTCATGTCTTTAATCATTTGAGAAATTGAACACTGGATTTAATCTTTCTAGTCACATTTATTTGTAAAGTTGTATTATTTTACTAATTCTGTATTCCCTTGAAGTAAACCACTTGTAATAATAAGTTTGTGCATTGTTTTTAACGTTTGCAACAACTCTTTCTTTTTTTTTTCATTTCGAACATTCTCTGTACATACATTGCTTACTTTTGGGATTATAAACAAGTCCTTCAACAAATTTTTTTTTTGCATTGTTTGTTGAGATAATTGCATAATACACCAATTTGTTTAGTAACAAATGAAAATTTGCATGAATCTTGCATAAACATGTGTGTCGATCGGAAAGTTTTTTTTTATTTATTATCCAAAATGGTTTACATGTAACAAAAAAAAACATGATAGTAGTTTATTTTTTTTAAAATCCTCGAAAACTCGATATATTTCATACTTATACGTAATATATATATAATTTAATCAGAAAGCATCTATAGGCTTTTTATTAAATATAATATTCTTGTGAAAAATCTTCTGAAAGACCGATAGGAACTTTACAGCCATGAAGAAACATATCTGTGTACTAGAAGTTAGGGTTTTCGTGGATTTCCTCATATATATATATATTTTCATTTTTTTTTACTGCGAAATAAATTTGGTCATTACATGGTTGGCTGATGAGAATTGGTTTTGCTGGAGATAACGATAGCGTTTTGTAGCGTAGTAAGTAGCGTCAAATAATTCGCATCTCGTAGATCGTAAGTCGCGTCCTAACCAGCTCGAAAAATTTTCGAGTTAAAGAAAATAAAAGTTATTTTCTTTAACACAGAATTGCGAATTTTCAATTCTCGTTGAAATAAGTTCGAAATTCGCAGGTATAAGTTGGACAATTTTAAGAGATTCGAAATTGCTAATCTAATTTAAACAAATTAAAATTTTTTTTTAAAAAGAGAAATAAGTTCCAGGCAATATCCGGAATATTTTCTCATGTCAGTATTCATAAGTACTTTTGATTGCTGCCTCAATTTTCTTTCTCTGGTATGGTTGGGACTCGAACCCACGAGCCCACTATATTAGTAAAAAAAAAAAAAATTTAAGAATAATGAATTTCAATATACTATATATCATTATATAATATACATATATATATATATAATTGTAACTAATCAATATGTATTTTACTTTTTTTTTATCCACACTTATAGCCATATCGGCTATTGCGGAAGGGTACGAACAGTGATGAGTAGGCCCATCACTTAGTAGTTGCCGGAAGCAATAGCTCGATCAAGATAGGCCGCGACAAAACAAAGGGGAGTGATCGAATTGGGATCTCCTCTCGTTAAAAAAAAACTTTTCAGGTGGACCAGGATTATTAAATAAATTATATACCGCGTCGGGAATATTAAAATAACAAATAATAAACCTCTAAAATATTTGCCTCCGTTCGTTAACTGGCGCTAAAATCGCGAGCTGACCCAATTAAAAATAATAGAAAGAAATTTTAATCAAAAAGTAACTAGCAACGAAATAATATTCTGACCCAACCGCGTCCGCGAAGGAATCATCATGAGTGATTCCGAAAATTTCCTTAATTATGAAATACTCGATTTTCCCTAAAGTGGAAAATTGAGGCAGAAATCAAAAGAATGTTTCCGCAAGGGAACAAGGATTTTTTTTTGTTTGTTTGTTCGTTTGTGACATAGAAAAAGAAATTTGTATCAAAAAGAAGAAAATAGAATTCAAATATTTTCTTTAAGCAAGCTTAACAAAATTTTACTTATTAAATAATCGATTTTTCCGTGCGATAAGGCAATTTGGAGATAAACATGGTAAATGACAAGATCAAAAGATCATGCCATTAAGATAATACATAGATGCGAATTTTAAATAAAAACCGTTATTTATAAACTTTTATTAGCGTAAAGATAATAAAAATAATATTTAAGAAGATTCGGTTTACCTGCTTGTAATGCGAGGGTTCAGGGAAAACCCTAAGTCTATACTATTAGAAAAGAATTTTCTCTTTCTTAACATAAAAGAGATTTTCGTCTAAACGGCTAAATAAAGCCATAAAATGAGGAACATATTTACACTTCGGAAAGTTTTCCCTCTGGAGGTAGAAGGTTTTTTTGGGGTAACCTATTATATAAAATTTACAAAATACTAAACAATACGATTTCCGAATTACTCAGTTTTAACAAAATTCGATAATAATTTCTTCGCGCATTTCACTTAACTTAAATAAATGAAATAAGTCGTAAGGATATTCAAATTTTGGCACAATAAGTTAAATAATATCCTATAAAATTACTAAAAATTGACCATTTTAAAATTCTCTTTTCGCAAAAACTGAAATTGTAAATGTTAAAAAAAAATTTTTTATTTAAGGAAATCACCTTAAAAATAAATTTTCTTTGAATTAATTAAAATCAAATTTAAAATTGTACATGCTCAATAAAAATCAGTACATTCGGAATGTTCACATTAACAGAAAAATACAGAAATTCAACAATAGTGATCATTGAATAAATTAAATAGAAAAATTTGAAAATTAAAAATAATACGTAATTTATCAGTTAGTATGAATAATCAATTTTAAATAAAACTTGCAATTAATTAATATTGAAATTTGTATTATTAAAAACTTTGGAAAATTTTTCAAAATTAATTAACTTAGAATAAATTCGAATTATAAAATGTTCTCTTTAGTCAACCGTGTGAACATTAACAAACGTTTTGCTTATCGTTAATGTTATGGCGTCATGCAGTGCATGTGCAGTAAATCATAACGTATTTTCACGTAGCTTCGTATAGCTTAATATACAGTTACATCCGGTCGACTGAAAAATAAAAATATCAAATTCTAGTTTGAAGTCTAAAAGAAAAATATCTCATTACAAAATTATTCTGGTTACTCAGAACTAATCTTTGTTGGTCTCACAAGAGTCAGCAAATAATAAAAAGCGTAACCTAAGAAATTAACTTCGAGATAAAAGCAATGGGATCCGAACACATGCAAACGTAAGCGTGTTTAAAAGAATATTAAATAATGTACTTTTAAAAATTTTTAAACCTTTACATATCATACTTTTCAATTAAACCTTTTTCATTTTCTAAAATCTATAAAACTTGTTTAAAATTTTAATTAATTAACCAATGCCCGAAAACGTCCTTTTCAATAATTAAACCTTGAAATTATACAATAACAAGGCAATCAAATAATCATAAACTGTTGCAGTTGTCATGTTTTTCTTTAATAAACAAATTATTATTATTAATTAAACAATAAAATCATTAAAAAATTTTAAGAAATAAAATAATAATTAATTTTAAAATTAACATACTTTTGCTAAACAAGACTCATAAAATCATATTATGGTTGCTTGGAAAGGGATTGTACTCTTGTTCCGGAGGGAAGAAACTAAAATCCATTTATTTTCTTCTATTTTTACAAATTGTATTATTACAAAAAAAAAAAAATAAATATTTTAAATATCTAGATTATGAAAATTATACTGACATTTTTGAGTACTGCTTAGGGTAATAACTCTTATAAATGTACCCTTGAGCCTCCGCATTATAAAACACAGGTAGTAGGTAGGCAGGGACAGTAGGCGTAACTATTATAAACGTATAAGTTTAGCCGTAGCATAACGATTCTGTGTGAAAGCATGTAGTTTTTTTTTTGCAAGTCTTCAGTAAGTGCCGTTCGAAATAGTATACAAAAAGAAAATTTTTTTTTACAAATAATGTAACCATAAGAGAAAAATTTTTCTTCTTTTTCTCGAATTTTTTTTAGTGTTATATACCAGAGCACTAATATTGAGGAGGATGGGTCCTTTCGCTCTAGTAAAAGAGAGGCCCTGTGAAAGTCATAAATTTAAAACTTTCGAGTACAACCTTCTAAATTAAGCTTCATAAAGCTTAAGCCTTAACAAAAATAAATATGACTACAATGACTGTTAAAATAGTTGCAATGGTTTAGAATGAACAAAATTTAATAAAAGAAGTAAAATTTCTAAGTCCTATACTACTCGCCTAAACGCAGTTAAATTAAATAAAAATTTTTTAAGTGTAATTACTACACGGGGAACCTTAACTTGTAAATAGTAAATTGAATAAAATGGTTAATATTTTGATAAATTAATCATCAGAAAAATAACTAAGGTTTTGCCATAAAATTTTTTTTTAATAAGTTGTTTAAAATACTGTTAATTAAAGATGTAAAGAAAAGAATAAACAATGTGTTAATTTTAAACTTTAAAAAAATTACGTATATCTATATTCCCAAAATTTCGGAAAAAAAATGTTTCAACACTGTGTATAAATAACATTTTGTTAAACTATAGTTAAAATCTTTTTGAATAAAATATTTTAAAAGGAAATTTACCTAAAGCAGTTAAATTAAACTATAAAGTTACAAAATAATAATGTTAATATAGTAGTAAAATAGTTAAAACTACTATTTACACTTTTAAAAAAAAAATTTTCTTTAATAAGTTGCAGTCGAAACATAATAAAATTCAAAGTAATACATTAAAACCCAAAAATAATTCAAGTAAAATGTTACAACAATAACTCTAATTTATTAATAAAAGTGAAATTATTTTTGAACAAAGTTGTAAAATTTTTACATCAAAATAATGATTATAAATAATATAAATAACATTAAATAAAGAGACATCGGTAAATTGACAAAGATCATAATTGTTAAAATTCAAAATAATATCCTGAAAAACCAAGCAAGCGTAAAACGTACTTGCTTTCAAACAGTGAGACTGTGTTTCTCCGCGCGCGATAACACACATTGCAAGCTCTTAGTTGAAGTATACGTTGCATGTGCTAGCGTGCTCTGTAAGGCAGCTCGAGTCTGAAGCGAAGTGACGTCATGCTGGCTTATGTGCATAGTACGCTCTAAGCTTGAAAGCATTTTTTTTGCTTCACCGAATATAAATGAATGATGCTTGAAATCTTTTGCTTTTAAAATAGAACTGTTTTTCTACATTTTCTTTGTTTTTGTCATAATAATTTAGTTAATGAATTTTTTTTTTTGTTTAATTAAATATTTGCACTATTGTTATACTAAAAATATAATCTAATTTGAAAATAACTTAATTATATATATGATTCATTATTCGCGTGATAAGTTGAATTAGCTTTAGATTCAATTAAATCAATTCTTTTAATAAATCCAAAATCTTAGTTATAAACGCAATAATTATTAATAAACTCTAAAATAATAATAATATTCCAATTAATTAATAACAATAAAAATAAATTTGTTAAAAATGAGTATAAAAATTGCAACCATCATTTTTATTTTAAATTAAATAATTAAATGTCATAAGAAAATGATTAATAATTATTATTTAAATTTAATTCTGTATAATTCCACTAAATTTTTTTGTACAGCGTCTTCAGTATCCAGTAAATGATTTTAAAATAAAAGCTTAAAAGTTATTTTCCAAGTGTGTTATCGTCAATTCTTCTAGTAAAATTAAATATAATTAAGTTTAAATAATAACTTTTAAGAAACAAAATCAAAATTCAGAAATAAAATTGTTCGCTAAATGTATTTCCAAAAATTTTAATCTCTCTTTTATAAATAGTAAATGATTTATATATTACAAAAACTGTCTTGTTTTAATAAACACATTATTTTAAAATTTAAAAAAAAAAACTAAAACGTCTCCAAATCAAAAGATTTCCCTTCCGAGCCTAATTAGTCAAATAAATCACGTAAACAAAAAAATCTATTATTATTACTAATAATAAAAACTAAAATTTTTCTTTTTACCTTTTATAGTAAATAATTCATTTTATGAAAATATTAATGCGAAACCAAAAATCTTGACACCAAAGAGGATGTTAAGGATAAAAAAATCTGTAATTAAAAACTTTAAGAAATTTTAGCGCGTTCACACGGCGGCAATTGGACACTGGAGTGAGGGGTGCTCATCCTCACCAAGAGTTAAATATAAAACCGTTTTTCTTACTAAATCACGGCCGAATACAATTGGATACTTTCTTATCTGACTAAACTCAATGCTTTTACACGGGTTAATTCTAGAAATCTGCGAGATGCGAATAACTGACTAAAATAATGAAATATATACTTGACACACGTAAATTAGTGTCTATGCGATTTGTAGTTAGGTTTATCACGTAAAAATTTATAGTAAGCAGGTAACTAACCTATTGCAGGCATGATGAGAAAGTCTTGTCTCGAAGTTCCTAAATTATTTTCTTTTGAATTTTTTTTTATCTACGTATTTTCTGTTGACGTTTCTTTTCCATCTAAGGTGCTAACCTTGTCCTCGGAGAAAAACGCCAAAAATGATAAATTAACATATTTTCAAATTACTCAAAATGAATTAACTTTCTCTTCATGCAAGCAAAAATGGAAAGTTTAATAGAATACAAATTAATAATATTAAATACGTAAGCTATAGTAATGATGAAAGATCCGAATTTAAGAAAAATTTGAAAAACAATACGATTCATACAAAGGTTAATCCAATTATTTAAAAAAATAAATTGGAGTTAAAATTAGTCTAAAACTATTAGATTTAAGATAAAAGAATGCATGCAAATTTGCTTGCAATAATTAATAAATTGAACATGAAAATTTAGATCAAATGCGAAATTTTAAATAACTAACGAATTATCCGTAAAAATATATATATAAAATGCTCGCCAATTCGCAAGCATTTATCTAATTATTTTAATAAACAATAGCAATTGGTATGATTAATAAATCAGAATAAACTAATGAACGGCCGATTTTCATATTTAAAATAAATTTTGTTTAAAGTTCAATTACATCATTAACCTTATGCATAGGAAGTGACGACGTGAATAAAATCTAAAAATACTAAAAACCAATTTGATAATGAAATTTTAAATTTTCTATGCTAAATTATGACCATGCAGCAATAAACTTTTGCTAAAAATAAAAATAAACTCTATCTTGAAAATTTTTAATTATTTACGAAAATTAAAACTAATCTAAATAATTAAATAATATCAGTCATTCTAAATTTCCGCGCTAAAATTAAAATCACCGTAATATATATAATAAATCTCTGTTCAATAAAATCTTTAAAACTACCTACATGGTAACAGAAATCTGCAGTTATCCGTTACCATCCGGGAGAAATAACTTATGGTAACAATCTATAATCAATGACATTTATGGTAACTACAATTTAAACTTAGTATTTAGCACGGGATAATAATTTTTAAATTTTCAACTAAATAATTCAACTTTAACTTTACTAATATGACTAGTTGATTTAACTACTAATTTTTTTTGAGTTATTTCTATACATTGTTCTCAGTTTTATTCTCGTTTAGTTAAATAAATTAATAATTACAATCAAACTAACTAATAATTAACCTAACTACTATCTATTTTTCAAGTTTAAATTTTTTTTTTTTGTTGTCTGTTTTGTTTATGAAATTATTGCACAATAGATAACATAATTTACCTATATACAATAAAAATAACTAATTTACAAAATCAATATTAAAATATAATTCAGAAGTAAATACTTAAACAATAGAATAATAATAAATGATCAAAAAAAAGAACTAAAAAAAAAAAATATAATGTTCAAATATTTACATTCATAACTACGTCGTTCTGTTAAATAGATACTAATAATTAAAAATATTCATAGTTAACTCCCTATTTAATATAATTTCGAGATCAAAATTAAAAACCATTTCAAAATGTTTTAAATCAACTGCAACTTGTGCTTATAGTTAATAATAATCGGTACAATAAATTAAATTATTATTACACTTTATCTAATTAAATTTCATACTTTATAATATTAAGAATTATAGTAACTTTTCAAACTACCATAAAAACTTAACGTTTTATGTTAACAACGTTAACTTAAAACTTAATGCTGCTAGCCGGAATCTTGTTTCAAAAAGAGAAAAAAGGAGAAAGTTAATGCAATTTTTCTTAAACATAACTGTCAGTCTCACGTTGTCACTTAAAACGAGTAAGGCAATAAAAATGCAAAGCGTCGTACTAATCATATACTTTTCTCGTAGTAATACAACTAGTATTTTAAATATTACCGAAATAAAATATATCGTCGTATATATGTTAAATAAAACCGCGTATACGAATTGCTATTGTACGAAATAACATTTATAGATATATTTAAGTAAATACTTTAATGCAATTTCGTGAGTTTCAGGTGAACATAATCAACCTATCCAACTCGGAGGGGATTTTTACGCTTATTTCAATAATAATTAACAGGTATGCATATTTCGGTTAATATGCATCCCAATCAATTTAAATTTAAGGCATGAAGTAGAAATAATCCTAGTAGTATATTAAAATAATAGTAGTCTAATTGCTAATGCTAAATCTAATAATTCCGAATATATTTTGGATCGGAGTCACAAACAATAAATTTTTTTTTGTGGAAATATAGTAATATTTTTCTCAAAATCATACTTACAAACTAATACGTATCTGCTGGCGGATATGAAACATAATTTTTCCTTTAATAAAAAAAAAGAAGAAGAAAACAATTTTATTTTTCAACCTAATAAAATTATTTACATAAATAAATTTTTGTAAATTACTAATAAATAAAAGCTGCTTTATTTCTAAAATCATAAAATTCAAAATCCGGTACCGGTAGTTTAAAATATTATAGTCATTAAGTAGGTTAGGAAATATTTGACTTTCATGGTAGTGGGCAGATGGTCCACGCACGATGGCTTATAGGACATGACTGATCACCATGTTCTATCATAGAAAGAGCAACCATGGTTAGTCGAATCAGATGTGCGACTCGAGTATAATGCGAAAAACTACGAAATGAATACAAATTGAATTAAAGAATAAAAAAATGAGATACAAAATTGAATACAAATGAATTGAACATGAATGCCATCCCGATGCTTTTTGTTAAGGTCGTGAGATGATGATTATTACCGGATGCTTTTTGTTAAGGTCCGATGACTAAATAAAAAAATTACAAAATGAAGAAATATGAAGAAAATCGCGTAGCTTAATCTCGTATACTATTTGTGATTACTCACGGTAGTATAATTAAGCCGACGGGTACGCGCTGGGGAGTACAGATGCAATAAGCATACCCTGGCCGGTTGATATTCGAGCGCTATTTGTGATCAACCAGTGTAGCATAATTAAGACGTCGAATGCATCGCAAGGGAATACAGATGCCCACAGCATACGCTTGCGAATGTTATTCGAGCACTATTAGGGAATACAGATGCCCACAGCATACGCTAATAGTATAACTAAAGCAAAATAATTACAAATACAAAAAGAAAATAAAGGTAAAATAACAATGAAAATATGATACAATGGAATGAATATATATACCAAAAAAATAAGGGAAAATACAAATATTTTCCACTGCTTCTGTTGATTCCAATGAAACGTCACTGTATAGGACGGGAGCTGACTTGACCAACATACAGTGGAACGTGGTGGAAATTCTCGATGTACTGTGGTATCTAACGTCACCGTATGGGGCGGAAGCCAGGTATACAGTGCAATATTTCCTATAATAAGGGGGGATACACATACGGTTTTTACGCGGGAAAGGTTTACTGACGCGATCATCAAATAGCTTTGAGGAATTTAACATCCTGTTTAAGGGTGGAAGCCAAATTTGCATTGTTGTTGATGATTGCCCAAAGTGGCCATTTCAGGGTTATGAATATGAAAATAAAATTTTTTTTTTCAACTTATAGGGGGAACCGTAGTGAAATATTACAATCGAAATACAATGAAATAAAAATATACTATTATAAAATGAAAATAATGATGAACAAAATATAAACTACGACAAATAACAATAAAGAAAACAAAAGTGTACTGAATCAAAAGAACTACACGAAAAATATATACATTAGACAAATAGTAAAAGAAAAGAAAATCTTGTACTAGACGTTCAAGATAATTACGAAATAAAATTACTTCAGAAACTAATTTTAGAAAGCAATAAAGCAGCGCTGTCCATTATTACATAAAATCAATAAAATTAAATTTTTTTTAGAATCACCATGAAGTCTTTCTCACGATAAATAAAGATTATAAAATGTCATTTTGCTTGAAAGTTTCGTTTTCATACTGTTATCTAAATATGTGACTCCGACACCAAAAAATGCAAACGTAGAATCTACTGTTTCCAGTAAAAACGGTTAAGTAAAATAAAATTTGATGCTTTCCCATAGAAAAGTGCAACTTCAGGGAAAGAATTAAAAGAAATATAATATTAATTTAGTTAAGCTAAGGCAAACCTCGAAAGAGAGGGTACCTCTCCCATTAGTTTCATAAGTATATAAGCCACCTGGACAAGACAACGCGCATCAGTCTTGTTCCAGAAGCAATACAGTAACTTTTAACAAATTTTTATAATTATCATAAACCAAGATAGTTAATTAGTGAATAAGTTTCGGCGTTCAAAGTAGTAGTTATATAAAGTGTTAGCGTAACACCGTCTAGAGAATTCAAGTTTGACCAAACTAGGAAAAACCTAGGTAAAATCATATTTTTTTTTATTTTTATTTATTTTTATACATATACACTGGGTATGCTGCCATCATACAAAAATAATGATAATTTTATTTACAGTTAATTAACTTATTAATATAATACTACTGTTATATATTAATCTATTTAGTAATTTTTTTTTTATTATAAATTGTCTTTATTATCATTCAAATTAATTTTAATAATTACGTGTTTCAACATTAATTCCCTATGATGATACGTGTTCATCCAAGCGGCGCAGATTAATCCGAAAACAAGCGAGTCAGTCTTAGCCTTCGATGAACGAACATAGCGAATTGATTTCGATATTATCATTTAAATAACTTACTACTCAATGAATGTTATTAACAAATCTTTTCAAAGTTAATGTAAAAGATAAAATTATTGATCATATTTACCTTTAAACTAGTTCATAAAAACTAGTTACGTAATCTAATTTTGACGTATTAGTCAAAAATTTTTCTAAATAAATCTAAGTTTTTGTCATATTGTAAGTTCGCCTAAATATCACGCTCACTTTAGTTTACGAATATAAAAATATTAAACACTCCCACTTTACTCCTTCCCGACGGGTCGCGAGATCAACCGCTAAACACTTACGTGTCGGTGCGTAAAGCGCACAACAAAGATTCTGCTTCTTTTCTAGTTTTTTTTTGAAATCCAAATTGCTTAATAATCAATTCATAAATGATTTCACGAAATTCTCCTTTCATAATTCCTATCCAAAATACCTATTTTATCTCTAATTCTCTGAATCCTTCCTATGAACTATCAATAATGTAAAATATAAAACTATATTTAATTTTCATAATGGTACGGCCATCGGTAGTGCTGTCAATCAGCAGTTTAAATTCTCACAACTCTCTTTAAACCGGATGTTCATGTAAAATATTTTTACATATTTCTCGGACATTTGTTTTTCGTAAAAAAAAAAAAGAGGAAAACATATACGGTCAAGAAATATAAACTATTGATCAAATTCATAATAAATACCAGAATTCTAAATAGTCTTCAAAACTACACGATTCTGTTAAAACCTCCTAAATTTCCTAAAGGGCTCTTCTCTAAATATGGCATTTAAAGCTTGTAGAGTCGTATCCCTTTTGCCATTCGCAATCGATAACTCTTCTCTAAATATGGCATTTAAAGCTTGTAGAGTCGTATCCCTTTTGCCATTCGCAATCGATAACTCTTCTCTAAATATGGCATTTAAAGCTTGTAGAGTCGTATCCCTTTTGCCATTCGCAATCGATAACTCTTCTCTAAATATGGCATTTAAAGCTTGTAGAGTCGTATCCCTTTTGCCATTCGCAATCGATAACTCTTCTCTAAATATGGCATTTAAAGCTTGTAGAGTCGTATCCCTTTTGCCATTCGCAATCGATAACTCTTCTCTAAATATGGCATTTAAAGCTTGTAGAGTCGTATCCCTTTTGCCATTCGCAATCAATAACAATCGATAAAGGATTTTATTTTTTCAAATCGTTAGTTAACATTTTTTTGTATTAACACTAACTCTACTCTATACTTAAGTAAATTTCACCTCTTATTAGTTAATTTATTGTATTTTCTAAATAAATTAATCAGTCTCTAACTCTTCTCTAAATATGGCATTTAAAGCTTGTAGAGTCGTATCCCTTTTGCCATTCGCAATCGATAACTCTTCTCTAAATATGGCATTTAAAGCTTGTAGAGTCGTATCACTTTTGCCATTCGCAATCAATAACAATCGATAAAGGATTTTATTTTTTCAAATCGTTAGTTAACATTTTTTTTGTATTAAAAAAAAAAAAAAAAAAAAAAAAAATAAACGGTACAGATATCCAATAATTTTATGTAAATACAAAAACTCACGTATCCGTTTATAACAGTCTAAAGAAAAAATCACTCTAACTCTACTCTAGACTTGAATATTTCGCCTTTTTAAATATCATTGGTTTAATATTCACTCTGACTAAGATTGATTGTCGGGGACGACAATAAACTTAGTAAGGGGGAGAGGTCAACGGGTGACTTACTAAATTATTTAGATCAATGTAGTAATAGTTTCCTTTTGTGTGTAATACATTATTAAACTTCTGATAAACTTTTATAAACTTGTTCTAGACTATTAATAAATATTTCGTATGCACCATTTAGTCCTGGTGTATCGTATCAGATTCAACTATTTTACTCTCGGGTTAACCCTTATTAATTTTGTGTAATTGACAATTTTGTGAACTTATTCTTCTATTTCTTCAGGATTAAGATAAGTTCAGAGTTGTAAAGGAAATTTATTCTAATCTTTATGTATCGCTCTTAAACTATTTTCTCTATGGAAATATCCCTGTTGTCGAGATGTCAACGTTTGTAAAGCAACCTTTAAAATGCTGTGCTTGAGTTCAAATCCGAGTACATTTTCCGAGGTTAAAGTAAATACTTTATAATTGCCCAAGGGAAAATATAAAGGAAAATTCTCTATTCATTAAAAAAAAAAAAAATTTTTACATTAATTGTGCAACATTTTAATCCTTCTCTAATGGAGTACTACACTCTGAGTTCTTGCGTTAGAACACTCCTACACTCTGGCAAATTTCCTGTCTTGACGTTAAGCAAGCATAAGAATTTATTTTATTCTTTTTATTTTCATGTTTATTCCATTTTACTGTTGGAATGTATTCAACAGCACGTCCTCTTTTGCAAATAACTTCACTCGTTGCAAAAGCATTTCCCTTTATTTTTGCTTCAGAATTCTCGCTTATATTACGTTGTAATCGTTGTAGTTGTTACAACAATAGACTCGTAATAAATTCTCCGAAAATTCTATTTCTTTTTCTAAGAATCATTGTTGTTGTTCCGTTAAATCGTGGTTATTCCATTTTGTGTGATAAAATTCTCTTTGTTTATAATTAAACTATGTCTAATATAACAAATGGGTTAGATCATTATTAATAACTTTTCAAATTCTGCTTCTTGACATCCGGTAACCTTCGTCTGTCACTTAATGTTGCTAAATTCAGACACGGGTACGTCAATTTGACAGTTCCAGTATATTTCTCTGTAACTATTTAAAATTTTTAATTATCCTAACCATTTCCATCCTTTCCCTGACCGTGATATTATCAGGTTACAATATGAAAGCGTTTTGGAGATTGTTGCTAGTCAATAATTTTCCTTAAGATACTGCAGCTACCTATATGCATCTTTAGAATAAAAAAATTTTATATTCCTGCTATTCTCCCATGACCACAATAAACGAGGTCTTATGGACATTAATCCTAATTTTTAGATCCTCGATTGATCTAAGTTCAGACTCTTAAAGACTGGACAATAGCAGTGGGATTTCGGAATCTCTTCGTTGCTGAAAAGTTCATTGAACGCGAATCGGGAGGTGGATTGACTTGCTCGAAAGTAGGGTTGATAAAGCGTCCATACTATGTATATGGCTCTGAACATACTGAGGGAATTATTAAAAACAAAAAAAATGTCCAATTTTATTTTATTTACTTGAATAATCAAAGAAAAAAAAATCTTTTCCTTTATTACTTCTAAACATTAAATGTGTGGCGACTTACCAGATTTAAATTGAGTAAGTAAAAACTTGAATTCACTAACCGTGTAAATTATCGTTTTAGGTGCGAAATTCCAGAAACGGAATCCATAGTTAGAAGATCTAATTCGGAATTAGTATTGCCATAGGTAATAGCTAAAATTAATTTAATATTTTATTTGGGGGTATTTAGCAAGACTAGGTCACGAATAACGCTGACTGGAAGTAGAAATGCCAGACGAAACGAATAACGCTCAAAACCGAGACGGACAAGCCGATCCATCTATGCTGATGATGACGGCTATGGCGAATAGTTTCGCTTTACATAATGCCCTGCAGGGCCTGCGCAGTTTTGACGGGCATAATATGCCCTTGAAGGACTTTATACAGGATGTTCGCAATGGAAAAGAGTATGTGCCTGCAGGAAGTGAAGGACAATATGTCAAGGCCGTGCTAACAAAGTTGCGCGGCAATGCTAGAGACTGCACCTATGGCCATGCATTTGCCAACATCGACAGCCTAGTGAATCATTTGAAGACTAGATTCGCGCCAGGCAAGACATATACTTATTATACCACTAAAATAAACGACATGAGGATGAAACAAGGAGAGGCAGTAGGAGATTTCTACGACTGACTAAACATTCTGCTCAGTGGGGCCAAGAATGTTTTAAAGGACGACATCCCAGGAGCAACGGACGCTAACCTGAACGATATGATAAAACCCTTGGAATATGCGGCAAAGGACATCTTCATAAGAGGACTACCCGCAGATATATCTGTACAAGTGGATGGGAAAAATCCCGCCACTCTAGCTGACGCTTACAAAGATGCAGTGCGAATTGAGACTCGCATGGAAGCAAAGATTTTACCAGACACCAGATACAAGTTCCACGGACAAGTCCCCAAAGTAAATTGGGAACAGACGGAATTCTCTGCGGTAAACCAATGGAGACCAAGGACAAACCTTGACCAGTGGGGTAATGGGAAGACTGGACAACAAAGAGAACCACAACCCTCCACTAGCTACCAGCGAACACAAGGGTATGCTTAAGGGTACAATGCATATAGAGCACCGAATAACTATAACCGGATGCCCCCGACGCCAACTGGAGCTCCAGACCAACCAGTATTTAACAACCAGCCTGCTTTAAACTGGCAGCTGGCTCGTCGCAATCAAGAATCGACGGGACAAAGACAAGAAACACCAATGCCATACCAGCAGAAAGATCAAATATTGCAATTAAACGAAACCGGAAAAATCCAAATACTGAAGGCTGTACTGGAAAAACAACACAGGTGACTCTAGGAGGTATGACCAGTACGGAGTTCATTACTTACCAACCTACGCTACAACTGGATATCATTAACCTGTTGACCAAGAGTATTCCTGACAATGTGATTCATCCCAATGAATTACCGCAAATCTTAAATCTTAAAGGTGACTACAATTGGAGTAACCATGACATGCAGCAAATCTCTTCTGAATTAGAAGAGATCGCTCAGCATAAACTGGAAACCAACCACATACATTACGCTATGTATGGGAATTTGGGAATGGGAATGCTACTGTGCTTTACGGTTATAATATTATCCGCTAAGGTCATAACGTGTAGACGCAACCGTGGTAATTATAAACCACAAGGGAGAAGGCAGTGCAAATCTGGAATCACCCAAGAACTAGCAACTGTGACCTCGGGTAGAAAAGACAACACCGACCACAAGACTGAAAACAACCCTATGACGGCTCAAGTTACTAACGAACGAGGGCTTGCACAGACCGCTTTACTCGACCGTTAATATGTAAGTTGACGTCTCTCTTTTTAGACGACCATCTCTCAAGATGTCGACAAATGAGACCTTGCAGTTAACCAACAACAAAGACCAAACCCTTTGGGAAATCATCCGAGATCTCGAAAGACAAGGGCCTGTTAAACAGATCACGACGCTAGAATACATTAACCATAAGTATACTAGACTCCAAATAAAATTTTTTGACATTTCTACTGTAGAAAACTATACACCTAAAGATAAAACTGATTATCAAAATATTGACCCAAATCGACTGTTCTGTTTAGTCACCAAAAATGACACTGTACAGACTTTAGCTTCTGTATTTAGACCTTACGGACCATTAGACTACGTACACGTTACTCGTGGAAAAATTACTGAGAACCGGTACGGATACGTAAGATATATATATAAAACTGACGCTCAAACGGCTTTGCTACAGACCCGTAACAAATACGGAGCAAGACAAGCCGAGGCTTTAAGACAGAAACGTAAACGTAACGAAACTCATGACATTTGGAGTAAATGCAGTAATTGTAACCATGACATTACTACTCAGTATAGACGCACACACATGCTGTTGTGCCATGACCAACAAACTAAGACAGACGGTTCCGAAAGACAACATGATGACCATATTTATTTTATATGCAACCTGTGTAAAAAACCAATCACAGGTAATTACGCATTGCATAGTAAAGACTGCGTTCACGCGCAAGACATACCTATACTACCGGAGACCACCTCTAACCAGGTGTCCGTTGCAACTGAGTTACAATCTAACTCATTGACATGGGCTGACGTGGCTACCAATAATGTGGCCCCGCCCACCGCTTCTATACCTTGCGACAATGCTAAAAAGCATTCTTTTTCCTTGACGGAGTATAAAGTGCTCCAACAGGCAATACGCCTCATCCTCAATCCTGCAGAACCTAAACCGCTTGCTTTAAATGTAGATAATTTAGAACTTGACTAATATTCACCCATTTTTTTTTTTGCTAATTAACGTGTAAATAGCATTCTGTTAACAAATGCATGCGACTAACCCAACAAACTACCATAACCATGTTCTAATACACTTTTGTTTTAGGTAACGAGACGAGAGGCAACCTACAACACCTGCCAGTATGAACTGCTGGCATACCACACCACCAACGGCCAAAAGTTTAGCCAGACCACTTTAAACTCTCAACCTGACGGGGCAGCGTTAAAAACAAAAATCAACCTACCTACAGGGGGAGCAAACGGAAGAGAACCCCGCTCCTCCTGTGAAGACGGAGGAATATAAAAATTCAAGATTGAAGATATAATTTAACTAACTAAATAATTAAAATCTTAGCGATAAATGTCAAAATCATTTTTTTTCATTTATTTAAATTCAAATTTCAATTTTCAATGTTTGTTATCCTGCTTTCTTTTATTTTCATTTAAATATTATGTATTTTACCTTTGTAATGCAGGTTTTTCTGGGTGCTGGAACTCGCTCTGACTACAACGCGTAACTACCGGGGACGGCAGTTTTTCTTAGTAAGGGGGGGTGTTAAGTGACGAATTTTTAACCTTAAATTTTTTTTAAAAATTTAACGAATTGCAAAATTTTTATTAAATGTAATCAATTTATTTACTACAGTGAAGAGAAACAGGCCTTAAAAGCATCAAGGCCAATTTCTTTTCACACCTTTATCTAATTTCCACGAAGCCAAGCTTGAACGTTGACGGGAGCCGTTGCTTCGTCTCCACTCTTTCTCGACTTCGTTGAGTTGAAGTGGGGACTTAGCGTCGGTTCCCATGCGTAAGACGGGTAAGAGCGACAAGGAGAGAGGGCTACCTCTCTCTGTCTTCGCGCTCTCCCCCGCAACAATTAAGACGTTTGAAGCTGAAAGCTAATTGCGAAGAGAGATTTTTCTTTTCAGTGGCAGTGACGCGCGCGAGAAGGCCAGAGGTGGTACTTGAATGTGTTGCAGCCGCGGGGCTGGAGACACTATCTCCCCCGTCGGGAGATTAGTTTTTTTTGCAGTCAATTTATTTTTTTTTTTCCCTTTTCTTTTATTGAAGTAGTTACATTTCTAAAAAAAAGAGCGGATTTCTGTCGTCGGTGTTTGTTTTTCTTTCTCTTACTCTCTTTGCCCGTGTTATATCGTGAGGGTGAAAAAAAAAGGATAGATGGAACTCTGCATGCAGCGCAGGGCGAGTTGGCGGCACCCAGAGAAGCCGGCAATGCAGCCAAGCCGGCCAGCAATGTCTTTCCTCAACCAAAAGATAAGTTTCTGATGAACTATTATAAACAAACTTACTGTAAATGAGTTGATTTTTTTTTTTTTTAAATTATGAATTAATCGATAATAAAATAGTATCGTAATGATTTCATTACTTGATTAAAGAATAAGCGATTGCGGAAGTATTCGTAACTCTCAAACATTAAATATATGGTTATTCAAATACAAATTGAAACTATTGTTAATTCCTCTAAATATTGTTCATTTTTACAAATGTAATTGTAATTTTTTTTATCATTTCAGAGTACAAAATTTTTTCGAATGATTACGATTTTATAATAGAATAAATACTGATGTTTGAGAGTTGTTAAATATTTATATTTATATCAAAGCTTTTAAAATCACTTAAAAACAAAAAAAAAATTTCTTAATTATTACAATATTATGCTTGTTTGGAGATTGTTCGAAACGCAAAGAACCATTGCTGATTAAAATTCATTTAATTATTTGAAATCTTTGAAATCCATATTATCAGAATAGTAATCAATTTTATTTGTAGAGCATTCTAAAATCTCAACATGTGTTTTTTATAAAAGAGAATTTTTATTTGAAATCATATGATATAGTTAAAAATTTTGTTTTGCTTTAACAACTATCTTATTAAATAACTAATTAAACTATTTGATTTTCAACTCCATATGTATGTAATAGAAATTTAATAAAGAAAAAGTGCAATACAAAAACCAAAAACGAGTATATTCTTATAAAAAATTTTTTTAGTAGTTCAAATAATGGTTAACGGTGGGGTTTTAGAGGAGGTAAAACTCCTAGAAAAGGAAACCCCACCTTAATATACTCTATTTTATCTAAACGGTACAATAATTACTTGTTTCAAAAGAAAATGAGTTCACACCGAAACATATATAGATCGAACAAAATAATCTTTTGGTAAAAAATGAAATTGAAAAATAATTATTTAAAAAATAATTATCATAAAAATAAAGTGTTGGTTTATTATATGAAATGGTAGAGAGCGTGGTGGCGTAACAGATAGAGCTCTTGCCTTCAATGCGGTGGGCATGAGTTCGAATCCTGGCCAGGTACCTCTGACTTTTTTTTCTAAAGAAAAACTAGTTTTTAGCTAATCATATCGCGCGGCTCTTACAAAATCCGATTTCATTGGGTATCGATTGATTGTTGGTCACAAAAAATGTGACTGATCATCGATGGGCAATCAAAGATTTCGGTATGGTGTATCAGATAGGCTAGCCTGATGTAATGTGTTAAACGGTTCCGGGCTAGAATCTATCTGATATTATCATATGTTAAAAGTTAATTATATAGAGGATAATAATATCCTCTATATAATTAACTTTTTCTCTAAATAAAAAAAAAACAAAAAAACAAAAGAAAATGATATGAAATGGTTCTTATAGGAAAACACATTGAGAGTAATTTAGAAAAGAAATCAGCGTGAAAAGATCTATACTATTATATTAAAATGCTTTAGGTCTAAAAGTAAAAATCGGCTTATAATATATTCATTCTTTATATAAACTCGTGATATAACATTTTTTTATATAAAAATCAGAAGATACATACAGGGTGTTCAAAAAGTCCCGGACCCCCCTGTAACTCAGATAGTAGAGGGGGGGTTCGGGACTTTTTGAACATCCTGTATATTTTTCATATACGAGAATCTAATTGCATATATAAAAACGTGCCATAACGTTATTATGAACGTTTTTAAGCGATTCGAATTTGGAAAATTAGAATTTGTTTCCATCTGTGACGTAGTTGTGAGGCAATTATGACGTTTTTTGGAATGTTAGCTGTATATATTACAAATCTTAGAGCATATACTACAAGAGGAAGCACGCCTAAACAAAAAGTGTAGACAATCTTGAGAGAGAGAGAGCAATAGTTTGGGTAACCGTTTTCTCTTAGAAAGAAGTGGCGACAACCACGTGTGTACGTGTGTACGTGTCTCTACGTGTTTGTACGTGTTTGTACGTGTTTGTACGTGTCTGTACGTGTTTGAACGTGCCTGTACGTGTCTGTACGTGTCTGTACGTGTTTGTACGTGATTGTACGCGTGTTCAGGTGATTCTTCGCGTTTGTACGTGTTTGAACGTGTGTGCACGTGTTTGTACGTAAGTATTTCTAATTGTACGTGTTTGAACATGTTTGTGTGTTTTTGTGTTTGTGTTTGTACGTGATTGTACATGATCCTACGAGTTTGTACGTAGGTTTACGTATTCGTACGTGTATTTACTTTTTTTTACGTGATTGTATGTTTTCGTATGTGTGGGTTTCTGTTTGTAACTGATTGTTAGTGATTTTAGGTTTTTGTAGGTGTTTACGTGTTTGTACGTGATAGTACGTGATTGCATGTGATTGTATGTGTGTTTACGTGTTTGTACGTGTGTGTACGTGTTTATTTGTGTTTGTACGTGGTCCGACATGTGTGTATGTTTTTGTATGTGTTGCTTAGTATGTTCTTGTTTGTTTGCGTATGTGTGTGTGTGTGTGTGTGTTCGCATTTGTACGTGTTTGTACGCTTGCATGTGTTTTAGCATGTTTTTACGGGTTTGTACATGTTAGTACGTATGTATGTGTGTGTAAGTGTTTGTATGTTTGCGTAAGTGCGTAAGTATTCATACGTTTGTGTACAAGTTTGTAATTATTTGTAGGTGTGCGTACGTGTGTCTACATTTTTAACGTGTGTGTACATGCGTGGACGTGTGTTCACGTTTTTCTACCTGTTCGTACGTGTTTGTACGTGTGTGTACTCGTTAGTATGTGTTAGTATGTGTGCGCATGAGTTCTGCATGTGATTACACTCGTTTATACATAGTTTGACACCTTGAGTGATAATAGCACACGCTTGCACACTTTCATACACGGACATTGATATATGCACACACACAAACTACGTATGATATCATTTTTCAGAATTAAGTTAATTATTTCTATACCATTAAGAAAGTTATAACGATGACAGTGACCGATGTGTTTATGATGATGTTGTTGACGATAACAATTTGCAAATTGAAGTGAAAATCAAATAGATAAAAAAAATTACCTGTTTATCATAAAAAAAGTCACATTTGAGTTAAACGCAGTGACTCAAAATCGAGGGGTTTCTCACTAAAATACTCATAGAAAAACTCTTCCGTACTCTCAAGCATTCTTTAGTTCTCATGCGTACTCTCCAATACTCTTTTGGTGAACGCTTTAAGTAAATGAATACGAAAAAGTTTGAAAGAGATTTAGTGAGTATGCAAGAGTAAGAATGAGTATTTGTAGAATACGAATGAATATTGAAAAGTATGCAAGAGTACTAATAAGTATTCAAGAGTACGCAAGAGTACAAATAGAATTTTAGTAATATTGATTTTATTATTTTATTGATTTCGACGATAAGTCATTTTATATCATGTTTGATAAATAGAACAGATCGTAATAGATCTTATTAATATAACGCTGAATTCTGAGTCTTTATCTAACAACCCATCTCTTTATCAATATTAGTTACGTTTACGTAAAATTATTAATTATAACAAAGTTATAATTAAAAAAAAATTATTTAATAAGAGAAATATAGTTTTTAAAAAAATGTACCTATAAAACGATTGTTGATGTACTTATATCAATTTATGAAATTTTCGTAGGTAAAACTTTTTCCGACTTTTTCTCAACAGGAGACAATAAAATTTTTCGTCAACTTTATGAAATATTATTATACTTTAATCTAGTGAGGACAAATAACTGGTTTTTATAATATTTTTGTAAAATAGTAATTCTAAAAGTTATTTTTTCATTTTGCCAATATTTTATTTTTCTCAACTGTTTAAATTCAACTTTATCCCTTGCATAGATCAACTTTTAAATCCATTTTTCACTAGTAATTAACTTTTGGTAATAAGAATATTTTTTGTTGGGAATGACATGTAATATACAACTTATTTTTTGCCAAACATTATTTTTAATAGTTAAATTTCTGATTTTATTTTCTGAAAAGTATTTATTTTTAAATAAAATAAATCGCAACATTTTTTGTTTAAAATTTCACGTAAAACATACCTATATTTAGAAATAGTTAAATTTAAGCTACGAATAGTTAATAGATTTTGCCACCGTGCATAAGAAAAAGTTATTTATTATGCTATTATGTTTGGTATAAGCAATATTAAATACCTTATCAAAATTAAAAAAAAATCTTATCGTGTTCAACCGGTAATATGTCGGTAAATAATTATATAAAATAAATAAAGTAATAGTGAAAACTATAAAAAATTGTAATCATAAAAAGATATGTGTTTTCATTGGACTAAACTACTTTATTAAATATATAAAAATGCATTTTTATATATCTGTGTATTTTATAATTTAAAAATAGCCCTAATAGAAATTTTGCTAACTAAAATGGCCGATTCATCAATTATTTTTTATTTAGTTTGATATTTACAATGTAGAAAATTAATTATTACTATTATTTTAATTATTTTAGAATATTACATAAAATATGTATATGAAATGTAACCAGTAACATACAAAATATTAATTACATAATATTAAGCTTATAATTTAATTTTCCTTTTTATTCACTATATTCTAAGCGAATCAATAGCTGGATTTATTTTATTAAAAATTGATGTAATAATCACTTATTTTGAGTAAAAATTTCTTATAATAACATTCAATTTTAAAATAATTGAAATGTTACTTAAAATAATTTCTTACCTTATTTCACAATTTAATAATTAATCATTATTAATTAATTATTGATTGATTATTATCAACCTATTGACTCATTAACCGATCAAGCTATCGATAGATTTATATATCCACCCATCAACCCATTGATTTATCAACCCATCTACCGATTAATTCATAAATATAACAACCCAAAATAACATAGATTTATATTCAACTCAACTGAAAAAAGAACTTGAAACATCGATTTTTAAATGAATACTCTATCTAAAATTTCCGTACTCCTTAATCTTTTGAATATTCAATAATTTTTTTGAATACTCATTGTATTCTTTACACGCTCTTTAATTATTTTGAATATTCATCTTACTCTTTGCATACTCTCTGATTTTTCAAATACTCAACTTACTCTTTGCATACTCTCTGATTTTTTCAAATACTCATCTTACTCTTTGCATACTCTTTGATTTTTCGAATACTCCTCCTACTCTTCGCATACTCTGATCAATTTTTAAACTCCAATACTCTTATAAAACTCTTGCGTACTCACAATACTCTTACAAAACTCTTACCACTTTTTGCAAGAGTATTTTAGTGAGAAGCCCCTCGCTCAAAATTCTGATATTTCGTCCAAACAATCCAACGTAAATAACATTCCTGATTTAAAATTTATTATTCTGCTTTTATTGAATACACGTGCCTTCCCAGTGATACTGCAAAATTGAAATATCATAAGTTCAATATAAAAAAACAAATGAATAAATTCGTTTAAGTTTTGAAGTTAAAGTTTATTTTAATTAATTTTTTCAACTCTAAATTGATTTTGATATTTTAAAACATTGTATAAATTTTACTTAAACTCAAACTTACTTAAAATTTCATTTAAACTTTCTTTGATGTCATCTTTTCTATATTTTTCGATACGAAATTCACTCGAAAAGTTAAAGACAGACGTTTAGGCCAAATGTACACTCCACCTTAAAATTCAACTTTTTGGATATAAGAATCTATTAGTAAACCCTATTAAAAAATAACACGTGTTTTTTGCACGTGGAAAAAGCACGTATTTTTTACATGTGAAATTTGCGTGTTTTTTCATGTATTTTTTTCATGTGTATTTTTCAAGTGTATTTTTTTACAGCTTTTTGGCAATCGAAGAGCTTCTATTGTCTGGCCTCATATATCTGATGTGTCTTCGAAATTTGTTTAAGGGATGACAAAACTTGAAGAAATGCCACCTAGTGATTTAAAATCAAACCGATGTAATCGATCATTAATAGCGATTACGTCGCATCGAAGAACTGTAAAAAAATACACCTGAAAAATATATATTATATATATATATATATATATATATATTTCAATAGGGAAAAGTCTAACCATCCGTAGATTGTAAACTTTAAAAATGAACTCCAAATATTCATATTCACCATAATTTTACATTGGAAATTCTGATTGTATGAAGAAATTAAACCGTGTGACGTTAGGAGCGAGGTATTGTACGCTGGTATTAATAAATATGAAATTTTTGTTTAAAAGAAGTCGGCATAATTGACTGACGTTACATAACTCTTTGAATTTATTTTATTTTAATTTCGAAAATATACTTTATAATTAGTGAATAACAATTAAAATTTAAAAAAAATAATTAAACTATTATTAAAATGAATTAATTTATCATAATAAGTTATGCTTATGTTTTATCTTTTATATCGATTAGATATGATTGAAAATTATTCTGATTTCTCATTCAAATAAATAAGAGATTTTAACTGCTTTCAAAGCAGATTTAAAATTTCATATGAATCGTAGATTGAAAAGAATAGAGCAAGGGCTAAACATGGTAATTTCAATTTTTACTTACAGTTAATATTATGTGTAAATAATTCATATTATGTCTAAAAATTAAACATATTTTTCAATTACACAGGCACACAAAAAATAACCTCAAAAAAATTTGGAAAAATTAATTATAGGTTTTGAGGGTCGCTGAATCCAAATCTAAGGTTGATTTAATCATATCTGATTACCTAAAGGTCATCTGAGGTCATTTGAAGGTCAAATTTGGAAAAAAGGCTGAAAAAATCAGAAAAAAATCAAATGTAGGTTTTTTAACATGCTGAATCTGAATCTGGTGACGGTTGACCTTAATTAATTCAAGGCCAAGGTCATTTGAAGGTCTAATCAATAAGGTGATATTATAATAATTTGAAAAAAAATCATAAATAAGTTTTAAGAGTCGTAGAATCTAAATCCTAGGTGACCATATCTACTATTTTCAAGGTCATTGAAATATGAAAATAACAACCAATATATCGAGTTTGATAGACCTTCATCAATTAACGTTCAAGCTCATAATAAGATCGAAAAATTAAAAATACCTCATAGAAAATTACGATGGACATATTTTTTTGTATCAACTTGTGTTCATGTTTTCTGCTCATACCGTACTCTCTTACTATTAAATGATCGACGTAACGTTTTTTTTTCGCTTTTTGCCTGTAGTTTTGCACTCTCTTTTCAGTGACCAGCAGTAATCAGCCATCATAGCGACATCCCATCTGCCT
Organism: Anastatus disparis; assembly: GCA_017163975.1. NCBI lineage: Eukaryota > Metazoa > Arthropoda > Insecta > Hymenoptera > Eupelmidae > Anastatus > Anastatus disparis. The sequence continues at coordinate 79,688 of JAFFSR010000212.1, read as the reverse complement.
TATAAGCGCTTTTCCATTTCTTTTATGTTTTGATGGAAGCGCTCTCCTTGCTCTTCACTGTAATCGCCATAATTCTCTGAGAATCGATCCAAGTGATTATGCAGGAAGTGCACTTTGTATGACATCAGGTACCCCATTTTTCTAAAGTTCTTAATCATTTCGGGTACTAAAACTTTATAATTTTCACTTCTTTTATTTCCTAAAAAGTTTTTCACAACTTCCTTAAAACTGAGCCATAACATCGACTATTTGCATCTAAGGCTTTCACAAATTGCTTCATGGCTCCTAATTTAATATGTAATAGAGGAATCAATACTTTTTTGGATCAACCAGGGCCGATTCAATGATATTTCCTCTTCCTATTTCATTTCCTTTTAGCCCACTTATGATTCGTATAATGTTTTTCGCGATCTCTACTATCCCAAAGGCACAAGAAACACCGATTCTTTGTGAAACCAGACTGCTGTCCAAGCAACATACCTGAAACTTTTAAATCACCACATATATGCCAATTATATGTTTTGTATTCAATGGCCTTTAGAAGTTTTTTAAGGCTAGTAAAGGATTCTTTCATTGTCGTAGAGTGTGCGACAGGTTCTGTCAATCTCTTACGAGATCATTAAGTTCAGACTGTGTAAATTTTTCGGGAATTCTATTGCTTACTACACCTGGTTTACAAACTTCATCAGAGCTTTGATCGTTCATCAATCGTTTGAGTTCTCTCAACGGCTTTTTTTACTGATCCTACCTAGGTGTATTTAAGATTATGTACATTTTTTTATTATACCCACGGATATCGATTTCACAGAAATAACAATCATCTTCGTGGGATGGCTCATTCCATTATGTGGGTTTAATGAACATCAATTTAGAATCGTCTTTAGTTTTTTTCCAAGTACAAAGCATTCTGTGGCAGTTATTGCGAATACTATCAGGAGCCCAATCTCCTGAAACTATATCTGAATTAAAGCATTCTTTGTATATATTCCGAAAATTTTCGTTGAACGATGGTCGATCGTTTTTGTTTGGAATAAATGTTTCACAAATAAAGCAAAATGCGTTAACATCTTTCGGGCACACGTGTTTAGAAGATGAGGTTGAAGGTTTGTTTAAATTTTACATATTTTTATTTATAAACCCGCTCGACAGGGATCCTGGTCCGATTGCAGGTGAGTACGTCGACCTGGAGGTGATAACCCTTTTACCTCTCCAGGGCTAAGTAAAAGGGCTTTTCATCTTCGAACTCGTCGACGAACACATTACAGCATCATCCTCATGACCTATCGACCCCCTGTAAGGCAGTGTACTTCCACTAGCATGGATACCCCAACTAGCGTATGACCGAATCATTCTACACATCCCCTTACGGGGCAGTTGTCATCGTCACACGACTAGTCAAGGCAACAGGTGAAAAAGAATCGATTACATCCATCAAAAGATCTAGACATCCACACATCCACACATCCATGCATCCGCAGATCCACACATGCACACACGCAAACATTCACTCATAACCGCAAATACATGTGGACATTGATAAAAAATGTATTTTTTACCATATTAGGGCAAAAAGAACCCACTTCTTTCTTAAAGATATACTATTCTTATGGGTACAAAGCTGGCTGATTCCATTCAGATTCATGCAGGCCGTCATTGATCGAATTTTTTTTTCTTTTGAGTAATAAAAATACCTTCTATTATGTATATGAAGATAAAATTTACCTCGTAGAATGCTCAAAAACTTTTTTTTTTGACTACAGCAATTTTAGTGTTGGATGTAAATACGAAAATTCAAAAATTGAAAATAAACCTCTACTTTTAAATGATTATAGCTCCGTCAATTTTTAACCTTTTTGGTCGTTCTTTTAAATAAAGTGTGCGGAATTCTGTCTAGTTTTAAATGCAATCTCGATTTTTGTTATACAATTTGATCTCACTAAGTTATTTACAAAAAACCGAAAAAAGCATTTTTTTTCAAACACGATTTTCTCAAAAACAAAATTTTTTTTTTTTTTTTGAAATTTTTATATAATTTTATACATAAAAAATACTAACTTTAAGGGTAGGTGTACTAACTTTTTATTAATGGATTTTTAAACGTTTTTTTTGTATTTTCGATTTCAAAACATTGGTACCATGGCGCATCGTACTATTTTTCCAACTTTACATGTTCTTACAACTATCTTTATCCTTTTATTTATTAATATATCAAAAATATTAACAATAATCTCTAACATAAACCCCGGATCGAATATTTTGATCAATTAGAACCAAAGTTATGACGATTTAAAGTTTAAGAAAAAAAATGCTGAAACTTTAAATAAATATGATATTTACATTGAGAAAACGCAATTATCGTTAAAGATTAAAATCTGAAGATATAAATTTTTTAATTTAAAAAAAAAGTTATTTTGATGAAAGAATACATAACTATTTATTTTCTTTTTATGGTACATTATTATAATAAAAATTTTTTTTGTTGAAGAATATAATTTTTTTATCCGTTTGAATTTCGCGCCTAGAATTTAAATTTATTTTGTAGGAAGTTGACGCATGTCACCACTAGGTGGCGATGATTCGTTCTTTGCATTCTCATTAACGACTTGACGCGTTTAAAAATATAAGAAAGGGAAGATTAAAAAAAAGATGTATAGAAAAATTATTTTTTTCGATCTGTCATTGAACAGAATATCAATAATGGCATCACTGATTGTTAAAATAAAGTGCAAGGATTTAAAAGAAAGGCACAAAAAAGCTGTTTATGATTGCTCCAAAAGTCCGCTTAGAGAATTAGGTGATCTAACGGAGTCTTTGAAGCGCTTGTATCCAAATACTTCTTTCTCTAGAGAAGATAAACTATGCCCTTCGTGTTACAAAATATTATTAGATGAAGTGAAAAATGCGCCTATTTTATCGACTTCAAACAGTCAACAATCTTTGGAAGATTTTATTCATAGTGAGGCTATGGTAGAATAGCTCAATGAGACTTCAAGTAATTTGAAATTAAACATTTCACCAATTAAAATGCCTCAAAGTATCAATATAAAGATGCGAGAATCTTATGCTCTCCGAAAAAGAAAACAAATGAACGATGCATTTGATTCACAAATAGCAAGTAAAATGATGAAAGTCTACGATATAACGGATTTGCCCGCATTGAATGAAAATAATGAATGTAAAACAAATGATAAATGGCTTGAAAATATTAAAATTGCATTAGATAATTGTTGAAATTTTCTTGAGAAAGTGCGATTGTTGAGTATTATACCAAGTGATATTTCCAAAGATTATTTATTATCAGTTTTGCCAAATGTAACTATTTATATGATTGATCAAGCACGAATATTGATAAATAATAAAAAAATTTACAAGCGGTCTGAGAACTATTGTGGCCATTCTTTGGATAGTGAAATTGTAATGAAAGTAAAGGATTATTATCTGAACAATGATTTTAATTGTTCTCGTCAAAGTATAAATAAAAGCGACACTGTATCTATCAAAGAAAATGGTATAAAAACAAAAAAAGTCAAACGCTTTCTTACGCGAAGTATAAAAGAAATATATCAATTATTTAGGAAGGGGCCGAATCATCTGTCTCTGTCTAATAGCGTTTTTCATTATTTATATAAAGACTATCCTTTATAACAAGAAAAAAATAGCAGCCCCCGCTAAATATTAGTATAATTAGTAAATTTTGTAATAACAACCAAATTTTTTACCGCATTGTTTTTGACTAATTAGAGACCTACTAGCAATCTAAAATATAACCTATTTTTTTGGTAGGTCTCTAATCATTCAAAAACTACGCAGTAAAAAAATTTGGTTGTTATTACAAAATTTACTTATCATACCAATATATAGCGGGGGCTGCTATTTTTTTCTTGTTATATCGGATAGTGTTTACATAAATGATGAAAAACGCTATTAGCCAAAGACAGGTGGTTCGGCCCCTTCTTAAAGACGAAAATCCTGGAATGAAAACAAAAATTGGTAAATCAACATTCTACGCTTTAAGACCGAAGTGGGTTATACCACATCTACCCACCGATTTGTGTCTTTGCGTTTACTGCGAGAATCTTAAACTTATGTTAGATTCTTTGAATAATTATAAAAAAGAGAATAAACAAGACATTGCAGATTTGGAAATGAAAATATGTTCTTCACTTTTTTGTTCAAAAGATGATATGAAATGTTTATTAAGAGAATGTAAAGAATTTCCCATTGGAGATTCTATTGATTTACAAGTAATTTCTTTGACAGAAGAAGATTTATATGAAGAAATAATTTATGGTGTTTGGGAAAAATCAAATTTATTGAATAAACCTAGCACAATTGAAAATTTTGTTAATAGAGTTAAGAGAGCGCGCTTTCACTGTAAGTGCTCATAAATTGGTCAAAAAAATTCAACGTATAGCAATTAAAGAGGTTAAACTTTTAGCGAAAAATAATGACTACCAATAAGTTATTCATGTCGATTTCGCAGAAAACTGGACAGTTTTGCTTCAAAATGAAATTCAAAGCTATCATAGGAGTAAAAACCAAATATCAATATTTACGTCAGTATGATATTTTGGAAATGATCAAACAGTCAGTCATGTCACCGTCTCTGACGATGTTAGACATGATTCGTCTCATGCCCTAATAGCTATAAATTTAATTATCGACAACTTAAAATAAAAACATATTGCGCAAGATCTTGATAAAATCATAACCATTTCCGATGGAGCTGCCAGTTATTTTAAAAATAGATATCAATTCTATGAGCTTCAAAACTCAAAAGTAAACAGAAAATGGCTTTTTTCAGCAACAGATCATGGTAGAGACGCTTGTGACGGTATTGGTGGTTTAGTTGAACATTATACTACCACGCATAATCTGTTCAAGAAGAGTGCAGATTTTATTAGGAACGCTGAAAATTTTGCCACTCACGTGTCAAAATATACTCCGTCGATTAACATTCTTGTTATTCGCAAGGATGAGTTAGAAGTTTTTTGACAGACAAAAAGAATGGAATAGTTAGGAAATGCAAAAGAAATTAAAGGTATTCAAAAGATCTACTGTTGGAAAAGTGAACAAAACCAAATCTACACTGCCAAAACTTCGAGACATGAGTGGCAAGACGTAAATTGAAAGGTTTTATTCAAATTCGGATTTTTTTATTTACATTAGTTCTCAATTCATTAGTGTGCATTTCTTAATTGTATCGCATATTATTTGTTCATTGAAAATGATCAAATATATTATAATCAAAATATATTTTAGTATTTGAAAAATTCACCTGTTCAAAATTAAAAATTCAAATTAAAAATTAAAAATTAAAAATTCAAAGTAAATATATTTATTTTAAGTTTCAGCTTTTTTTTTTCTTAAACTTTAAATCGTCATAACTTTGGTTCTGATTGATCAAAATATTCGATCCGGGGTTTATTTTAAAGAATATTGTTGATATTTTTGATATATTAATAAATAAAAGCATAAAAATAGTTGTAAGAACACGTAAAGTTGGAAAAACAGTACGATGCGCCATGGTATCAATGTTTTAAAATCGAAAATATAAAAAAACATTTAAAAATCTGTTAAAAAAAAATAAGGCAAAATCGCATATTCTCACCTACCCTAAAAGTTAGTATTTTTTTTCATAAAATTATATAAAAATTTCAAAAAAAAAAAAATATAGTTTTTGAGAAAATCGTGTTTGAAAAAAATCGCTTTTCTTCGGTTTTTCTTAAATAACTCACTAGGAGAGTATCATATCTCCGGATCACGGATTTTACTCAAACTTTGTGATAAGTTCCCAAATGTCAAAATATGAAAAGAAATAGAATTTTAGACACCAACGCTTAATATTTCTCTAGTTATAGGCAATTAAAGAAAATCACTAAAAAAGTTACTAGATTTTTAAACGCATATAGTTCCCTAGTATTGATAGCTAGAGGCTTGAAACTTTTTTTAAATGAAAGCTGAGCTTAAATCCTTTCGAATTAGTAGTTATAGCATGTCAAAATATTATTTTAAGAAAATTGTGTTTGAAAAAAATCGCTTTTTTCGGTATTTCGTAAATAACTCAGTGAGATCAAATTGTATTACAAAAATCAATTGCATTTAAAACTAGACAGAATTCCGCACATTATTATTGAAATAACGCCCAAAAAGGTTAAAAATTGACGGAGCTATAGTCATTTAAAAGTAGAGGTTCATTTTCAATTTTTGAGTTTTCGTTTTTACATCAAACGCTAAAATTGCTGTAGAAAAAAAAAATTTTTGAGCGTTCTACGAGGTAAATTTTATCTGCATATACATAATAGAAGATATTTCTATCTCTTAGAAGAAAAAAAAAGATTCGATCAGTAACGGCCTGCATGAATCTGAATGGAATCAGCCAGCTTTCTCTTTCAAGAAATCTACAGAAACTAATATTGATAAGAAAGTACACTGCCTTACTTTCGAGAAAATCACAGTAGCTAATGTTGATAAAGATAAATTAATATTTCCAGTTTCTATATAGACGAAGAACTAAAGATGATTCTAAATTAATTTTTTTTCAACATATTTTTAATAGTACCTCATTGATTTGACTTTAACGGGATGTCGGAGCTGCAGCAATCGAGTTTTGTTTTATTTATTCTATCAATATCTTTTCAAATTTATAAATTAGACAAATATAATGACTTGTCCGCACTAAAGCTATATTAATAAAATAATTTTTGTTAAAATAAAAAATCATTTGGACTTGTTATTTTTTTATGAACTTGGAATGGAAAATAGATGTCAAACTCGACAAACCTAACCTTAAAATACGATACATTGAAAGTTCTTATTATAACTTTTCATGTTTTTTGGTGGATTTCTTGCGTTGTCCGCACTAGAATTTTATGTTACTAATTGTTTCTTTTTAGCAAAAAAACTCGATTAAACGCACCGTTTATTAGTAAGTTAGAATTGCAAATATTATTAGAAGGCGGGTAGCTCCGTTATGCTCTTAAATGACCTTGGCCTTGAACTAATGTAGGTCAACCGACACCGGATTCGGATCCAGCATGCTCAAAAATCTAAATTTGAATTTTTTCTGATTTTTTCAGCCTTTTTTCCAAATTTGACCTTTAAATAACCGCAGATGACCTTCAGATTACCAGATATGATCAAATCAACCTTGGATTTGGAATCAGCAACCCTCAAAACCTATACATAAATTTTTCCAAATTTTTTTGAGGTTATTTTGTTGGTTTGATCTTGATTTGACCTTGACCTTGAACTCATGAAGGTCAACCGGCACCGGATTCGGATTCAGCATGCTAAAAAACCAAAGTATGAATTTTTCCAGATTTTTTCAGCATTATTTTCTTCATTTGACCTCCAAATGACATTGAAAGCGATTTGATCTGAATAAACCGACAAACGATTCGGAATCAGCGACCCAAAAAACATAGAACCCCAAAGATCGCCTCCGTGGACATCGACTTTTTTTTTGTGTGCTTGTGTTATTAACTCTTAAAATATTTCAAATTATATTTTAAATAATACAGAAACAATTAATACAATATTTTTGTTATACAAAATCGTATAGAATATTTTTTTTTTTAAAAACATTAATTTTTTTTATAAAAATTAAATTGTGATAAATTATTTCAATAATTAAATATTTTTTCGTGCAAATTAATTGAATAAAATAAAATAACTAAATTATCATTAAAATTAATTGACATTAATTTAAAGTAGGATAAGAATTTCAGTTATTTTTAAAAATTAAAAAATTTTTTTTTATGAAGCTTTATAAAAGTTTTTACTTTAAATTATATCATTTCAGAGATCATCAATATTAAGAAAGAAAAAGAAGAAACAGAAGATGCGAATAACAACGATAAAGCGAATGGTAAAGATTGCGTTAAAGATGAAAGTAACAAACAAATTCGTTTCTTTTGTAATAAAAGTAAAAAAGTCTCAAATTATTGACGCGTACCTTTTCATTCCTCAGATTTAGATAGATTTAAAAATGATATTTTTGCAATTGCGAATCAATGGATATCGCGAAATTGAGATTAAATTAGAAGCTGAGGGTATGGAAGGGATAATTTATTATCATAACTCATGCAAAAAAATGTTTTTCAAGAAGCATGCTATAAATCAGCTTGTACTACTGATTGGCATAAAAAAGCTAGATTTCACGAAGTATCGTACTCAGATATTTGTGACTTAGTAGAAAAAAATATTATAAATAACAAAGAATGGCATTCTTTACAATTTTTAACAAATTGTTATAATCAAATTCTTGAAAAACATTATGTTTAAGAATATAAATCCTTTAATGTTCAATATATTTCTCAACATTTATTAGAGAAATTAAAAAAAACTTTTAAAGGGAAAATTCAAGTTCTTTTATTCAAGTACTTATTCGGTCGCATGTTTGGAATTTCGATGGAAGAGGTGACGGATATAAAGAAAATGTTTTCATTCTCATTGACTCTGATACCAACATCATTATATCATTTAAATGGTATGATTTGCAAAACGGATAAATCACCAATAATGAAAATTTTCAGAAATGATAGTGCTCCACCGAACCACATAGATGTTGTAATTATTGATGGTTTTATTTTAAATTCATCCCATGAAAGATGTGCCGCAATCATTCGGCAATATCTCAAAAAAAATTTTGCAAATTTTAAAAAGCTACAATGTTTTAGTCGTCCATATCGTATATGATCGGTACTGGTCACCATCGATATGTTAAGACCAGGCCGGAGTAGAATCTGATACCGACCGAATAACAATTGAGTTTTTTGTTATTTACTGAAGTATTAATCCGTGTATCTTCAAATTAAAGGTTGAGCGCAATCGATATTATTATGAACATCTATGCACAAGAAAAAAAAATTCTACCGCTTTGTTTTTGAAAAAGGTAAGGAACGCCGAAGTAAAAGTTTATGTTTATAATATTTTCACGTTCCTTACTTTTCTCAAAAACAAAGCGGTAGATTTTTTTTTCTTGTGCATAAATATTTGTAATAATAATATCTATTGCGCTTACCTTCAATTTGCAGATACACTGATTAATACTTGAGTAAATAACAAAAATCTCAATTAGCATTTTGCATGAAAAAATGTATTATATTCGTCAGATAGAATACGAAAAAATAAAAGACCCGTATTTTTTTGTTTTTCAAAATGTGATGAATTGCAAAAGTTACAGCTGATATGAGTTATTACAATTTTGATATATACAGGTATAGCGCTATAATAAATGGCGTCACGATTGCTATTGGCAAAATGACAATCGTGACGTCACACAAATTTCAACTGCCTCTATCTCTTCAAGTTTTCATTTTCATGAAAAAAAAAAAAATACGTGTCCTTTATTTTTTCATTTTCTTAATAACGGATGTAATAATGGATTTAAAAAAAAATTTCATGCAACATCCCAATTAGATAAGGAGAGCGAATCCGGTCTGCTCTTATAAGAGCAGATTCTGAGACTAGTCATGAGTATATTATCTCAGAACCGGATCAAGCTCGGACGCATGATTTTGCTAAGGAATTAAGGAATAGTAAATCTAAAGAAGCTCTGGTTTTTTTTCTCATTTCGCATTGGGAAAATAAAGATGCTGCCGAGGATGCTGCTCATTTTATGGGAAATATGACAGTTGTATTAAATGATATTCATTGTTATTCCTATAGCGTAATTAATGGAAAAATTATTAAAACTGAAAATTTAGATTATTTTTGTCCTTCACATGAGGAGGCTGACACAAAAATGGTTTATCATGCATCTAAAATTGATATAAAATGTAATGTCATCATAAAATGCTCAGACACGGATGTTGTTGTAATTACGTTGGGTAATTAGCATAAAATCAAAGCAAAAATTTTTATTGAATGCGGCTTTACAAAAAATCGGCATGTGATAGATATTAATGCGCTTCATGAAAATTTAGGAGTAAATCTATGCAAAGCATTGTCGGGGTACCATGCTTTTACAGGGTGCGATTATAACCCTACATTTTTCAGGAAAAGAAAAATGCGCCCATATCAAATACTCTCTAGAAACGAAGAGTACCAGATAGCTTTCGGTAATTCGGGAAATACTGAGATGAATATAAGTGAAATCTTCGAAAAAATTAAAGAATTTGTTTGTTCTATGTATGGACATGAAGCACAAAAAAAATTAATTATGTAAGATATAGAATGTTTCTTAAAAATTATAAAATAAAAAACATAGATTAAGAGTCAGCTGTATACCGACACAGTTACCTGTTTTACCGAATCTATTTAAAATTTATTTTTTATAAAAACTAATAGCTTCAGGCAGAAATAAAGAGATGGTTTCGATTCGTGTAATAGAAAGCAATATTTTCTCTGATAAGAATAATTTAATTCCACCGCTTTATTTTCAAGAAAAGTTGGAATTTGAAAATCCCATCATTTGACACTAATTTCTAATTTTTTAAGTTATTCCAACTTTTCTTAAAAACGAAGCAATAAAATTAATTCATACTAATCAAAGAAAATATTACATTTTATTAAACACATCGAAACCATCTCTTTATTTTTGCCTCTTGTTGCTAATTTTGAGAAAAAAGTCAATTTTTTAATTAGAAAAGGACAGAGATACAGTGGACTCCTAAGCTTTTTTAAAAACCAATTTGAAAAATTTTGACGCCTCATGCTTGTCACCTTGCTACAAAGAACTTATAGAGCACATAAAAAGAGCTCATTATATAGCTCACTTGTGGAATAAGGCAGCAGAAGCGGATGCCATAACATTCGAGCCAGAAACATCAGGATAGACACTGATTGATGGAAAATATGAATATTTATGGTTCGAAGGTCCACAGTTACCTCCATCAGTGAAAGATATTATTTTAGATAATCATGATTCAGAAGGTAATTCTCTATTTGTGACTTTTAATAGTATATACTAATTATTAACTTTATTTAAGAGGAGGTCACGTATCTCTGTCCTTTTCTAATCAAAGAAATGATTTTTTTACAAAAACTAATAACTTTATCAAAAAATGAAGAGAAAGCCGCATCTTGTATCAAAAAAAGCAATATTTTCTTTGATGAGAAAGAATTAATTTTATTGCTTCGTTTTCAAGAAAACCTTGAAAAACCAAATTGTCCACCCTAACCTCTATGATTTAAGTTTTTCAAGGTTTTCTTGAAAACGAAGCAATTGAATTAATTCTTTCTTATAAAAGAAAATATTGCTTTTTTTGATACGAGATGCGGCTTTCTCTTCATTTTTTGATAAAATTATCAGTTTCTGTAAAAAATTCAATTCTTTTATTAGAAAAGGACAGAGATACGTGACCTCCTCTTAAATATTTATTATTCCTAGCTGATGACGATAAATCTGAATATGACAGCGATGATGATCCAGAAATGGAAGAAAATTTAGAGTATTCCGAGTGTGAAAGTGAATAAAAATTTATTCTAATAAAATAATATTTTGAATACGAATGATTTTGTTTTTTGCTATTACTAATATAAATTTGTATTTATTCAGTTGTAATCATAATTTTTATTATAAAATAATACATTTAATTTTTTATGTATTAAAAATAATCATTCATGAATTAAAAATTTTTTTACAACTTTACTATTAAAAAGAAAGTATTAAAAAACTGTAAATAATTAATTAATGCTCTTGAAATCAATGTAAAAAACTCAAAATTTATAACACATGAAACTTTACTTTGTCGTTCAATTACAAAAATATTTTTTAAAAAAACGAAAACAAAATTTACTTTAAAATTTACTCTAAAATATATAAATTTAAGAAAAAAGAGAAAATTCAAAATTTACCAATAGATTTTATGATTTTTTCAAACTTGTTTTAAATTATGAATAAAAAAAAAAAATTTAATTTTTTTAAAAGATAACCGAAAGATTGCTGAAATGAAAAATAAATTTAAGGTAATTAAAAATTTATTTTATCACGTAAATTTAGCTTTAAACCGTCAATTCTATTTTTTTACTGTTAATAAAAATAGTTTAACGAATTATAATAGATATTTTTTCCAAACGAGCTTTTTATTCTTATATTTACGAGCACAATGCATTTTTTCATATAAATTCGAACTCTAAAGCATCTGCAATTTAAATAATAATAGTTTATAATAATGTGATGATACTTCAATAATTATTAAAATGTTATAAATGCATACTAATATATAACTATAAATATATACTACGTGAAAATCAAAAGAAAAATTATGGGGACTGCACCGCGCGACGAGATACACTTATGCGTCACGCGCCGACATACGTTTGCGCCTCGGTTTGCGCGCTTCAGACTCGATTATCTCAGAATCGCTTCCACTTTAGTTTCTGACATTTTGGAGATAGTTTATTCTGTACTTAAATAATGCAATTGCAAATTGTCAGAAACACCCCTTGAAATTAAAATTTGCCGATATTTTTTTACAACTTTTACAGCTTCTGACAATCCCTTAGACTCCACTTAGCCATCTGACAATTTTTTTTTACTTTCAAATATAATATCGAACACTCATGTAAATTTTCAGCCTTGGACCTTATCATCCACACAGCATGGAAGATTTCACTGAAATATTTCGAATTATTCCACTGGAATATTTCAATGGAACTGTCCATGCAGATTATTGGAAGTCTCCACGGAATATTTCAAAATATTTCACTGGAATCTTCCATTGAAAGCTTCCAGGAATATTTCAGGAATATTTCAAAGGAATGTTCAAAAACTTTTTTGAAATATTCCATGAAATATTCACGGAAGATCTCTAAAATATTTCATGAAATATTCCATGTAATGTTTATGAAATATTCCAGTGAAATATTTCATGGAAGATTTCAGGTAGATTCCATAAACATTTCGCTGGAAGATTCCGAAAAACTTTTAAATCGTACAGCGGAATATTACACAAATCTTCCATAAATATTTCACGCAAAGATTTCAGTAATCTTCCGGTGAAATATTTCAGGAAAGATTTCAGGAAGATTCTATAAACATTTCGCTGAAAGATTCCGATGAACTTTAAAATCGTACAGCGGAATATCACATAAATCTTCCACAAATATTCCACGAAATACTACACAGAAAGATTTAAGTAATCTTCCAGTGGAATATTTCATGAAAGATTTCAGAAAGATTCCATAAACATTTCACTGAAAGATTCCGATGAACTTTAAAATCGTACAGCGGAATATCACATAAATCTTCCACAAATATTCCACGAAATACTACACAGAAAGATTTAAGTAATCTTCCAGTGGAATATTTCATGAAAGATTTCAGAAAGATTCCATAAACATTTCACTGGAAGATTCCGAAAAACTTTTAAATCGGACAGCGGAATATTACATAAAACTTCCAGAAATATTCCACGAAATATTTCACAGAAAGATTTAAGTAATCTTCCAGTGGAATATTGCATGAAAGATTCTAGACTGATTCCATGAAGTTTTCGTTGGAAGGTTGCGCGGAACGTTACGGGAGGTTTTCAGTGACGCCGATAGAGGGATGTTCGTTAAATGGAAGTTTTATCCCCAAGCGGTTGGAAGATACCTCACTTACTATATAAGCGAAAGGGTATCGGCGCCTTGATGTGTACAGTCGAAGCAAATATGTAAATGCGATTTTATAACTTAATGTTTATGTATGCGTATATGTATTGATGTATAAGTTTAATGTGTTATTATATAATATATATACTACCCCCTCACAGCATTTCACATCTTTCAGAAATCTTCTAAGAACATTTTATGAAAGTTGAGAGATTACCCAAACCTTCCATTGAAATATTCTTGAAATCTCTCAAAAATGTTCCATGGAATATTCCAATGTAGGAAGAATCAAGGACATACGAATATTAAAGGAATATTCCATGGAAGATTCCTGAAATATTCCAAATCTTTTGTGCCAATATTCTGCGAATCTTCCATAAATATTCCACGGAATATTTTACGATAGATTTCTAAAATCTTCCAGAAATATTTCATGGAATATTTCATGAAAGATTCCTTAAATTTTTCGTGCATATTCCATGAAAGGTTCATGAAATGTTTCAAATCTTCCGTTCTAATATTCTGGAAATCTTCCATGAATGTTCCAACGGAATATTTCATGAAATATTCCTGCAAGATTCCTGAAATATTTCAATGAAAGATCTGAGATGTCCTAAATCTTCCAATGAAATATTCTTGGAATCTTCCAACAATATTCCATGGAATATTCCAATGTAGGAAGAATTAAGGACATACGAATATTACAGGAATATTCCATGGAAGATTCCTAAAATATTTCAAATCTTCCATGCCAATATTCCAGGAAGCTTCCATAAATATTCCATGCTGTGTGGGCATGTTATAACTCATGAAAAATCGCAAGTTTGATTCGCCGCTCACGCATATGGCTTCCAGAGTACCTTTTGACGATGGAGCTTCCGCTTTACTGGCAACAATCGAATCTATTCCACGTAAAATATTTCGTTGACCGAGGCATGTTGGATTTTGGTTGCCAGCTCTTAGACTATAAAGACAATTCCAAAGTAATGAGTGGATGCTTAAGAAATGATGACATTGTTATGACTGGCAAGGAATGTAATGTAGAAAAGGAAAGGCTAGATAATAATAATGATGTTAATATCTCTTTTCAATGACTACACCAGATCTTCCCAAGGAATCGCACAAGAAAAAAGGGTGAGCCGCGAGCGGGCTTGTTGAATGTGATCTTATTAAGAGCTCACATTAGACAGGTGCACAGCGTTTTTATAGAATAAATTTCAACATGGCCGACTACGGCACACCCCACTTTTTTCCATTAAATATAGTAGAGTGCCAAAGTAATCTAGTGAATTTTAGTAACTTTTATATTTTGCGTCTTCTGCTATAGCAGCAAAGTTTTATACGCAGCATATGCTAATTTAGGAGATATTGTTATGAAAATAAGTTTATTCAAAGTGTTTATATTTTTTGAGTAAAAAATAATTAAATATTTCTACTGATGATAATGAATTTTATTGCTGTGAATTTCAAAATATATATTAAAATATCAAATGTAATGATAATTAACAATAATAATATTTACAGAAAAAATAGTTAATAATTGTTCATAATATTTTTCTTATTATTGTATTAATAAATATATTTTTTCTATTCTTATATTTAAAGTGATTTCTCTAACAGCACAAAATGTTTCAAAAACCTTTTAAGGCGACTTCAGATTTTAGGTTAGGTTTTATTTTTGAGTTTACAAATTACTCTTTTAATATGTGAAATATTTTAGATTTTTAAATTTTCCACCGTTCATTATAATTCGTAGAATGGTGGAAAACTTAAAAAGACAAAAAGTTTTAAGAACTGAAAGAGTAATTTGTAAACTACGAAATGAATTTCAACCCAACTTCCGTAGTCGCCTTAAAAATTTTTTCTGGTAAACTTATATACGTTTATAAATTTCGACAAAAATACGTAATTAAAACGATTTTAAAACGTAAAATATGTCCGCATATTTTAGATTCTCAAGAGTAGTATAACGTTTATGGAACGTCTAAGAAACGTTTAGAAAACGTTTACTCGGTGAAAACTTACGTTGGCTTATTCGTCCAAACGTTTCACTTTATCATTCTAAAAAAATTTTATATCGAGAAAAAAATTATACTAAATAAAACGTTTTTTAAACGTTAAGAAATCGTTTGGATATTTGAGCTTAAGAGGAGGTCACGTATCTCTGTCCTTTTCTAATCAAAGCATTGAGTTTTTTACAAAAACTAATAACTTTAGCAAAAAATGAAGAGAAAGCCGCATCTCGTATCAAAAAAAGCAATATTTTCTTTGATGAGAAAGAATTAATTTTATTGCTTAGTTTTCAAGAAAACCTTGAAAAACTTAAATCATAGAGGTTAGGGTGGACAATTTGGTTTTTCAAGGTTTTCTTGCGAACAAAGCAATCAAATTAATTTTTTTTTATCAAAGAAAATATTGCTTTTTTGATACACGATGCGGCTTTCTCTTCATTTTTTTCTAAAGTGAATAGTTTCTGTAAAAAAACTCAATTCTTTGATTAGAAAAGGACAGAGATACGTGACCCCCTCTTAAGAGCAGACCGGATTCGCTGTCCTTGTCTAATTAAGATTTTTGTTATTTACTCAAGTATTAATCGATGTACCTGCAAATTGAAGGTTAAGCGCAGTAGATTATTATTACAAATATGTATGCACAAAAAAAAATCCACCGATTTGTTTTTGAAAAAAGTAAGAAACGCGAAAATATTATAAAAATAAACTTTTACTTCAGCGCTCCTTACTTTTCTCAAAAACAAAGCGGTAGAATTTTTTTTCTTGTGCATAGATGTTCATAATAATAATATCTATTGCGCTCAACCTTTAATTTGAAGATACTGTTAAGTCCTGGCTTGCACCAGGACTAAATAAAAGTGTGTAAATAAAAGTGTATATGTTATTTAATTATATTAATTAATTGCATTAAATATATATATATATATATATATATATATATATATATATATATATATATATATATATATATAAATTATGTATGTTTAAAATATTGAATTTATTTATAAAATGTATAAAGATAGAGATGTATGAATCTAGTGGTGGAAAAACTCCACCAATATTTAATTGAACAAAATCGCTCTCACGATTGAATAGTAATAAAGGATAAACTTGATTCTTGAAAATAAAGAGTTTATTAAATAATTATATATTCTTACCTTGTAGTATTTCTCAGTAGATTGGTGCTAGGTATGGGCGGACAAATGAATAGACACAATATGTAATAGATCCTCGAGGTTTATTGATATTTTTTAACACTTTTAATACAATTGATTTTTATGCGCGTATATATTTTAATAATTGATACATGTATATTTAATAATGGCAATTGCTTTGAAATATAAACTTGACGGGCAGTGTAAACGTATTACCAATAAGACACCCGGGGTAATATTCCGTTTTTTCGATGATCTCAATTTGGTTTTATACTTATCTTTGTTTATAAGATTTTATTGTCTTTTACATCAATTTTTATTTATAAATTTTCTTAAATTTTAATAATATGTTTCGTAATGTTTTTGAGATTTGTAAAATTCATTTTGAAATTTCGAAACATACGTTTCGATTCTTTTCTGATGATCTACTTAATTTCGCTTAATAATGAAATAATGCGAGTGTTCAATAATTAAGGAATTTGATTTACCAATGTTAATAAAAACGATACGTTTGTGACGTAACAATACACCGATTAATATACGTGAGTAAATAACAAAAAACTTAATTTTTACTCGGTCGGTATCAGATTTTACTCCAGCCTGCTCTTAATTATTTTAAATTTTTTATACATTCTGCATAATGTACCAAATTGTTATTTCTTATTTTATTAATCCATACAGTAAGTACAATTAATTAAAAATTTGTATACAATTGGATGATTAATATTAATTTAAACAACTCTTTTTGATTAAGTATTTATTTTGTAACACATTCTAAGTGTATTTTAAGTGTACGTATTTATAATTTATCAAAATTATAATTTAAATTGAGAAACCGAGACTCAAATATGAAACACTCTCCTCGTAAGATCTGATGAAAATTTTAATAAGTGAATATTATTTTTAATACATTAATTTTTATATTATAAGTTACGTAACTGAAGAATATAAATCCCAAATCAGTATTTTGTACAAAAAAAGTTAATAAAAGTGTACAATATTTTGACTTTTTATTTTATAATTTTATATAAAAATATAATTTTTTACTTTCTTCATATTTGATGTAAGCCGCTGAAGTAAAATTTGAAATAACTTTTGATTCTAATATTACCCGTCTTGTTATATCTAAATTCCTTTAAATCTTAAATTACTTTCTTATCATTTTATTTTAATTTTGAATATCTAGATAGATATAGATAGATAGATATGTTTTTTATTTTGTAATAGTTTACAAAAAGTGTGTAACATAAAAATATAATATATAATACATAATAAAATACAGAAATGAGATAATATTGTAACGTTACATGTAATTATTACACTCATGATATCACAGTCGATTTCCTAAAACTAATAATACTACATAAGTAAGTCACTTTTCAGAGTGATATCACAGATCATTACAATAATAAAATACACACACAATCATCAATGAAATAACAATAAACAAATCTGTCGAATTAATATCTATCAGTCAAACTAGTAAAAACAATCTAAAAATAAAATATAATAAAATCAAATGAGTCAAAAAGTCAAAAAAATAAAAAGTATTACATTCACTCTCAATCATGATTGCGCTCATCATCCATACTATAAATACAATCACACCTTAATCTATATACGGGACTACGCATGATAATGAATTAACATAAAGAGACTATAAATATAACAGAAAGAGAGTATCAGTTATTCAAGGTCAAGCAAGTACCCTCTCACTGCCGTCTTAAACCTGCTGATAGATGGAAGATACTTAATTTCAGTAGGTAGGAAATTCCAAAGATGCACACCTTGAACTTGGAAGGAATTCCTTCCAATCTCAGTGCGCATAAAGGGCATCACAAGATCCTTAGCCTCTCCCCTAATAGTCGCCCTAAGTACACATCTAGTGAAGAGACTCACTAGATAATTGTTTTGAATTAAAAGTAATCTCATAGGCAAAAATAAAAACGACATTACAGATGAAAATGTAATTATTAATCAAGCTAAAAAATGTATTATTGAGGAGGTCACGTATCTCTGTCCTTTTCTAATCAAAGACTTGAGCAAAAAAGCAATATTTTCTAAGAATTAATTTTATTGCTTCGTTTTCAAGAAAACTTTGAAAAACTTAAATCATAGAGGTAAGGGTGGACAATTTGGTTTTTCAAGCAGCTCTTGAGAACGAAGCAATAAAATTAATTTTATCTTATCAAAGAAAATATTCCTTTTTTTCATACAAAATGCGGCTTTCTCTTCATTTTTTGATAAAGTTATTAGTTTTTGTAAAAAAATCATTTCTTTGATTAGAAAAGGACAGAGATACGTGATCTCCTCTTAATAAACATGTTGGTAACATGCACAGTGATTTTATTTCATTGCATTTAAAAATTTATTAATTTTATTGATAAAAAGTAAATTGATTAATTTAAAGATATATTAAAATGTTTAAATACAAATAAATCATTACATTTTATTTAATAAGTCTAAAAATGTGAGTCTCAAATTTGGACCAAACTTCATAAATAGATTCTGGACAGCTGAAATAGATGATTTAAAAAGTTGTAGAATCCAACGCTGTCGCAATTTTGGGATATTCAATTTCATATTTCCCAAAATCATCTTGTTGACAATATAAATTTCTTGTTATATAAAAAAATTATGAATTTGAAATATAATTCTGACAAATTATAAACTTGTCAACTTTGAATACACATATGTCTTATAAAATATATATTTTATAGAAAAAAAAAATTATCAAATCATAAATTAATTATTGTAATATTTTGATTCATCCGACATATTGTTCCAAATTGCTATCCTTGTTGAAAATAATGACGTCATTCCAGTACATCTTTGAAAGACGACTTTGAAGACGTCTTTAGTCGTGTCTTAGATTGGAACAAAATAAGACGTCATTTTTTTAATGTTCAGGAAAAATAGTAACCAAATTACGTCTTTTTTATAAGTAAAATAATTTCAAAGACGTATTTTTCCAATAAATACTCATAGTAAAACACGTAAATTTTAAAAAAAAAATTCTTTTTTTAAAACGAATGACGTCTTTCTAAGACGTTTCTTTTTATTTCTATTCGTACAGTGAATACAATTTTTCAAATGAATTCTAAACAACTAGGTGATGAGTATTAATTTAATCAACTCTTTTTGATTATATATTTATTTTTTAATACATTTAGTTGTACATATTTATTTATTGTCAGAATTATATTTCAAATTAATAAACTTAGAACCAAAGGTGAAACACTCTACTCGTAAGATCTGATGAAGTTTGAAACAAGTGAATGTTATTTTTAATACGGTAACCATTACAAGTAATCAAACTGAGAATGAGAAATTTTAAATCATAATTGTGTACAGTGATCATGTCATTTATAATATTGACTGTAGTGTAACAAAATCTACTCATCGTAATGTGAAATTGATACTCTGCATATGACATTCACATCCTGATATTGAGTTTATTTTATCTATCATTTACTTTATCTAAAAATATATATATATATATATATATATATGATATTAATTTCTTAAAATGTTACATTATTTTGTTATCATTTCATTTTAATTTTGAAAGGCTGATGTTTTAAATTTTTTATAATCTCATATGCAAAAATAAAGAAGATATTATAAATAAAAGTTGATTAATAATCAAGCTAGAAAATTAAATAATAAACTACTAAAATTAATAAGTTGCTAATAAAATTGGTAACATGCACTGTAATTTATTCATTCAATTTCATTTGAAAATTTATTAATTTTATCGATACAAAGATTTGTTTTGAAAACATATTAAAATAATGTTTCAATACAAATCATTACATTTTATTTGAAAAGTTTGAAAAACAGATTCTCAGATTTGGATCAAACGTTATAAGTACAGTCTGGACAACTGAAATTGATGATTTACAAAGTTTTGGCAACGAAGATAGGCGCTTATAGAAGCTTACTTCTGGGTTAACTTTGGGGGCCCAGCTTTTGGAGGACACTTTAACATTACGTGTATATCTATATATATGAAAACATTAATATATATAGATATAGAAATACATGGCATTTTAGTAGCGCCACCACGCGGCTGGAGGACATAAGCTTTAGATTTTGAGCCCCTGTCCGCCCATTTAAAGTACGCTTCTGTAAGCGTCTATCTTCGTTGGTTTTAGAGTCCAACGTCGTCTCAATTTTGAGATATTTAATTTTATATTTCTCAAAATCATCTTGTTGACAATATCTAACTTTCTCGTTACATAAAAAAACTATGAATTTGAAATATAATTCTGACAAATTATAAACTTGTCAACTTTAAATACACATAATATGCCGTATAAAATATATATTTTTTAGAAAAAAAAATTATTGAATCATAAATTAATTGTTGTAATATTTTAATTCATCTGACACATTGTTCCAAATTGCTATTTCTTTTTATTTCTATTCTTACAGTAAATACAATTTTTCAAAAAATTCTAAACAAGTAGGTGATGAGTATTAATTTAATCAACTCTTTTTATTTAAATATTGATTTTTAAGTTCATCATGTGTAGTTTAGGTAAACACATTTATAATTTTGACAGAATTATATTTCTAATTGATAAACTTAGAACCACAGGTGAAACACTCATCTACTGGTAAGATCTGATAAAGTTTGAACAAGTGAATGTTATTTTCAATACGGTAACCATTACAAGTAATCAAACTGAGAATGAGAAATTTTATATCAGAATTGTGTACAGTGATCATGTCAATTATAATATTGACTGTAGCGTAACAAAATCTATTTATCGTGATGTGAAATTTATACACTGCATGACATTCACAACCTGATATTGAGTTTACTTTATTTATCATTTTCGAAAATTCTGTAATTTATGATAGACATTCATAACGAATAGTAATAAAAAAAATAGTGAATTAATTTAGATGATGTTTATGATTCTAATGTTGACTTTGAATATTTAAAATACATGACTTTTTCTTTGAACATAATTTTATTTATCAATCGATTAATTATATTATTAAAAAAGTAATTATTTTATTTGGTAATTTTAATAGTACCTTATACAGAAAGTGAGTAAAGTTGCATATTTCTTCTGGGGATGAAGAGAAAATGACATAAGTTAAGTGCAATTATATGACGAGAATACCCCGTTGAAAAAATCCAATTAGATTTCCAATTGGAATTTTCAATTGAAATCCCAATTGGAATTAATTGGAATTCCAACATGGATTTCCAACAAAATCCAATTGGAATTCCAATTGGAAATACAAGTGGATTTTTTCAACGGGGTAAATACGTAAACTTGCAGCAGAATCGTAGCAGTCTTCCGCAAGAATCTTGCAGCAGCACAGTTTATAGAATTTCAAAGTTAATCAAAGATAATACATTGTATTTTAATAAAAAATTTTCATTGTGAATATTATTAACATTTAACTAACGAGAACATGTTCATAAGAATTGTTGACAGATTTTAAGAAAGCAAATGTTGGATTGAAAAATTATAATTTATAATTTAATGAAAATATAATAATTTATAATTGCGATACATTTAATGCATTTCTTTCAACTTTACGTGTTCTTACTACCGATGCCTACATCTATAGGCACATATTGGCTAAAAGAAAAAAAGAAGGAACGCAAAAAACAATCAACATATACACAAAGGGGTGGGCACTGATGTTATAGTATAAAATTATATACATTGGGGAAATTATATAAATTGTAGACATTGGGGAGAAGAGAGAAGACCATTGCAGCCAACTGTCAAATATAAAAAACGTAGATAAAAAATTTTTATAATATCTAAGAAAAGTTTTAAATAAATTTCTATCAGTAAAAGATGATAAATATTTTGGTTCTACATGCATACGTAATTCTGTAGTCAAGTTTTGTCGCAAGATTCTTATGCGAGATAGCTTCAAGTATGCTGTATGCTTGCGTGATTATTCTTATGATAAGATTGCATTTAATTTTTGTCCTTTTGATGTAATTTTAGCGCAAATCTGCTGCAAGATTCTCACATAAAACTGCTTTGGTTCTGCTGTACATTCGCGTGTTTATTCTCATCATTAAATTACACTTAACTTTTGTCATATTTATGTAATTCTGGAGTAAAGTGCTGCTGCAAGATTCTTACGGAAGACTGCTTCGATTCTGCTGCAAGTTTACGTGTTTATTTTTGTAACATAATTGCACTTAACTTTTGTCATTCTTATGTAAATCTGAGGTGAAGTGCTGCTGCAAGTTTCTGATGCAAGACTGTTTCGATTCTGTTATATGTTTGTGTACCTATTACGATTTGCAGAACAGCACTTGACAATTTGCAATTCTTACGTAATTGTGCTGCAAAACTTTGTCGGGAATTATTTACTCAATTTTGTTGCTAGTGTCTGTAATAAGTTTTTTCCGCAAGTTTACTGCAAAATATCTTCAAGATTCTGCGCATTCTTTCCGTTCCGTATATTGCACTTTCTCTCTGCCAGAAACGTGCAATTCTGTTGCACTTATCTGCTGTTATTTCTTTTCATAAAAAACCCTATGAAATGCGGAAACAGACAGCACATGTTCTGCTGCAATTTTTTGATTTTCAAGAAAATTGCAGCAAAATTGCGTTGACCATGTTACCAGGGAAGAGAGAAAGAATAATCTTACAAAAAAGTCTCATGTTCAAATCTCATGTGAACCTTTTTCTGTTTTTTAGGAATTTAAAACCATTTTCGGTGCATTGAGAACTTGCGAAATTTTACATTACAAAATTTTTTAGAAAATGGAGCCCAATTTTTAAAAAATTTTAAAGTTAAACATTTTGAAAAATACTTTCAAATCTACTGAAAATGGTTTAAATTATCTGAAAAAAATATTTGAAATCTTGTTTTTGAGATACATATTTTATTAGACACGTACGAAAAAATAATTCGATGCATGGAAAGAATCACCCCGCAGCTCGGCGAAGATTTAAAAAATCTTATATCTTTGGGAAAGATTTTTAAAACCCTGTAACTGGGCGTTTGATTAAAAAACCCCATAACTCGAAAACCTATTTTTTTTATTTAAAGTGAAAAATTTGCAAGATTTAAAAATACGATTTCTGTAAAATAAACAATAAAAGTGATTTTGTACTGTATTTTAAATAGTACCAATTTTGCAGAAATCGTATTTAAAATAAACTAATTATAAAATGATTATAAAATATGAAATTTGAATAAAAATCTATACATTATGTTCTTCAATTTTTAATTCAACCTGCTTTCAAGTTACTAAACTGGCCACTGTTGAGTTGGGAATAAAACTTTATACGATTCATGAATGAAGTCTATTTCTCCCTCGGGAATTTGCTACCCTCACTTCGCTTTGCTTGCTTGGGTAGCACCCCGTTTAAGAATTCTAATGAGATTTATACTTATGAATGATTTTGCTTTTTCCCACTAATTCAGAGATAGAAAAGTTCTTTACACCCACCAACATTAATTATTGTGAAAATCAGCGGGCAAAGCGTACTTTTTTCTTGCGAATTCAGAGGGCAAAGAGTTCTTTACGCCCGCTAACATTAATTGCTCTAAAAATAAGCAGGAGAAAAGTACTTCACTCCCGCAAATTCGATTTCTCTTAAGAGCATGACGAAGCTGCCCGCCTTCTAATAATATTTGCAATCTTAACTTATGAATAAACGATGCGTTTATTCGAGTTTTTTTGCTACAAAGAAAAAATTTGTAAGATTAAACTCTAGTGCGGACAACTCAAGAAATCCACCAAAATATTATATTTACAAAGTTATAATAAAAACTTTCAATGTATCGTATTTTAAGGTTAGGTTTGTCGAATTTGATATCTAATTTCCAATCCAAGCTCATAAAAAAATAACAAGTCCAAATGATTTTTTATTTTAACAAAAATTATTGTATTAATATAGCTTTAGTGCAGAGAAGTCATTATATTTGTTTAATTTATGAATTTAAAAAGATATTGATAAAATAAAAAAAGCAAAACTCGATTGCTGCAGCTCCGACATCCCGTTAAATTAAGCGGACAAAGCGTGTTTTTTTCTTGCGCATTCAGAGGGCGAAAAGTTCTTTACGCCCGCCAACATTAATTGTTCTAAAAATAAGCGGAAGAAGAGTACTTTTCTCCCGCAAATTCGATTTCTCTTGAATTAAGCGGGCAAAGCGTACTTTTTTCTTTCAAATTCAGAGGGCAAAAAGTTCTTTACGCTTGCTAATATTGATTTTTCTGAAAATAAGCGGGAGAAAAGAACTTTTCGCCCTGTTAATTCGCAAGAAAAAAGTACGCTTTGCCCGCTTAATTTAAGAGAAGTCAAATTTGCGGGAGTTAAATACTTTTTTCCCGCTTATTTTTAGAGCAATTATATTGACGGGCGTAAAGAACTTTTGGCCCTCTAACTTCGCAAGAAAAAAGTACGCTTTGCCCGCTTAATTTAAGAGAAATCAAATTTGCGGGAGTTAAGTACTTTTTTCCCGCTTATTTTTAGAGCAATTATATTGACGGGCGTAAAGAACTTTTGGCCCTCTAACTTCGCAAGAAAAAAGGACGTTTTGCCCGTTTTATTTAAGGGAAATCGAATTTCCGGGAGTAAAGTATTTTCCTCCTGCTTATTTTTAGAGCAATTAATATTGGCGGGCGTAAAGAACTTTTCTCCCGCTTATTTTAGAGCAATTAATGTTGGCGGGCGTAAAGAAATTTTCGCCCTCTGAATTCGCAAATAAAAAGTAGGCTTTGCCCGCTTAATTTAAGATGAAATCGAATTCCCGAGAGTTAAGTACTTCTCTCCCACTTATTTTTAAGGCAATTAATGTTGGCGGGCGTGAAGAACTTTTCGCCTTCTAAACTCTCAAGAAAAAAGTACGCTTTGCCCACTTAATTCAAGAAAAATCGAATTTGCGGGAGTTCAGTACTTTATCCCGCTTATTTTTAGAGCAATTAATGTTGGCAAGCGTAAAGAACTTTTCTATCTTTAAATTAGTGGGAAAAAGAAAAATCATTCATAAGTATATATAAATCTCATTGGAATTCCAATTAGACTTTTTAAACGGGGCTCTTCTGAGGATTTCATCCTCAGAAGAAATATGCAACTTTACTCACTCTCTGCATAAGGTACTAAAACCAAATAAAATAATTACTTTTTTAATAATAAAATTAATCGATTGATAAATGAAATTATGTTCAAAGAAAGAGTCATGTCTTTCAAATATTCAAAGTCAAAATTAGAATCATAAACATCATCTAAATTAATTCATTATTTTTTTATCACTATTCGTTATGAATGTCTATCATAAATTACAGAATTTCGAAAAATGATAAATAAAGTAAACTCAATATCAGGTTGTGAATGTCATGCAGTGTACCCAATAAGCACACATCTGGAAAAAAGAATTCTTTAAGAAACCCACGAATGTCCGCTCTGAAGTTAATAAAATATATTAATAAAGTATTCATAAAATATTCACAAAGTATTCTTCCACAAAATTTAAATAAAAAATAACTCTTCAACGTATCTTTATAAATATTTTAAAAGGGTTAAGAAAGTATTCATAAAGAATTCTTTTTTGAAAAAGTAATCATAATCCAAAGTATTCATAAAGTAGTCAAAAAGTTTACTTTTGAAACACTGATTTCCTAGTAACTTAGTCACTTTCAAAAATCGAAAGATGTAATGGATATTTTATCGCTTTTCAGATTGTTTTAAAATCATTTTTAATTTTAATTTTCATGAAATTCAAAATTGAAAACTTGAAATTCCTGATAATTTTATAAATTGTAAAAATTCAATTTAATTAATCATTCAATAATTTAAATATTTTTTATCTATTTTAAACGAAAAAATTGTTAACATTTTATGAAACAAAATATATAAATATTTTAAGTGTGTTTTAAATAAATTCTCATTTTGAGAATTTAAACAAATATCTAAATCTAAACATTCTTCATTTTAAATTAAATCAACCATGACTTCACAAAAAATTTCTTTTATTAAATTAAGGTATCTCTTGAATATTTAATAAATTTTTACTTAAATTATTCAAATAAAAATGTAGTTTGGCTAATATTATTAACCATGAATAATTAATTAACAAATTTACTAACATTGCTTATGCTTATACCAATGAACATGTATAAGTTTCGAGAATTTATTAACAGATGAGTTGGTAGCCAAGTAGGCTAGGTCATGGGCAACAGTTTTTTTTATTTCGTTTGACATCCTCAAGAACCGTGGTTCGAATCTCGAACAAATAATTTTTTTTTTTTTTTTAAATTTAATAGCTTATTTTTAATCAATTATAACATTTTTTGTTTTTCATAATCATGTAAAATAGAAGGATTATTTATAATTTGATGATTAAAAAAAGTATTTTAAGAATGTGATTTAATCAAAAAAATTGTTTAAGAATACTTTGTGAATACTTTAAAAACTAAAGTGGTCGGACATTCGCGAATAAACAAAGCAATCATTAAGAACTCTTCATTGATACTTCCGTTTACAAAAGTATACATAAAGAATTCTTTTTTAATTCTCTCTTTGACACCGTTTGCTTGTTGGGTATAAATTTCACATCACGATGAATAGATTTTGTTACGCTACAGTCAATATTATAATTGACATGATCACAGTACACAATTCTGATTTAAAATTTCTCATTCTCAGTTTGATTACTTGTAATGGTTACCGTATTGAAAATAACATTCACTTGCAACAGGATCTGCCAGCCTTAAAAGCTGTAGGCACGAGTGCGCAGGACTTGCGTAATCGTCCGCCTACCAGATAAATGCAGCAGACATGCGCCAGTTTTCAACGAAAAAATTGCGTCAGAAGTGCGCAAGCAGATTACATGATTTTTGAATTTTTCAGCCGTCGAACGGGTGCGCGGAAATCGCGCTAGACTTGCGTAATTGTCTGCCCGCTAGACGAGTGCAGGAGACGCGCGGAATTTCTGAACAGAATAATTGCGTAAGAAGTGCACACACAAATTGCATGAACGTTGAATTTTTCAACCGTCAGACGAGTGCACAATAATTGCACGAGACCTGCGTAATCGTCTACCGGCCAGACAAGTGCATCAGACATGCGCCAGTTTTCTATGGAAAAATTGCGTTGGAAGTGCGCAAGCAGATTGCATGAAGTTTGAATTTTCCAACTGTGAGACAAGTGCACAAGAATTGCACAAGACTTGCGTAATCGTCTGCCCGCCAGACAAGTGCAGCAGACATACGCAAGTTTTTGACCAAATTATTGCGCCAGAAGTGCGTACGTACATGGCATGAAGTTTGAATTTTTCAACCGTCAGACGAGTACACAAGAATTGCACAAGGTTTGCGTAATCGTCCGCCCGCCAGATAAGTGCAGCAGGCATGCGCCTTTTTTGTATGAAATAATAGCGTCAGAAGTCCGCACAAAGATTTCATGAAGCTTGAATTACCCAGCCGTCAGACAAGTGCACGAGATATGCGAAAGACTTGCGTAATCGTCCGTCCACCAGACGAGTGCAGTAGATATCCGCCGTTTTTTAACGAAGAAATTGCGTCAGAAGTGCGCAAGCAGATTGCATGAACTTTGAATTTTTCAGCCACCAGACGATTTCAGCAGACATGCACCAGTTTTCAAGGAAGAAATTGCGTCAGAAGGGCGCAAGTAGATTGCATAAAGTTTGAATTTTCCAGATGTGAGACAAGTGCACAAGAATTCCATAAGACTTGCGTAATCGTCTGCCTGCCAGACAAGTGCAGCAGACGAGCGCAAGCTTTTAAGCGAATAATTGCGCCAGAAGTGCGCCCGTAGATTACATTAAGTTTGAATGGTTAGCCCTACTAAAAAATCTCAGGTGAGAAATCACCTGATTTCTCAGGTGATTAATCATGCCAAAATCTGATGTGACGATTTTTTTGGTTTTCACACGTTTCAAAGCATACTTACAAGGAGAGTGTTTCACCTTCAGGTCACCGTTTTCGCTCAAATTTTGGGAATGTTTTTTGGATGCAGAAATATAAAGAAAGCCAAAATTTTGGAGGCCAACGCTCAATATTTCCCTAGTTATAGGCCATTGAAGAAAATCACTAAAAAAGTTACTAGATTTTCAAATGCTTATAGTTCCTCAGAATTATTAGCTAGAAGCTTAAACCTTTTTTTAATTGAAAGCTGAGCTCAAATCCTTTCGAAATAGTAGTTATAGCATATCAAAATATTATTTTTTCCTAAAGTTATAGCATAATAAAGATTGGACCCAATTTCAGCTTTTATTATTAATTAATGTTTTAAACGAAAAATTCAGGTCCAATCTTTATTACGCTCGAACTGGGAAAAAGTAATATTTTGAGATGGTATAGGTGCTATTTCGAAACGATTTGAGCTCAGCTTTCATTTAAAAAAAGGTTTAAGCTTCTAGCTAATAATGCTGAGGAACTATAAGCGTTTGAAAATCTAGTAACTTTTTTAGTGATTTTCTTCAATGGCCTGTAACTAGAGAAATATTGAGCGTTGGCCTCTAAAATTTTGGCTCTCTTTATATTTCTGCATTCAGAAAACATTCCCAAAATTTGAGCAAAAACGGTGACCCGAAGGTGAAACACTCTCCTTGTTAGTCAATTGCGAACTATTTTTGAAAATTTTTTAAAAATTTGGTCTTAGAAAAAATTTTGACTCATTTTACAAAAAATTTTCTAAGTTCAATTTTTCAAAAATTTTCAAAAATAGTTCGCAATTGACTAAGCATGGTTTGAAACGTGTAAAAACCAAAAAAATCGTCGCATGAGATTTTGGCATGATTAATCACCTGAGAAATCAGGTGATTTCTCACCTGAGATTTTTTAGTAGGGATTATTTAAGAAAAATTGAAAATTCTTTCAGAAAAATAATTATTTTGCATCTTATCTGACTGCTCGTTCCGTTAATTACTATTTTGTAATAAAATTACTTTAAAAATTGAAGATGTCATGCAAATTAGTACTTTAATAATAAAGAGCTGAACGGTTCTTCAAGCTGAAATTATATGAATTTTAAATAAACACACAATACTGATTTTATAAGTGGTCATTCTTTAGATGAGATTATCTTAAAGAAATGATCGGCGAGGCTATTTGAAAATTTACAGTAATAACATATGAAATAAAAACTCATTTAAAGTTTCAAAAGATTATCCGCCTTTTTAATAAACAACAAATTATAGCTGATGGAGGAGCTATCTGACTATTAACAAAATGTATATGATTTTTAAATCTTTAAAACTTTATGAGAAAAAATTAAGAATAATAGATAAAGGGAAACATCTCTTCCAATTAAAAAATATTAAAAAATTATGAAATGTATCTTTAAAAATCAATTCCGAATTGTTTATTATATGTTTAAATCGTTTATTATGGTTATGTAAATTAAATATTTTTATTATTTTTTTTATTAATTTAACAAAAATTTAACTTAAAATGAATAAAAAAATAGTAAAAGAATAAACAAAAGAATTAAGGAATGTTTTAGGAAGAATTAAGCATATTTTTTAAAAAGTGTTGTCAACTTCATTAAAGCGCATAAAATAAAAATTACGCTAAATACCATTGGTGTTAAAAAAATATTTATTAAAATAATGGTTTAATTTTTATAATTACAAAAAAATGTAATTATAATACTGCTTATAAATTTGCTATGTGTTATCGAACTAAAAGAAAATCTAAAAAAAACCTGATGCAAAAAAACTATCGTATATTTAGAAAGAAATGTCGTAAGAAAATCCAAAAAAGTAGGTATTTTAAAGTATTCACTAAAAAGAATGCATTACAATTTCTGCAAAGCTTCTTATAATATTATAAAGTTAACTGAAAAATAAAATGTATTCGTTTAATTTTTTAAAGATGGATTTGTTTAGTTACTTTTCAAGTATGATTCAATAAAATTTGAAAATAACATATTTGATAGTATTGCATTGTTTTGTGTAATTTGTGAAAATTATTTTCATTGGAAATCGTATCACATAAGTACGTAAACTTAACGTAAAATTTTTGTATGCTTTGAAACAAAAAAAATTTTCGTCAAATTTACATTAAATATATGTACTTCATTATTCAAATTGGCTCATTACATAGAATTATTCATTTCATTATTAAAAAAATTTATATTCTTTATAAATTTTTTTATTGAAATTTTCATTTTAAAATTTACCTAAAAACTTTTTTGAAGTAGCCGAATTTTAATCCAAGCCGACGATATGTAAAAAAGTAATTTACTGATAATTTTATTATTAAAACAGTTTTAATTGTATGTGGTAAACGTTATTTTGTTGTATTTTTTTAAATAAAATGTTAATTGTATTGATATTGCACCTAAACATTTACTAAATTTGAAATTTTTCCAATACTATAAATTTTTTCTAACAAATATAATACAAAAAAAAACTTTTGAAATTTTAAACTGAAAGTTCATTTAAAGTACTTGTAATAATTAATTAGGCAATTATATCTTGAGTATAAATATTTTTTTCATATTTAAATAACTAATGATCAAAGCCTACTCATAAGGAGAAATCATCTCCACCTTCAAGAAATAAATTCGGTTAAAACTACAAGATATGATTTCGTGATGAAAAAAATTAACCCGTATTTTTTCTTTTGCTTAAATAGATTTCAGAGACAAAGATATACACATTTTTCAATAATATAATAAAAAGAAGTTGTCGTAAGAACTTAAATGATCGGACAACTAAAAATCTTACAGAAAAATGTATTAAATATTAAAAAAGTACAAATTAAATACTTTAATTTAAGCCTTATTAGCTTAAAAAAGCTTAAGAGCATGACGAAGCTGTCCGCCTTCTAATAATATTTCCAATCTTAACTTATGAATAAACGATGCGTTTAATTGAGTTTTTTTGCTACAAAGAAAAAATTTGTAAGATTAAACTCTAGTGCGGACAACTCAAGAAATCCACCAAAATATTATATTTACAAAGTTATAATAAAAACTTTCAATGTATCGTATTTTAAGGTTAGGTTTGTCGAATTTGATATCTAATTTCCAATCCAAGCTCATAAAAAAATAACAAGTCCAAATGATTTTTTATTTTAACAAAAATTATTGTATTAATATAGCTTTAGTGCTGACAAGTCATTATATTTGTTTAATTTATGAATTTAAAAAGATATTGATAAAATAAAAAAAGCAAAACTCGATTGCTGCAGCTCCGACATGCCGTTAATGTCTTAAACATTTTTATTTTATTATTATGTTTTAATACTTTCTGTTTAATATTTTCTATTATGAAACATGTTTCTCATAAGGTTTTAAACAATTTTCAAATTACATACTCTCTTTAAGTATATTATTAATTTATTTATGTTTAGAATTTAATTAATATTTTATAAATTCTTTTTAAATGTTATGCATAAATTTATTTGATCTATTTATAAATTATATTTATAAACGTTATATAACTATATTATATTTATAAACGTATTATCTTCAAAATATATAAAATACAATGTTTTTATTACTTCATAAAAATCAAAATAAATGAACTTTAGCTACAATTCTAAAAGAAAATCTGTCAGAATAATCAATTCCACAAATTACTTATATGAAATGGATCTATAAAATAAAGAAGAATTTAAAAAGAAAAGATAAAATAAATATCAAATAAAAATTTTCATTACATTCAAATTAAGAAAATAATCTATATTTAAAAAAAAATTTTTAAAATTTTTATTGTTAACATTTATTATTAAAAAAATTTTTTTATTTAAAATTTTTTTTGTATTCAAATTCTGCATTTAACAGCGTTTGGGGGTATGAAAAAAGCTTTAATTTTTAATATTTGCAAAGAACAGTAAGTCTGAATTAAAAATTTTATGTTTAAAAAAGCGTTAATTAGCACATGCTTAGAAAATGCTTGCAGTTGAGAGTTATTTTATTTTAAACGGCTGTATTGTAGGTCAATATTTTTTGTAAAAAATATTTCTTATTGTATTGTATCAAATTTTATTTTTAAGCATATTATTAATTTTTTTTAATAAAAAAAGGCAAAGCATAAGATTTTAACTTAAAAAAATTTTTAATTGTTGCAACGTACCCTAAAACTTAGCCAACACAGCTATTGTACGTTTTTTATTTGAACCAAATAACATATTTTTATCGCTTTTTTGTCCCGAACTTAATTTTTTTAATTATCTAAACAGTTTTCATTATTAAATAACAAAATTAGTAAAATGAGCATTTTAAGGAAGAACACGTTGCATGCTGCACATCGTTTTTATGATTAAATTTTGTTTATTTGAATAATTTATTTCTTCATTTTTTTGGAATATTGTATTTAAATACATTTTTTATGATATAATAAAGTATTCACGCATTTTATTACATTCATCCTAAATAACAGTAAAGAATATATACTTTAAAAAGATAAAATAAACGTCAAAACATAAAAAAATATATATTTAATAAATAAACTGCTATTTTTAAACATTAAAAACATAGATACAATTTTTGCCTAATTAATTATAAAACTGAAAAAAATTTTAAATATTTTTCATATTATGGTTCAAAGTTTGGAATCATTGTAATAAATACAAAAAAAAATTGAAATCTATTTTTTTATTTTTTGGAAATATTAAAATTCAATGTAAAATTTTTAAAAATAAAATAGAATTTAAAGTCATTTTCATTTAAAACACGCTTCCGTGAAATTTGCAAGGTTTCGTAAAGTTTCATTTTTCCCAAATCAAATTATCGACATTATAAATTTATATTCAGTTAATTCAATAAAAAGACATTTAAAACCTGATATCAAGATATTTCCTGTTATAAAAATATTATATTTAATAAAAGAAAGAAGAAAGAGTCCAATTTTTAAAATATTAATGATATTCAATGTAATTTTTATTTAAAATGCGCTTTAATAAATTTTACATTCGTGAAATTGTTTATTTTTTTAGATTCATTTATTATTTTACTTTTCTCAAATGAAATTAGATTTATTCATATTTATTTTCTATTTTTATTAAATGAGTTAAAAATTTCTTTTTTTAACCTTTTTTTTAAAGAACAAAAAAGGTTTTATTATTCGCAATTGAGTGAGAATAAAAAACAACTATAATTTATAATAATTTTTTTCAATCTTTAATATTTTTTATTTAGCAGGAAAAAATTACAGAACTAGCTACGTTTTTATTTCATATTGATATAAGTTATATATCCATGTAATATTGACATTAAAACTTTTTTCTATCCCTATCTGTAAATATATTTTTTTATATTTTTGAAATAAAATAGAATTTAAGATCTTAAATAAATTTTAAATTTTATTTTTTCCGCTATAAAAATTGATTATAAAAATATATAATATTTAAAAATAAAACATAAAAAAAAAAATAGGAGGAACATCGGGTTTGAACTTGGCAAAATTAGAATAACGGCGAGGTGTGTAAAAATTTAATGACCACAGCCACCGCATACATTAGTTCAAAAGAGTAAAAAGTTACATATGTTCATCGCCCCCAAAAGATTTTATTTATTATTATTTATTTGTTTGATTACTTTAATGATTTTTATTATAAAATATGTATCTGTTTTAAATAAAAATATGTAATTAATCAACAAATTTTCGAGACGGTTAATCGCATGGAAATAAAGCTATAAAGTATCGCGGCGAAAACAAGCTGAAGCGGGTTTGCCGTAAGTTTACGCCACTGGAAGCCACGTGTTTCGTGTGTTTGTCTCCTCCCCTCTCCCTTGGTTCTCTACGCGCGTGTAGACGTGGAGGGGCTTTGTGCGTATAGTTCGGGCAATTGTCCATGTGGCGGCAGTAGTTTACATTGAATTTTAACGGGCACGCTCTCGCCTATGCTCATCGGCGATCTCTACTAATCTCTGGTTGAAGTGTTACCCAGCGTCACGGACAAAAATTAAACCCAGAAGTATCCTTCTATAAGCGTCTATCTTCTTTGTTATAACCTAATGCATTTCTTTTTTTTAAATTTTACAATAATATGAAAAGTCAGGCAATATTTATGAGTACAGATGTAGTGTCGGCCTTACATTAATTTAATTTTATAGATTGAAAATATTTTTTTTTTTCTATTAAATTAATGTCTCATATTCTTTTTAATTTACAAAATTTATGACAGATTATTTAAATATGAAATAAAACATATTACATTTTAAATGATCAAAAATTTTTAAAATAATTGTGTATAACTTTCGGTAAAGAATTTTTATTCTTATTGATTTTAATTAATAAAAAAAAACACAAAAAAATATTTTATTTTTTTAAAAAAAGTCGTTAGTTTAATAAAATTTTATAAATTAAATAAGTTGATTACAAAGTCTAAATATCTTTACAATGTTTTGAATACATAAATCTTATCAAATAAATGATTTTTCCTCAAAAAAGCATAATATTTTGCGTTCTTTTACCAACGAAAAATTAATAGTGATAAAAAATTTCTACCCAAAGTTACATAATTGTGACGTCTGAGGGACGCACATTGATTAGCGCCGATATTTAAGGTTCTTTAGGTGGCCTCGTATTTATAACGAATAACCACCACTTGTGAAAATTAATCAACTATCAAATTAATAATTAGTCAACTACTTTTAATGGGAGTGGGAAACCGAAAAGGAAATTAAATACTGGTTGATTCGTTACCTTATTGGAGAATCTGGACCCCAGTATTGTCCGAATTCTGAGCGTTAGCCGAATTCAGGCGGAAAGGTGGGATTTAAATAAATTTGTAAAAATATAAAAGAAATAATTGTATATAAGAAAATTAATTTATAAAATTTTAATTTAAGAAAAATTATTAAAAATATAAAAAATAGAAAATTATAAAAATTATAAAAATTATAAAAATTGGAAAAATATAAAATATTAAAATTTTTCATGCAAGTTTTTTTAAATAATTTTTTAAACAATTGGTAAATTTAAAAAAAAGAAATTTATTTAAAAACAAATATCTTACAAAAATAGGAAAAAATAAAATAAAATAATCTTACTTTTCAATTGAAAAATTGATGAATGTTCTGGAGAGAAGTACCCTGTAGCTTCTGGTTGAATACTGTTATACTGCTTGAATGTGTGAGTGAATAAAAAGAATTTAGAAAACACTGCTTGAGTGCGTGAGTAGAAAAACTTAGAAAACACTGTTTGAGTAGAAAAACTTAGAAAACGCTACTTGAGTGCGTGAATAGAAAAACTTAGAAAACTATATAAGTGTGTGAATGACTTAAAAAAACACTGCTTGAGTGTATGCGAGGTAATGCTAGCTGAGTGAGCAGAGGGGGCGGTATTTAAGGCTTTCGATCAGCTGACAGGTACTTCTCCCAAAATTTTGCGCGTCGGTGAGAAGAAGGGCAAAGTACTTAGTTTTCTGTCCCTTTTTAATATATACTTCTCTCTTTCTTCTCTGTTTATTTTAAGGGAACATCCTAAAATTTTTATTTATTGTATTTTTATTTATAATTATTCATCTATTTTTCAATTGATGACTTAGGATTTACATAATTAATTTTAATACAAATATATTGTTTTTTTAAATTCTTTTATGGTTGATCTCTCTTTGTTTTGTATTTCTTTTATTTTTAAGATTTTATTTATTAATTTTGTTAATAATAATAGTCAAAGAAAAAAATTTTAAATAATTTTATGAAATGTAAGAAGAAATACATTTAAAAAAAAAGATCAATCATTGTTTGTATTTATAGTATATATAAAATACTATGTTTTACGCATAATGACGCTTAACCAAAAAATATAATGCTATGTGAAATTTGACTAATAATAATTTTTGTTACTATTGTATTTTTTCTTAATATATATATATATATATATATCTTATAAACTACATTGTTCGTCTAAGAATTAATATTAGTTATTATTAATTTTTACGTAAATCTAATTTGTAAACTTGAGTCTAAGAATTAATATTAGTTATTATTAATTTTAACGTAAATCTAAATTATAAGTTTAAATCTAAAAATTAATATTATAATATTCTATTCGTTTAATTAAATTTAATAAAAAATTGCTTATCAATAAGTGTTAGTTATTCTAAATATTATTATTAATTATTCATAAATTAAGAGTAAGTCGCAAAATTATATCTATGAATGATAAATTATTATTTGATATGATATTATTTTATGAATGATAAATTAATCATTTTATTTAAAAGAAAAACAAATGAATACACCCATATTTATCTGTTTATTAATTGATCATTCATTTAGTTACATTTATTATTATTAAAAATAAAAGTAAATGTTTTTTATTATTAATTTTTAGTATAAAAAAAATATTCTTTTTCAATTTGGTAGAATGGTTTTTGTGTTGGCGAAGCGCGTCTAGACAATTTTTATGGTTGTCTAGACGGTTTATAATTTGTTTGTCAAATTTCCTATATTTCTTATAGCAAAACACTTATCTTGTCTGGGAACTATGGAAAGGTGCTGAAAACATTGGTGTATACGAGCATGCAATCATAGTGTCATTAAGAAGGGGCCGAACTATCTGTCTTTGTCTAATAGCGTTTTTCATCATTTATATAAACACTATCTGGCATAGCAAGAAAAAAATAGCAGCCCCCGATAGATATTAGTATAATCAGTAAATTTTGTAATAAAAATCAAATTTTTTACCGCATAGTTTTTGACTAATTAGAGACCTACTAGCAATCTAGAATATAACCTATCTTTTTTTGGTAGGTCTCTAATTATTCAAAAACTACGCAGTAAAAAAATTTGTTTGTTATTACAAAATTTACTAATTATACTAATATCTAGCGGGGGCTGCTATTTTTTTCTTGTTATAAAGGATAGTGTTTTTATAAATGATGAAAAATGCTATTAGACAGAGACAGATAGTTCGGCCCCTTCTTAAGAGAGGTACGGTACGCTGTATACCTATCGCCGGGTACCAGGTATATTTGAAGCGTTAAGAAAAAGAAATATTTGTGAGAAAATGTTTTGGAGACAAAAGATACAAAATTTTCCATTGCATTGGAGCAAATTGCATCTATTGCTTTGAAAACATTTTCTCGCTTTCATATTTTCCTTTAGTCTTAAGATTATTACTATCGTCCGTTTCTAATAACTTCATGCCCGGGCGAAAGCGTGAGAAAGGAAAATGTTTTTGAGTAATATTATTTTTGAGAGAAAAAGATAAAAAATAAAAATAGTAAAAATTTTATCATAAAATCACGGGACGTAACACCCCCCTTGGAAAACGGTTGCTTGTATCAAGAAATGAATGATACTAGCAATCGCAGGCCTCGGTCATGTTAAGGTACAAAGGTGCGTTTAGTCGTGTCTTTTAGTTGGTCTAAATCCTGCATAGGATAGATGGTATCTTTTTAGGTGCAGTTGGATTTTCGTTTACTCTTTCCTTAAATTTTCCCATATCATCTGTGGGGTTTCTATCTCTTGTCAGTAGTAACGCATGCGTCAGAGTTCCCCATAAAGCGCTAAGGATATAGATTGACCATCCAAACACTGTATGTAGTGTATAGCCCCTTACGAATATGTCTGCTACAAGCTTTATCAGTTGTAAGATGAGCAAAATGCTCATTATACCGGCACTTATTGTTCCGAAGGTCATGAACTGTCTCCAGACTCGAGTCCAAGCTGACTTTGCTATCTTTTTGATTGCGTCCTCATTGAGCAATTCGATGATAGTTCCTTCTCCTTCGTGTAACTGGCTCCCATGTAATTCACGTGCTATATCATTTAACACTGCTGGTTTTTCTACAGGGAACATGATTCGTTCCCTTAATTCGTTTAGATCTTGCTCAGTGTAAATGCCACTAGTAGCAAGATCTGCTGGGTTGATATATTTCCAGATAGGCTTTGTGTTAGGTTTTAGGGTAACTGGTGATAATGCCTCTGTTGGTCGTGGCAATATCTTATACCATGTGTCTCCTACGTAATAATAGGATGATAATAAAGCGTTACAGGCTATTTGAGTGCCTTTGTTCTTTAGTACGTGAGTCCGTGGTGTCAAAAAGTATGTATTATTTTTACGCCCTACTTGTAGTTCAGTGTAACATGCAGTTCCGTGCTCTAATTTCACTTCTGTGGGAATGCATTTCACTATGTGAACTACTTCGCCTGCCACAACTGCCATGTAGCCTGGGCCTTTCATTAAGTTGTAAGCGAACTCGTCGGGTGCCTGCGTTGCTATTGTCAACGCGTTTTTCAAGGTTTGTCTTTCGATGTTGCATTTCTGAAAGATTACATCGCGATAAAGATTTTTTATTTGTGTTCGTATATGTCTTTCAACATATACGAATTTACTATTCATATACGCAAATATGTCTAGATTAGAGACAGAAGGCTTAGAAACGGATGCGAATGTGTCGCCGCGAGTTGTATCGAATATTAACAATTTAGGATGTTCAGTTCTAATTAATGAATATCCACATACATTTGTTTTTGTTTTTGCGGTAAGCGCAAACGTAACATCTTGCGTTGTTAGGGAATATACAGTCTGGAATTCTCCTGCTTCTATGTCCACCATTTTATTAGCGTATCCTTCATATAATACTCCATATTGATTGAATTTACAATTATCTACAGGGAGTGGATTCCAAAATGTATATCCCCCCTCTATGTCAATACAGTTTCCGTCATACAACCGACATGTTGTTCCTGATCTTAAATGTATAATATTTTTTTCTAATGATATTCTAGTTGTATATTCATTTAATGTTCGCTTCTGTCTGAAGTAATAGTGACAGGAACAGCGAAAATTTAATTTTCGCTGCTCCTGTCACTATTACTTCAGACCAAGTTCCGTAAGGGTCGGAATAACTGGCTCCTTCGCAATCACCATTGTTATTTATTTTTCCAGAAAAGGTCACGCTGTGTGTCGCAGTATTGTTGCTGCGTAATCCGTGGATTACGTGAGTGTCGGTGAGTTTTAATACTCCTGTCAAGTGAGCATCTTTGCAAGCTCTCTGGCTTATCTCCTGGATGTATTCATTTATTCCATTGTGTACTACTGATACGTGAGAGAACATGCCACACTTAAATATGGTTCTATGCATTTCCACTTTGCATTGGTATACAGTTGTTTCGATGTATTCATTCAATTGTAGCAATTGTACGTATTTCCTCGTCACATTGATGTCGTCATTAGGCACTTCGCAATCACCCACTTCAAGTAAGGACAAGGTGGTAACATTTAGGTACCTGGACCTGCAGTCATATCCTATTAAAGCGTGCGTGGTTGTGAATAGCATCATTATTAGTGCGATGATTGACATGATGGATTTGTCCTATTTGCCTTATCTGAAAAATAAAGAGAAAAAAAATGTACTAGATTTTACCCCCCCCTTTTTCTTAATTTTCTTTTTATGATTATTTATTTCCCTGTTGATGTGAGAGAGACGCAGTCTATTAGCATGCACTATTTTACTAGAATTATTGATTTCAATACGAATATTATTTCCATTTATTATTTCTATTATTTCATGGGGTTCTGAATAGTGATTGCCAAATTTACCTGGCTTGGGACCTGACAATAAAAAGACATAATCTCCTAGTTTAAAATTCCTCGGATTTATTTTTTTATCATAGTATTTTTTAGATTTGTATTTTGATTTAACTAAATTTTCATAAGCTAATTTTTGTATTCCGTTTAAGAGGAGGTCGAGTATATCTGTCCTTTTCTAATCACAGAATTGATTTTTTCACAAAAATTAATAATTGTAGCAAAAAATAAGAAGAAAGCCCCATCTCGTATAATAAAAAGCAAGATTTTCTTTTATGAGGAAAAATTATTTTTATCGATTCGTTTTGAAGAAAACCTTGAAAAACTTAAAAAATAGAGGTTAGGGTCGACAATTCAGTTTTAACGGCTGATGGTCTGTATATATAGTGAAGTTTTTTCCGTATAAATAAGACCTGAATGTACTTACACTGTCTACTACAGCAAGTGCTTCTTTTTCGTATATTTCATAGTGCAGTTCTGAGCCTCTAAGTACACGTGAAAAATAAGAAATGGGATTGTCTTTTCCTACCTCTCCTTGACAAAAGACTCCTCCTATAGCGTATCCTGAAGCATCAGTGGTAATGTTAAAGGGCTTAGAAAAGTCTGGCGGTTGAAGTACAGGCGCTTCCCATAATGCATCTTTTAATAAAGTGAATGACTCTTCAGCTTGTTCACTCCATTCAAATGATGTATCTTTTTGTAACAGCTTCGTCAAAGGCTTTGAAATTTTTGTGAAGTCTTTTATGAAGCGTCTATAATAGTCGACTAAGCCTAGAAATTGACGGACGTTTTTAACAGTTTTTAGTGTCGGAAAATCTTTCACAGCCGTTATTTTTTTCGGGTCTGGTTGAACTCTTTCTTCACTTAATATATGACCCAAATAGGTGACACTTCTTTTTAAAAATTTGCATTTATCTGTTTGTAGTTTCAGATTTGCTTTCGTCAGTCTTTCCATGAGGAGCTTGAATTTTCCATCGTGTTCTTCTATGGAATTTGCATAGATTACGATGTCAGAAGGCCAAAAGGCATTTTTTAAACTAATAATGGCTATACGGGGTACTGAAAGCAGTTTTAGGAGCGTCTTCTTCAGACATATTTATTTGATGGAACCCCGAGGCCAGGTCTAGTGCTGTATAATACTTAGCTCCGCCTACTTGATCAAAGATATCCATAATATTTGGTAATGGATATGAGTCTGCTACTGTCTTATCGTTAAGAGCACGGAAATCTAACACCATTCTCCATCTTTGTCTACCCTGAGAGTCAGGTTTCTTTGGCACCATCCATACTGGTGTATTATATGGAGATGTGGAGTGTTCTATGATTTCTGAGTTTAATAATTCTTGAATTTGTTTATTAAGTTCTTCCTTTAATGAGTAAGCTAATCGATATTGTCTTACATTGATAGGTTCCTCGTCGATAGTGTTTATGGAATGTTTTATTACCTGTGTTCCTGGTAATTCGTCTCCAGGTAGGTAAAAACGATCTCTATACTTAGCTATTAAGTTTTTCACATATTTTTCTTCCTCTAGATCTAAGTGATCTAATCATAAGTGATCTTCTAACTCTAAATTTTGTATGTTAAGAATTCTCTTTTCGTATGATTGACTATTAATGCTATATATATATAAATTTTCGTTTTGGTCTGTATATTCTTCTAAATCTAATTCTTTATTCATCTGTTTTTGTTCGATAAAGTATTGGCTTTTTATGTCGATAAATTCTTCTATTGTTATGTCGAACTCTTGTAAAACTGTTTCAGATGGTATGTATGGCATCGTATCAGTCTTGTAAAAGGGTGCCATTGAAGAGAGATTAACTTCTGATATTGCTGAGTCTGTTCTTTCTTTGTTATATTCGTCCGAAGTATCAGGAGTTGTTGTGCAATTTGGTGTTATTGATTCTGTTTCGATTTCTTTATTCCCAAATTCTAAGGGTATTGAGACAGTTCCTACTCATAACAATAGATGCTCGTAATCTATTATTGCTTCTGACAGATTCAAATATTCTGCCCCAATCATTCCTTCCGCTGGTAATGGAAAATCTTCGGGGACTAAGTGAAATGTGGATTCCTGTCCTAAAATTCCAACCGTTACAGACCCCATTGTCATCATTAGTTCTGTTCCTATTCCTTTGAGTAGTAATTTATTGTCATAATTAATTTTCGTGTCTTTAGGTAACAGATGTTCTTGAAGTAAATTAACTTCAGAACCTGAATCCACTAAAAATTTATCATTTTTATCGATTTCTAAGCCTAGTTGTACCATAGGTAAATAGCTTTTAAGATTATCTAATTCTATGCAAACTAATCGAGGATGTTCGATCTTTATTTCGTTATTATGGTATAAAAATGGCACTGAAATTCGGTCTATCTTCAGAGTTTTTTCATCAAAATCTAACTTAGCTTTCGTATTTAAGAAGAATTCTGACCCTAAAATTCCTTCGAAAGGTATAGGAAAGTTTGCGGGCACTACTAAGAATTCAGTCTTATAACCAGCTATTCTTATATTAACTATTCCTAGTGTAGTGATAGGAGCAGAATTAATGCATTTTAATACATAAGTGATGTCTCTGTTAATAAATGAAAAATCAGGTATCGCACTGATTCTTATTAAGTTTGCCTCTAAACCACTGTCAAGCATTAGACTTAAATTGGACTCTGTATTAAATAAATTGACTTTGATAAATGGAATATTCTTCCATGGGAATCGCAACCTTATGGTAACAATTCGCAGAGTAGATTGTTGATTTCTACTTTCTCTTCGGTAGGGCGTGCCGGGTGACGAGTCTCTCGTGTCACGCCCTGTTTCTGGAGACTCATTCCGTTTCCCTGTTTTTCTTGATCATTTTTATATTGCAATTTACGACATTCGGTTATGTCATGACCTTTGTTTTTACAATATTTACATTCTTTGGCGACTTGTGATTTGTTTGAAAAGCAGGTTGATGCCGAATGGCCGATTTTTTCACAAATCTGGCACATCATTTGAGATTTAGTTTCCCGTGATCTAAAATTTATAGGACATTTTAAAGCAGAATGTCCGATCTTATTGCACAATTGGCATACTGCTGAATATGCCTGGTTGCAATCTTTTGCAACATGTCCAATCTTGCCACAAATTTGGCATTTTTGGATTAATTTGCATTGTAGAGCTGTATGACCTGTCCTATTACAGAGTTGACATTCAATTAGGTTTTTCGTTTTTAAAAAACAAGTATTTTCTGAATGTCCAGGTTTTTTGCAATGATTGCAGATAACTTGACCTTGTCTTCTTCAATCCTTAGTTTCATGGTCATCCTCTTTACAGAGTTGACACAGATTCACGCGTTTCTTTAAACCCATATTCCTGTCTATTTGATTGTTTCTCCTTAAAGCATTTCTGGCATCTAACCGTTTCTC
Organism: Anastatus disparis; assembly: GCA_017163975.1. NCBI lineage: Eukaryota > Metazoa > Arthropoda > Insecta > Hymenoptera > Eupelmidae > Anastatus > Anastatus disparis. The sequence continues at coordinate 36,117 of JAFFSR010000212.1, read as the reverse complement.
TATTTTCACGGCTTCTTTAACTACATCATCTATCTGATCTTGTGTAATTCTCTGCTCTATTTCCGGTTTTAATCCTCTCTTAAAGCATTCGATTATGCTCTCATCTAGGCTGGTTTTTACAGCTGACGATATTTGTCCGTTATGATTTAATTGTTCGGCTTTTAGGATCTTCTGTCCTAGATCTCGCATTCGATTTGCGAATGAGATTACGCTTTCATGATCTCGTTGATATTCATTACCCAACTCTCCCAATAGTTGGTGAATAGTCTTTGGTGAACCGTATATATCTTTAAAGTAATTTTGAATTTCTTCTATAGTGGCAAAATTTTGTCCGTTAATAGCTTGAAGAGCTTCTCCTTCTATTCGAGCTCTTATTAATTTGGTTAAGTTACCTTCAGCATTAAGATCTATCATAGCCCTTGCTTCTCGGCAGCCTTGTAAAAATTGGCTCAATGGAATGTTCTTTCCATCGAACTTAGGCACTACTTGCAGTGCGTCTTTAAGGGCAACTACTTGATTTGGTGCCAAGACCGGCGCGATTACGACTCCGTGCTCCCCTGCCATTTTAATCGGTTTGTTGGATTTAATTGATTCCAAGTTATTTGACGAATTATTTTTATTATCGCTTTCCGATGCCGTTGAGTTTTTGATAATCCCTTCGATTGATGATTTTTCAAATTTTAATTTATCGATGTTGTTTATTATTGTTAAATTTTCAATACTAACTTTTTCCGCAGTTAAATTCTCGTCTTTTAACGTAGTCGACTCTTCAGAATCTGTTGAAGTTTCTGGATTCTGTATTTCGATTAAATTTTTCACCGTGTTTGGGTTCCTTTTATTAGGTCTCGGAGTAGAGACGTGTTTTGGTAAAAATGATTCTACCTCTTGTTTTAACTCTTCGTTATTTTGTGCCTGGCTTCTGGTAATTCTTTCTCCAGACATCCAAACGAATTAATCAAACTGATCGAATCAATCAACTGTCAAATGAAACTTGTATAACAACTCTTGATTCTTTTGCAAAATAATTATATGTTTTTATAATAATCTGCCTGTATGCCTAATGAATCTTTTAATAAACATATTATTACCTATTCAGTTTTTATTTTTTCGATTTTTTCATCGACAGTTTTAAATTTTTTAATCACGTAGCTGGTTATATAACCGAGGCGTCCAGCTATTTGGTCTATTTTTCCCGTGTTTCTATTCACGATTTTTGTAATAAATTTATTCTCAAGCGTTAATCGCTGAACCTTTATCCTTTCACTTGTAATTATTTTATTTAGTTCAGAAATGTTTTTCCTATTAGTAATTTGTGCGTTCTCTAATTGATTTAATCTTTCTGTTAACCTGGCAGCGGTATAGAACTCGGTAGTACTGTTAGTAGGTATCATTTAATTGTCAAAATAAATTAAAAAATGTTATTACAATTTATCTTTATACATTTATTAAAAAGAAAATTATGCGTAATATCGTTTTTTAGTATAAGCGCTGTCCTTCTTTAATAGAAACAAATTCTTAACGGGATGTCGTAGTTGTTGGAATCGACTTTTGCTTTTTTTATCTTACTGATATCTTTTTAAATTTACTATTTGGACATATATAATGACTTGTCCGCGGTAAAACTATATTAATACAATAATTTTTGTTAAATTAAAAATTCAATTTAGCTTCATATTTTTTTATGAACTTTGAATGAAAATTAGATATCAAGCTCGATGAACCTAACCTCAAAATAGTATATATCGAAAGTTTGTTTATAACTTTTTATGTATATTATTTTGGTAAATTTCTTGACTTGTCCGCGCTAAGGATTAATCTTACGAATTTTCTTACTGAAGTGAAAGAATTTGATTTGACGCACTGTTTACTCATGAACTTTGAATAAAAATATTATTAGGAGGAGCAGAACTACGATATCCTCTTAATTTTAATTGTTTGATTTTTCAGAATTTTAGATAAAAGAAAATTAATACTGTTGGAATTTAAAGGAAGAAGGTGTAGTCAGAAAGCACAAACAAGTAATTTTTATAAGTCTTTATTTTGTGCTCTCTCTTATGCTGTTAGACTTGAACTAACTAGATGGCCATGCACTTTGTGCTCTATGGACCTTATCCTAAATTATTATTTTGTTTATAGTATATGAGTGTGTGAGTATATATGAATGTTACAATCAGTTTCGTATATACACTGAGAAAAAAATTTCATCAGATCAACTGAAATGTTATTGATTTAACAGATCTGCTGTTAATCTGACAGAATTCTTTTGATTTAACAGAATCTGTGTAGTTGAAATAGCCCGAATACGATCGTGCTGCCAATTTAACAGCACGGCTGTTGATATAATTGAATAACAGTTAACATAAAAAAACATAAGTCAAAATAAAAGTATGACTTACATTTCAACAAAATTTTATGAATTGAATCAATAAAATGTACATGCTCAAAATAACTGATGACTAATTTCAATACAAATGTTTCAATTTAATTATATCAACAGCACGGTTGTTGATATAATTGAATAACAGTTAAAATAAAAAGAACGTAAGTCAAAATAAAAGTATGACTTACATTTCAACAAAATTTTATAAATTGAACCAATAATATGCACATGCTTAAATTATCTGATGAATTATTTCAATACAAATGTTTCAATTCAATCATATCAACAGTCCTACTGTTGATATAATTGAATAACAGTTAACATAAAAAAACATAAGTCAAAATAAAATATTTATCATTTATGTCGTTGATAAATTTATTTTATAAAGATTTTTATGTTATTCAATAAGTATTTTTAAATCTCCCGCTTTTCAAAACAGTTACGTTTCGATAGTACAATAATAGATGGCGTATTTCTTGTAACCCGCAAGTGGTGAGATTGCACGTCAGTTAGTATATAAGAACGAAAGAATTTATCCGCTGTATGTATAAATGCAATGCGATGCGATGCATATCGATTATTAGCGAGCGATGTTAGATTTTATTTGTAAATATCAATAGTGTAGTGTGAAATATTTAAGAAAATGTTAAAAATTTCACTTAAAAATTTGTATAATGATCATTGTTTATAGTATGAATTATGTGTTAATTAATATCTAGGAATTGAAACACTGTGAACTGTGAGTTTCAACTAAATAAAAAAGTTTTTATCATCTTTAAAATTTATTTGTTTGACACAATAAAAAGTAACAGCTATTTTGACTTACTTTGCTGTTAAATTAAAGTTAATTTTTAATTAAATCAATATTACGATATCCATCAAATTAACAGAACTCGTCTGTTAAATGAATAGAATATTTTATCGTGCTATATTAACAGAAGGATTCTGTTGATACAATCATATTTTTTTCTTAGTGTACAGTTCTTAGAGATTATAACTTAATATGTTTGTATTTTCTATGTAACTTTAGGAGTCTTTATACGTTACTTTTTCTAGTTAAAATAATATAAAGAATATTTATTAAAAGATTATATTAATTTTTGTACATATATCAATAAATACGATCAAATTTTAAAATGATACTGTTGCTTAGTTATTTATTTTTTAAAATGTAATTTAATATTTGAAGTTTTTAGATTTTTTTATTTTTAAAAGGTATAAGATCTCTCTTAAGAGGAGGTCACGTATCTCTGTCCTTTTCTAATCGAAGAAATGATTTTTTCACAAAAACTAATAACTTTCTAAAAAAATGAAGAGAAAGTCGCATCTTGTATCAAAAAAAGCAATATTTTCTTTGATAAGAAAAAATTAATTTTATTGCTTCGTTTTCAAGAAAACCTTGAAAAACCGAATTGTCCACCCTAACCTCTATGATTTAAGTTTTTCAAGGTTTTCTTGAAAACGAAGCAATAAAATTAATTCTTTCTTATCAAAGAAAATATTGCTTTTTTTATTACGAGATGCGGCTTTCTCTTCATTTTTTGCTAAAGTTATTAGTTTCTGTAAAAAACTCAATTCTTTGATTAGAAAAGGACAGAGATACGTGACCTCCTCTTAAGATAAAATTACTGTTCGTATATGGTGGATATATTTTTAGCAACGGATATCAAGACGATATTTTAATAAAATTAATATTGTTAATAAAGCAAGTATTGAAATAATTATGACGATATTTAAACAAAAATTAATTTATTTATTTAATTTAATTTTGTTAAATTATGTAGATATATGCATTTATATATAATATGGTTTCCACGGTTTAAAATTGTTTTTAATAATAAAGTGTATAAAGATTATAGTAATGATGGAAAAGTACATATAAAGTAAACAATTTTTAATTAGTGAGTAAAAGTAAAATTTCTTAAGGTAATAAATTAAAATAATAAAAGTAATAAATGTTATACAAAGAACATCTAAAATGTAAATATGAAATATTAAGGATCAAACGAACTTACCTGAAGTGAAGTTTGATCCAAATTATATGAGTTCCTCGTTCGAAGAGATTAACATTGTAGTATCGCGACTTGTCGCCATCGACGCCATCTTTCAGAGTAAATAGAATAATCAACGATCGCGCTCCTGTGGGCAATCTTACAATTTCATTATAGTTTAGAGTTCTTTGGGACAGGGAAATAAAAAGAAATTCTTTTTTTTTTTTTTTTTTTTTTAAAGGGTGGGAAATTAATCTCTTCGAACGAGGAACTCATATAATTTGGATCGAACTTCACTTCAGGTAAGTTCGTTTGATCCTTAAGAGGCGGCCGTATAGTTCTGTCCTTGTCTAATCTGAATTTTCGTTATAATTAGTAAACTAAATATTTTTATACAAAAGTAAGGGCAGAGCCCAATAGATTTAAGGATGAATAGACGATTCTATTCTATGAAAAAATATAAAATTTTCATTAGTTTTCGAGTGAAGTCTGAAACGGAAAAAGAGTTGAACACTTCAATCAAATTTAACTCTTTTTCCGTTTCAGACTTCACTTGAAAACTAATGAAAATTTTATATTTTTTCATAGAATAGAATCGTCTGCTCATCCTTAAATCTATTGGGCTCTGCCCTTACTTTTGTATAAAAATATTTAATTTAGCCATAATAACGAAAATTTAGATTAGACAAGGACAGAACTATACGGCCTCCTCTTAATTATATTTCGTTCCTCGTTCTTCAAGATTAACATTGTAGATGTTCAGAGATATAACTTTATTTATTAAATTATATCCCTTTTTTTTATAATATATGTATATTTACTCATTTATTTTTTAATTACATATATGAAGGAAAAATATAATTAGGAGAATACAGTTAACGCAAAATTCTTATCAACAGATTGAATTGGTCTATTATAAAACTTGGAAAAAACTAAAGATTTTTCGGACCAACCTGCAGCGTTCTTAATCATATTTATGTTTAAACCTTTCTTAAAGGCCTTTGATGTTGATCCGTGCCTTGTACTGTGCCCTGTGAAATTTTTACTAATACCACATTCTTGCAAAACATCTTTTAAATATCTACTTAGTGTATTAGTAGATGCTTTCTTATGAGATCTTTTAAAAGTTAAAATTAAATTGTTGATAGAAAATCTTAAACCTTTGGTGATTTGACAATAATATTTTAACGTTTTAGCAATACAGATGCCAGGTTTTTCTTTGAAAAACGGTAAGTAAGAATAAGGTTCAAAAGCACCTGGTCTTGAAGTCTTAATAAGATCTGCTATTTTAATTTCTACACCTTTCTCACCGAAACTGATGTTTTCTAGTTTAATGAGAGAAAGGGATTGTGCTCTAAATCCTGTACCTAATGCTAATAACATGGTAAGTTTTCTTGTTAAAGTTTTTAAATCCAGCTCTTCCAATGGATACCAGGTTTCAAGTTTATCTAAAACAATACTAACATCCCAGGTCTTCGTGTATTTAGGGGCAGAAGGTCTTAGCCTGAATATTCCTTTAAAAAATCGGTTTATCGTAGAACTATTTGTAAAATCTTCATCTGAAATTAAAGAAATAGCAGATCTCATCGTGTTCAAAGAACCGTAGGCTGCACCTGATACAAATTTATTAGATAAAAATTCTAATAAAAAATTTTCTTTAGCTGAAAAAGGATCTTGCTTTTTAATTATACAAAAATTCCACCAAATTTTTAATGCAGTGTTATATTGTTTGTAAGTACTTTCTGCAAGAGATCCTAAAATAATACTCAAAGTTGATTCTGCTAATCCTTTTATTTGGTATGCTTTGCTGATACGATCCCGGTAAGAAGTGTAAGCTGCGATGCTAGAGGATGTACCACAGTTCTGCAAGGAGATAAAAGGAGCTTATTAGAAGGATGAAATGTGATAAGTTCACTAATGAGGAATTTTTTAAAAACTGGAAACCAAGGCTGAGCGGTCCAGTTAGGAACAATTAAAATTCCTACTGAATTTTCCTCTCTTATTTTTCTTAAAACTCTCGGAATCAGAGAGAAAGGGGGAAAAGCATACCAAAAATATTCTTTCCGGTTAATAGTAAAGGCATTAATTGTTAAAGCATCAGGATCTCTTTGCCAAGACACATAATTAATGCATTTGTTATTACTCCTACTAGCGAAAAGATCTATATTTGGTTTGCCTAAAATTGATACAACTCTCTGATAAGCATAATCTGCTAGTTTCCACTCAGTATCAACATTAGAAATTCTGGATTCTGAATCAGCTACATTTTTATTAGAAGCAACATATTCCGCAAAAATCCATATCTTCCTCTTTATGCACCATTCCCATATATCTTTAGATAATTTATGAAGATGAGAAAACTTGATTCCTCCCATTTTGTTTAAATATGTGATAGCCGTGGTATTGTCGATTCTGAGAAGAATTTGGCAATCTGAATCATTGGCTGCAAAGGATTTTAAGGCTAAAAAAGCTGCTAGAATTTCTAAATAATTAATATGATGTAATCTTTCCTCCTGATTCCAAAAACCGTGGGTTTTATTACCATTGTATACTGCACCCTAACCAGATGTTGATGCATCTGAAAAAATTTCCTTTGAAAAAGTAAATGATTTAATTTCATTATTTGCTATAAAGATATGTTTTTTCCACCACTTTAAGTCATCAATAGCAGCTTTGTTTAATATTATTGATTTTTCAAATTTTTTTGGAAATTTGTTTAAAAATGAAACCTTAATCTTCTCTAAATTTTTATAATACAACCATCCATAACGAACTGCTGGACAGGCTGCTACCAAAACACCAATCACTTCTGCTACATTTCTAACCTTACATTTCTTTAATTGTAAAAAATTACAAATTAAATTATAAATTTTATTTCTTTTAGAAACTGTTGTAATGGGGAATATATTTAAATAAACAAATTAAATATATTTGTGGGCTTCGTATGTACTTACTTCAAGTACATACGCACTTACTCGTTAAATAAACGATTTTCTATTTAGAGACGATCAGCCTTGTATCTCGACAATGCTCGTATATAAACGTCTTTTTCATACAAAGAAAATCAGCTAAGCAATATATAACATTATTGCAGAACTTCGCTTAGAAGTTCTGCCTTCCGGACGTCTGGTACGACGAAACCCACGGCGTGTACTTTGAGACTCTAATAAATATCGTAAATCAAAAGCAATCAAGTGTATTAAGATTATCATATAAAGGCAAAACACGATTCTACTGTGAAAAATAATATTATGCAACAATTCAAATTAACTTAAATTTTACTTTACTTTATTCAAAATAATAGACAAATATATTACATAAAAATGAACTTCCAATGATAGTTATCAGCTACAAAATTTAGTTAAACTCACGAATCGAAACAAAAGTTAATTTAAGCTACTCTAATCTATACGACGCGGCGCACACGACGGTCTTCATATTTTCGTATGTATCGCATACACGCTTTTAACAATAATAAAAAAAAAGAAAATACGACAGTCTGCAGACTTACATTTCTTTATCGGACGTTGAACACGGAGGACTCTCAACCGATCTCTCTCGCAATGGCGATTCGGCAGTACAACCAAAGCGGCACCGTAGATATGCGGTGCAGCTCAACAACCTCGTTGCTCTCGTTGAAGTATTTCTCAACTCTCTCTGCAAAGTTCGGCAAAAATTCTCTAGCTTTAAAACAATATAATGAGGCTCCAACAACACTCTCACAAAAGAAAACTTTTATCAAAAATTTAGCGGACGCACAAGCTCGTATCACGCACAATATGGCTGCTAGAATCTTTCTCCTCTTCCCTGTCGACCGTTCGCTTCTCTCTCTTGCCTAATCCTTCCCGGCATGCCCTGCGCGCGCCTCTCTCTACAGTACTGTATCCGAGTCCCCAAGACAGACTCTCTCCGTCTCACTCTTACACTTGCATATCAAGCATACGCTGAGCCGTGCGACTTATAACGAGGATAGAGCTATATCATAGCATACCAATAATTTGCTATCCTCGTTACACCCCGTCCCCAGACGCTGAAAGACCTGACTGACAGCTCTGCTATCCTATCTGGTCGCACTGAAATCCAAAGTCTGATCCAGGAGTAAAAAAAAATCAATACTTTACAAAAAGAGGCATTTATTTACAGCGAGACTAATAAATTTACAATCTGATTAACTAAAAGAGAAATAAAAAGAAGAGTTTAATACAACTTTAAAACAAACAAAAAAAAAATTCTATATATATAATACAGTCTCCTGTTACACCTACAGCACGCCCCATCGCATCTTCCTTCATGGATATTGGTGATGACTAGAGCGATTGGGGCAGTGCTTACTTTTCCTCACGCCCAAAGTGCCACAGATATAGCATCTGGGCTCTTCGGGGTGATCTCGCTTGTAAGCGGCGCGAGTCTTTTCCTTCTCCAACTTCAACTCTTCAAAGAGCTCATTCTTACGAGCTTGCTCGACCTGCTTACGGGCGAGTTGGATTCGAGCTCGCGCCTCTTCTTCTTCTCGAGCGGCTCTGGTCTCAAGCTGCCGCCTTCGTAGCCTGGCTTGAGCCAGAGCCTGTTCTTGCTGTTGTTGGCGCCGGATTTCTTCTTCACGGCGCCGACGTCTCTGTGAGCGAAGAGCATTGATGGCAGCATGCTCCTCGCGTCTGTTGGCCACCCGCTTTATCCATACGTCAGCCTTTGCTGCTCCCTCCTCGCCGTATGACTCTAAGAAGTCCTCTAAAGCAGCAAAGGCGTCGTTTTCCTGCTGAAACACCTCGCGTGATGCGGCCATGGCAGCAGCCAGGAAGCGCTCCACCTTCTCCCACTCCTCTTCCATAGGAGTCATGTCGGTAGCAGACACGGAGTCGTTTCTCCCATCAGTAGCGCCTACAGCATAAGTGCCTTCCACTTCTGGCACAGTTTCAATAGCGGCCGCAGCTTCTTCATCTGCGGCAGCCTCCTCCATATTTGACCGCAGCGTCTCTAACAAGTCCACAGACCGACATATGGCCCGCTGTAAGTCACTTTGGGACTCCTCCACTTCTTCAATGACGACAGTTGATTCTCGTCTTCGGTCGTCAGGGTGACCCAAAACAGATACTGCTTGTTGCAGCACTTGCACAGCGCCTCGACGCTCTTCAATCTGTAATTCGGCCAACTCTGCTACCAACTTCATGGATTTTATCAAGGCTGACTCCATGCTGAAAAAGAGAAACGAACACAGGTCATGACTATGATCTCCTCGCTTGAGATTGCGCTCGCGTTTTACGAGGAGAGATAAAACCTATATTCATCTTTGTCACACGCTTTTTGTTCCTTTCGGCCTACCACGACTTCGCTTACTCTCAGCATTCTCGCTCACTTGCTGAGGAACTGTAACTCGCTTTAACGCCGCACGTTTCACCACCACGACCGTTTTACGCGGCCTACCACGCTTCCTAGAACTACCTAAGCTACGCAACTCATTTCCACTCGCAGGTGGAACCTCATTGTTGTGATGGTGACTCTGACTATTCGCAGATGGCGTTTCGCAACAAATCGCATCGCTATTATCTCGCTCTTCTGAATCCAACGGTGGATGTTCTTCGTTGTCATCGTCTTCTGGATCTTGTCCATCTATATACCTTTTTAGATCACAAACTAGTATTACTTTTTCAATATAACCATGAGTGTCTATTACATCATAGGTATTTTTACCACAACAGGCCGTAACTACATATGGCCCTGCATATTTAGGTGCCAATTTAGCACTAATACCCTGAATGGCAGATGATAAAACTCTATTTCTTTTCCAAACCCTATCACCTACTTGATACCAGACATCTCTATGACGAGAATTATAATATTTCGCCTGTCTGTTCTGTGCACCTTCAGCCTGAACCTTAGCCTTATCCTGTAAGGCAGGCAAATTTTCCAAATACTTTGCCCATTGACGTACTGCCTCCTGATTTTCCTCATTACAAGCAGCTCTCTCCTCTTCTCTTTGAAGAGAGCCAGGTGGCACCAGCTGCTTTCCAAAATTCAACATTGCTGGAGTAATACCAGTTGAACTTTGCTCAACTGTATTATATGCAAAAGCAAATTCCGACAAGTGCTCATCCCAAGTTTTATGATTACTTTCCACGTAGGACCGTATCATAGTCTTAATAGTCCTGTTGACTCGCTCCACGGGGTTAGCTTGTGGGTGATATGGAGGTATTGTCGTATGCAATACTCCAATGCTTTTTAAATATGGATCTATCACTCCATTTACAAACTCAGTACCATTATCAGATAAAAACACTTCAGGAGCACCAAAATGATATATTATTTTCTCCTTGAAGTGTTTAAGAATGCTTATACCATTAGCTTTTCTTAATGGTACACACTCTACCCATCTAGTAAATAAATCTTGCATTACTAAGACATATTCATGCCCTTTGGTACTTTTAGGTAGTGGTCCAACTATATCACCAGCTACCACTTCCCATGGCCGTCTTATAACGCGTTGCCCCATCAAACCGGCAGGTAATTGCTGCTCAACTTTGCGTTGTTGACACACCAAGCACTTACGCACATATTCCATTACATCTTTGTATATGGAATGCCAAAAATATCTTTCAATCACTCTTTTATAGGTTTTCTCTCTACCTAAGTGACCTGCAGTAGATTCATCATGACATTCCATGAGCACTCTTTTCTCTGTTCCAAAGGAACGACGAGTTTCAAGCCTCGTCATCCTGACCCATAATATCATCGATCTCTTCATTAGGACAATACTTGAAGAGACGACTACCAATAATTTTCCATCTTGGATTTCCTCTTGGATCCTTTTTGTACTTTATCAAACCATTCCAAGTACCATGTATCCTTGGTTATGGATGCTGTATGAAGAGCCGAGACTTCACTGTCTTCGTGCTCTTCACCCTCCTCCCATTCTTGAGAGTGCATCTGGAACATGATTCAGTGCTCCTTTTCGGTGTTCTACAGTAAACGAGTAGCCTTGTAATTCCAACGCCCATCTCGCTAACCTACCAGTTGGGTTATGTAAATTACACAACCATCTCAAACTACTATGGTCTGTAATCACTTTAAAGTGGTATCCATCTATATAAGGTCTGAATTTGTTAGCAGCCCATTTTACAGCTAAACATTCTCGTTCAGTTACAGAATAATTTCGTTCTGCTTGGTTCATAGTGCGACTGGCAAATTCCAGCACCCGTTCTTCTCCATCAATCTCTTGAGTCAGAACTGCACCAAGACCTGTATCGCTTGCATCAGTTTGTATAACAAACAGCTTATCAAAATGTGGTTTCTGCAATACCGGTGCAGAAACCATTAAGGCTTTTATCTCTTCAAAAGCTTGCTGTTGATTTTCAGACCATTTGAATCGACAATCTTTCTTTGTCAACTGCGTTAATGGTTCTGCTAGCGTAGCAAAATCTTTAATAAATTTCCTATACCACGACGCCATTCCTAAGAATCGTCGCAGTTGCTTTAAGTTTCTTGGCGCTGGATACTTAACAATTGGCCTGATCTTCTCTGGATCAGGTCGAAATCCATCTTTATTAACTAACAAACCGAGATACTTTACTTCTTCGCAACAGAAAATACTTTTCTCTCGGTTTATCGTGAGGTTCGCTTTCTTTATCCTTAATAGCACGTGTTCTAACCACTTCAGGTGCTCTGCAAAGGTTTCAGTAACTACTATTATATCGTCCAGATAAGCGAATGCATATATGGCTCCATTTCAGGCCCAATCACCATATCGATTAATCGCTGAAATGTAGCCCCAGCCTGGCTCAGACCATACGGCATTTTTATGAACTGATATAGTCCTAATCGAGGAACCGTGAATGCCGTAATAGGCCTCGATTCTACCTTAAGCGGGATCTGATGATAAGCTTGACTCAGATCCAGCGTAGAGATATACTTAGCCCTCTGTAGTTTCCGAAAGATTGCATCCATAAAAGGAAGAGGGTAAGCATCTTGTTGAGAAACAGCATTGACTTTCCTGTAGTCAACGCAAAATCGAAACTTTCCATTCGCTTTACGAACCATAACGACTGGACTAGACCAGCCTCTCGTTGATGGCTCTATTATTCCAGATTTTAGCATTTCTCGTACTTGAGAATGCATTTCTTCTTCCATTTTCTGTGACGTAGAATAATATTTTTTGTTTAATGGGTTGAGCTGAACCAACATTAATCTCATGCTCAATCCAAGTTGTGCAACCTAATTGGCCATTATCTTCTCCGACTATCCTATCTAATAGTTCCTGTAACTGTTGCTTTTCTTCCGGTTTCAAATTAGCCAATCCAGTTTGCACCACTTCTTCTGACTGTACGGCAGCGACCTCTAAATCTATAAATATATTAGCATCCTTTAGCAATACTCTATTTTCGCATGGATCCAGTATAGTTTTAAATTCACGTACAAAATTCACTCTAATATAGCAATCTGCGTCTAACTCAGGCATGATTGCCACCAAAATATCTTTAGTAATGCTTCCCAACGTAAAAGGAAGTTTTACATAACCTGATATCGGAGTAAAATGTCCATTAGCAACTCTAGCCCTTCGGTTATTACACGAATCAACTTTTCTGCCGCACTGATCTGCTAAATTTTGACCAATAGATCCCATCACTGTTCTTGATGCTCCTGGATCATATAAAGCACGTATCATTTGATTGCAGATCTTAACTTTTAACCACCATCGTGTTTCAGCTTCACTAGTGACATCCACTGAATTATCAACAGTATTCAAGTTTAGGTTATCTACTACCACTCTAACGTTGGATCTTTTCCTTTAGTAGACTCGGCTCTTACCGAGTCCACTGATGGTACTACTGACTATTTGAAGGCCATATCAGAGTCAGAGGAGCTGTATTGGTCTCCTTTGCTTGCTCCCTTGCGCGTTTCCCGAACACTGTGGGCAATTACGCTTGATGTACCCAGGATTGCCACAACCATAGCAAACTATTCCTCTTTGTCTACTATGTGAATTTGACGATGGGCTATTCCCTTTATCTTTTTTTGGAATCATCCGGTTTTTGACTTGAATCCTGTGAACTTTCGTTCTTCTGATTCGGATTAACCTTCTCATTATTATCTTGAGGCACCTGCTTATTTGGTGTGCGGAACTTTGTTCTATTCTGATTCGTAAATTTAGAAGTTTCATTCTCTAACTTCTTTTCAAACTGGGCTAATTTTTGTTCTGCAATTTTTGTAACAGCAGACAGCATATCTTCGACCTTAGTCGCCTTGGTGTCTACACCAGCTACCTTAGGTGAGATCTTTTTCCGATTCGCCGGTGGGTGATAAGCAGTTTCCGGTAATAAGGCTTCTCCAGGTGATGGCGGAGGTTTATAAACTTTCTCCGCTTCCAAAGTTAATTCAGCTTCAACAGCGAGTTCTAATAACGCATCAATGCTATTAAATTCATCTCTGCGCACTAGTCTTTTGCAGCTCCGGTCTCAAGTTGCGGTGCAGTAAATCTAACTGCTGACTGAGATCCGGTTGTGGTTTCTGCCTACGCATTATTGCTATAAGGCACGTTAAATAGTCACGCACTGGCTCATCGTTGCCTTGCGTGCGTGTATTCGCTTCTGCTATGAGCCTCTGCTGGAAACGACGGTTGGTACCATACCATCGTCTCGCAGCATCACAGAATTCGGGCCAACTATGCCATTGGTCCCGATTATTGCGATACCACGTAGCTGCTACACCTGTCAGTAGTTCAGAAAGTGAATATAATAAATCACTTTCTGACATATTAGCCAGGACCCGACACTCCTCGACTCTTGTCAAAAAGAGGTCTATACTTTGGTCCTTTGTGCCCGAAAATCGTACTTCCCATTGGCGCACGACCCTACCAACGTCTCTTGGTTGACCACCATGACTCACAGAACCTTGAGTCGGTGAGCCACCCCTTCCCCAGCCTGTGCCGAGGACACCAAATGGTGGGAAACGAGACGCTTCCGAGACCGTTGAGTTATCAACACGAGGTACACCGCCTACTGCTGTATTTACCCTCGAGCCGGCCGTTTCTTGTTCGAAATTAACCTTCTTATCTTCTGTACGTTGTTGATCCATTTCAACATTGCTATGTTGACTTCTTCTGCCGCAACCTGACATACCGCCATCTAACCTTGTGCTAGACGGTAATCTATTTTCAGTAGGAATCACACTTGTCTGATTTGACAAGCATGATTCCCTCCAATCTGAAAGGTCACGAACTCTTTCTGACAAGTTTCCTAATTGCTGTTGTATCTGTTGCAATGCCTTTAACATTTTACTATGCAACAGATACTCTTCATTAGTCGAATTCTCATGACCTTGCGGCAAATTCTGTTGTGCGTGTGCGTCGATTCCTTGCATTTGGACTACTTGAATTTCGTCCTCTTTCTCTATCAAATTCCCTTGTCTCGTCTGATCACTCTGCGAGACAATACTTCTATTATTAGCTAGGGCGCTTGCTGTTCCCTCACTTCCATTAGCTGATAACTGAGTCACCTCACGATTGTCTACCTGTAATTGCGGCAACTCAGCCAATGGATGTGGATGCAGGGTATAATTGCTCGCTGTTTGCGAACTATTTGTTATTTCTGCTGTCTTTGCTTCAATAAAAGACTGACGAAGGTCAATCCTCGTCTGTCTGATTGCACTTTCGTCAGACAGATCGGACTGCATAAAGTCGGCCGCCGTATATTCACCGAGCAGCCAGACTCTTAGCCTCTCAGCTTGAGCAAACCTGGATCCAGAAGTTTGCATTTGCAAGCTATATAATGCTTCAGTCAGTTCTTGACCGCTCAGACATATGAGCCAGTCATCAAGCAACTCAGTTGATGCTGTATCTTTTCTTGACTGATTGCTTGACATCTTCGCTCTTGCAGCAAATCTATTACCTGAAATAGAAGTACTTGCGTGTGCTATTCGGAAAATATTAATTGCTTAAACAGCCGCAAATAAAAATTCTAAATATATGTATGTACAATATATATATATATTTGTAGTGTACCTAACTACTATAGCACACGCAAGAACCTCTCTACGCGAGCGACTAAGAGATTATTTTTATTTGGCTCAATATAAATATATTGAGCCAACCTTCTCCCTTTAATATGAATAAAATTATTTTTAATAAAAAAAAATTAAATTTCCTTTGAAAGCGAGAAAAACTCTTCGATTTCCTCTTGGCGTCAATAATTCTACTTGCTGACTGGCTAAAAAAAATAAAACCTTCAACCAGTCAGCTATTGCAAAACTGCAACCTCAGTTCTGCAAAAATATAAGAAAAAAAAAATTTTCACTATCAAATCTAATTCTTAATTTAAACAATTTAAATTAAACCGAAAAAAAAAAGATTCGAAATTTCTACAAGAAATAATTTTTTCCAATAAAAACAACTAGAAAAAAAACTTGACACCAAGGGTAAAACCACAATTTGAAAAAAGAACAAAAAAATTTTAAACTTAGTCTTCTACAACTCTTTTGTTGCTCGCGGACGAATATTATCTTTATTTTATAACCTGTGAGCAACCTACTTTAACGTTGCTCACAAGCGCGCCTATGTTCGACAAGAGTTTTATTTTATTTTTCTTATCTTGTCGAACTTACACATCTACAAGACCGTCGCTCTTCCGTACAATTCAAAAAAAATTTTTATCTTTAAAAATTATCCCATTATATTTTTTTTCCTAAAGAAAACCGAAAAAAATTTCCCAAAATAATAAAAAAAATATCGCATGAATTTCTCTTCCTAATCTCGGAAAATAAAAAAAAACACGCTTTGATAATCTACCGCGCAATGACTTTTGCCACTAGATTTAGCTTAATGCTTTAATTGTCTTATTACAACTAGCGCCCCACAAGGCCTCTGTAATAAGATAAGCATGAGCTGCTCTCGATTATTCAGTGGACGCCATTTGATAATGCGCGCCACCCGAGAGCCACCTATATTTCTCTATCGTGTCCTTTATTTTATCACGCTGCGCGCCACGTAATCATACGCACCATAAAAAAATCACGATAAACTTTTTATTCACGTGAGCCCATATATTGGTGCTATGCACTATGCACGCGATATACTAACGTAATACACTCTTTCAACAACTTTCGTGAATTGATTTGTTGGGCGCCATGTAACGGGGAATATATTTAAATCAACAAATTAAATATATTTGTGGGCTTCGTATGTACTTACTTCAAGTACATACGCACTTACCGTTAAATAACCGATTTTCTATTTAGAGACGATCAGCCTTGTATCTCGACAATGCTCGTATATAAACGACTTTTTTCATACAACGAAAATCAGCTAAGCAATATATAACATTATTGCAGAACTTCGCTTAGAAGTTCTACCTTCCGGACGTCTGGTACGACAAAACCCACGGCGTGTACTTTGAGACTCTATTAAATATCGTAAATCAAATGCAATCAAGTGTATTAAGATTATCATATAAAGGCAAAACACGATTCTACTAAGAGAAATAATCTTATGCAACAATTCAAATTAACTTAAATTTTACTTTACTTTATTCAAAATAATAGACCAATATATTACATAAAAATAAACTTCCAATAATAGTTATTAGCTACAAAATTTAGTTAAACTCACGAATCGAAACAAAAGTTAATTTAAGCTACCCTAATCTATACGACGCGGCGCACGACGGTCTTGATATTTTCGTATGTATCGCATACACGCTTTTAACAATAATAAAAAAATACGAAAGTCTGCAGACTTACATTTCTTTATCGGACGTCGAACACGGAGGACTCTCAATCGATTGCTCTCGCAATGGCGGTTCGCCAGTACAACTAAAGCGGCACCGTAGATATGCGGTGCAGCTCAACAATCTCGTTGCTCTCGTTGAAATATATCTCAACTCTCTCTGCAAAGTTCGGCAAAAATTCTCTAGCTTTAAAACAATATTAATGAGGCTCCAACAACACTCTCACAAAAGAAAACCTTTATTAAAAATTTAGCGGACGCACAAGCTCGCACAACGTACAATATGGCTGCTAGAATCTCTCTCCTCTTCCGTGCCGTCCGTTCGCTTCTCTCTCTCTGCCTAATCCTACCCAGCATGCCCTGCGCGCGCGCCTCTCTCTACAGTACTATATCTGAGTCCCCAAGACAGACTCTCTCCGTCTCACTCTTACACCTGCATATCAAGCATACGCTGAGCCGTGCGACTTATAACGAGGATAGAGCTATATCATAGCATACCAATAATTTGCTATCCTCGTTACATATATTAGTTGGTGTTTTATGACTTATTTGCCCTTGTATTTTAAGATTATATATTGCTTTTTCTTTTCATGTTTTACATTAGCACTAAAAGTAGCAAAACTAAAATTATTATTATAATATCTAATTAAATGACGAAAATTGGTATCATATAATATTAATGATTTTAAATCTTTATCATATGCACTAAGAGGAAATAAATTTATTTTTCTATTGCGACAACAATTTGACTTGTTTCTTTCTTCTTTCCAATATAAAGCTCCACAAAATTTACAAATATAATTCATTTCAGAGAATAATAATTTTTTCTATTTTATCATTTTGAAAAATATTTTTGTCTTTTAAATTTATTGACACTTCATTTTTTTCTATATTTAATTTAATTTTTTTTATTATTTTTATTAATATGTTGAAAATTAATTTTTTTTTAAGAGGATTAATATTATTTTAAAAGTGTTTTTTTCGTTAAGATTCATTAATATTTTATTTTTTTCTAAATTTAATTTCATTTTTTTATTAGTTTCATTATTATATTGGTTATTAATTTTTTCTTTTAAGATTATAATTTTTATTTTTCAAATCTAATAAATGTTTTTAATATTTTCGTTATTATTTTCAATTATTTCGTAATGAGTATTTAATGAATAAAGTGTACCACTTAATAATAATATTAATTTATTGATATTCGTAGAATTTCCAAAAGAAAATTATTTTCAGAATTTTCTATATTCACTAAAACGTATACATTATAAATTTCTGTAAAACTTTTAATTTCTATTTCAGATCCATATTTTCCATTTTGCGATATATAATTATAATAATCATTACTATTTGTTATAGATTCATAATATCTGTTTCCTATTATATAATTTTATAATTTCCTCAATGATTTATTATATATGTTACAATTTTTAATCTAATTTTTAAAATGATAATTTTTTGTATTATATAAAAACAGAAAAACATCTAAATAAACAATTACCGTCTCCAAATATAAATAATTTTTTACTATTCATTTTATAATTTAAGAAATATTAAAAGTGTTATGAATATTTATATATATATATATATATATATATATATATATATATATATATATATATATAAAACGTATGTATGCGGCATTATGCTGACTCATACAGTACAGCCTTTGTTTAGTGTCCTGCACACGTCGCGGGTGTGTGGCAGTCACCTATGTTATCCCTTCCTTTGTTACTTACGCATATGTTAAATACAGAATTTGTTAAAACCTTGATTGGTGGGCACATTTGTTCTAGAAATTTGATTGGTGGGCGCGTTTTTGTTTTGTAGAATTTTTCGTAACTCAACTCAAGAAAAATCCACTGTATGGAATTGTCAGCACAAGTATCAATAAATAAATGAAAAACGGGTGGCATTATGCGGACGTCAACATAAGTACGCTAATGTCTGCATAAGTCACGATTCATCTATGATTTTGTCTGCATAATACCTCATTCATAAAAATATATTTATATATATATATAACAAATGTAACATATATTTTATTTCATAATAAATTAATAATAGCTTTCGATTGATACTTAAGACCTGAAAAATAAATATAATTATATTATATTCATATAAAAAATTAAAATTAATTTTCAATACATATTTATACTAAAAATATAAAATTTTTCAGAATTAATTATATTTTTTTTAACACTACCTTTAAGGTAAATATAAAGTGAATTATTTAAAATAATTTTTTTAATAAACCTATTTTATTTACATTTTTTTAAATTATTTTTTGTTTTATATAAATATAAAAATATTTATATTTATATAAATAATGAAAATAATTTATTTCGAAAAAATGTTTACTAAAAATTATAAACTATTACAAATATTATAATCAATCATAAAAAATATAAATGATGTATATAATAATTATGATTACTTTTGATAAATTCAGATATTAGTGGATCCGTTATCTGTATCATCAACCATATCGTTTTTCTAATAATTTAAAAATGAAATAATTAATTTATTATATATTCTATTTTGAAATTTTAATTATTACCTTATTATTATTAAAATAATTTCTGAACCTAAAATTAATTCTTCCAATTCCATTTTATCTTCGTTTAAAATTTTTATATTTTCAAATTTTTAATTTGTAATATATAAAAATTCCTATACAAAAATAATGAATATAATAATATATTTATTTATTATATTCATACTAATTATACCTGCTCATTCTAAATCACCAATAATTTCTATTTTAGTTCCTCTTTCTATGAATATATTTTCATTTTCATTTTATTTAATAATATATCTAATTTAAAATTGCCATCAGTAATAGTTCCAAAATATTCATTTTCATTATTTTCTGTTTTTGTACAAATGAATTTCTTAAATAACCTTGAATTTCTAAATTATGATTAAATATATTTTAAACAATCTTCCTTTTTTAATATTTATATATTAATTTAATAATATTAATAACTTATAAATCTTATTTTTGATATATCTTCAGAATTGACTTTTGTTGGTTTAATTCATTTTATTTAAATCTATTTTTCCTAAACTTAAAATTGAAGGATAATATTTCAAATTTAGATTGACATTACAATTTCCTTTTGAATACGTTGCTGATTTTGTTACATAAACATTATCTAATAACATTTTCTATGCAAAAAATTATTAAAAATTAAAAAATAATTATATTAAGAGTCTTTTAAATCATTAAGTAAAATAATAAATTACGTCATATAGCTTTATTTTTTATTCAAATTTATTGATATCATTATCATATATATTGCATTGTATTTTCAGACCATATGAATTATTCAAAATAAATATAAAGAAATGATATTTATTAACAGTGTTGACAATACGATTAATTTAAAAACAGATACATTGGCGTTGTCAGGTACATATAAACATCTGATTGATTGTATTAAGAACCATAGCGGCGAGTATAAATAGATACTCTTTGTTATATATTATGTACATTTGACTATGTGAGCCGTTACTCACAGTGTTTATTTTCTACTTATTAAGGTTTTGGTATGTGCTCTCGTAATTTTTATTTTTGTACAATTGTATTTATATTATAATTTTTTCGTATATTTCTGTTTAATTTTGTGTTTAAATAAAATTTGTTTTAGCCTGAAGAGGTCAACAAAACATGTTGACGAAACGTTGCAACATTAAATTTTAATTGTTTTTTCTTTGGCCTTTCACTCCTGTGGTTTGGGATATTTAATAATAAATATAAAGATTTTAAATTCTTTTGTTTTAATTTATTTGTAAAACTTTTTCACCAAGAATTTCGTCAATGAATCCAACAACACATCTATTAATTTTTAAAAAATTATATTATTTATATAATATTATTTAAAATGTTATTGTTAAAGTATATATCTTACGCTGATTTATCTCCAATTTTAATTTTTCATTTATAAATTCATTTGAACTAAAATTTATCTTTTTTTTTTTTTGACATATTATTTTCAAATTTATTTTTCTCCATTTTTTTTTATTTGCTATTATACTAAAAATTATATTTCTTTAATTTAATGAACATTTATTATTATTATATGCGTATTAATAATTTACTATAGTATGAATGTGAATTAATTCTATTTTTAATCATCTTAACAATTAAATTTTTCAAACTTAAATGAACAAAAGAAAAATATATAAAATATTTTAAGTTCGAAAAATTATTGATTTTAACTGATCTTCAATTTTTTTCAAATAAATACTACTCTGTCAATTGGAATAAAAATTTAATTTAAATTCAGATATAAGTTTTAGTCTTAATTCTTCTTCTATTAAAAATAAATTTTCAATAAAAAAAATTGTTATTTATATTCATGTAGTATATTTAAATATATTTTATGGTTACTAATCTATGTTATTAGGAATCATTTATCTGTCACACCGTGCACCAATATGCAATGATATGACGGCGAGAAATTGTCTTTATTGTTACTAAAATCAATCTTTTAACAATAGATTTTTGTATTTGTTTACACTTAAATGATTCAAATGTTTATAAGGTTAATTATTAATAAAAGTATTAAGATTTCTGTTTTAATTAAAATTTAATGAGAATAAAATTATTAATATTAAATATAATAAATTACTGAATTGACTGATAAAAGAAACTTTATTTTAATATTTTATATTTTGAATTTATTATTTTATTAAGTACATATTCTTTCAGTAACAAAGACAAAATTCCTCTATTAAAGTGTATCTAATCTAAATATATTTTCGAATGGCATGATAATACGACTTGATTTCAAGAGATATATAAGTACCGATGTTATAAGTTTATCATTCCACATACTGGTAAGGGTAGTTAATTTAAAGTTTTATTAAATAAAAGTTATTACTTTTCATAAAATATTTATTGATGCATACATTTTAATTTAATTTATTAAAATTATAAAAATTATAATTTGAGGAATGGTTTTTGAATTATTAGTCGCGTCGTATACAACAAGTGTTCAAGGTTTTGTCTGTATAGAATAGTGCACAGAACTATTTCCTCGAACTAATGAGTGGTACTACTTTACGTACTTCCTCATCAATACGAACTAGTGATCTAAAAACCAGTATGGACGATATTTTAGGATTATCTGGCAATATTTTAAAATTATCAGTTCATTTATTCATGAACTTTGTAGATAAATGCTATTACTTAAACCACTTAAGCTAAAAAAAAATCAATTAAAATTCAATTAGAATAAAAATTTAATCTATATTCAAACATTAAATAATTTTATTAATAACAAACAATTAGTTAATCAAAAGGATAATCATCTCATTAAATAAACTTTAAAAAGTTCAAACAGTTGTAAAATCATAAAATTACAATTTATAAAAATATTTAAAAAATTTAACTATGGATTTATTATAATTTAAAAATCAATATTTTATCAAAATTTATTATTTAAATCATATTTTTGTAATAAAAAAATAAAATTATAAACTTACAATATTTATTATCAATTCACAGATGATGATATAATTGCTATATAATAATTTTACAAAAATTTATAAATTTTCACAACAAAATAACAATTTATCAACAAATATTATTTTTATGAATTGTCCACAAATATAAATTATTTAACCTTAAATATTTTCTTATATGATTTTGTTCCATGAACAAAATCATATAAGTTCATGGATTAATAAAAAAATTTTAATTTTAAAACTATTGATTTAAAGTTAGCTATAATTATTTAAAATAAATGCTTACCTATCAATCAGAATAAGAATTCAGTTTAAATTAAAACATTTAATTATTCTTTTCAATAATAAATAATTAGTTAATAATATGGTAATTTAAATCAT
This sequence comes from Anastatus disparis, assembly GCA_017163975.1. NCBI lineage: Eukaryota > Metazoa > Arthropoda > Insecta > Hymenoptera > Eupelmidae > Anastatus > Anastatus disparis. Next base: position 13,181 of record JAFFSR010000212.1, on the reverse strand, counting down.
AAATCTTAATTTGATTTTCATTATAATGAACGAATTCATATAAATTCATGGATTAATAAAAAAATATCAATTCATTTATTATTGAACTTTTTTAGATAAATGCTATTACTTAAACAACTTGAGCTAAAGAGAAATCATTTGAAATTCAATTAAAATAAAAAATAAGTCTATATTTAAACATTAAATATTTTTTTAATAAAAATTAATTAATGACGTATTAACTTAATTTTAACTTTTGATTAAATCTAGATTAATATTTTCACTAAATTAAAAAAATATCATTTCACTAACAAAATCCGAAGTTAGGCTAGAGAATACGTTAAATAAGTATGTCAAACTTTACTTTTAAAAAAACAAAAAAATTAATTGGTTTTCTTAAAAAAATATTTATTTTTACTAAACAAGTAGCGGACAAGTCTTAATTTCTATCAATAATCACTAAATTTTTCAAAAAATTACATTTTTCAATTAGAAAAGGATAAACAGATACAGCGTCCCTTCAAATGATTTTAGCTAATGAGTAATCAGCTTGTAAAACTAGTAAAAATCATATTATTATATCATCAATTCATATACATTTACACACAAATGCTACAGCTGATATGATTAAGAAACAAACTGTTTATTTTCATCTCATTTTAATATTTAAAATAATAATAACAATTATAAATAAAAGTTACTAATATACTAAAAACAACTATTATAAATATATAACATAAATGCTATTACTTAAAACAACTTAAGCTAAAGAGAAATCATTTGAAATTCAATTAAAATAAAAAAATAAGTCTATATTTAAACATTAAATATTTTTTCTAATAAAAAATTAATTAATGACGTATTAACTTAATTTTAACTTTTGATTAAATCTAGATTAATATTTTCTACTAAATCAAAAAAATATCATTTCACTAACAAAATCCAAGTTAGGCTAGAGAATACGTTAAATAAGTATGTCAAACTTTACTTTAAAAAAAAAAACAAAAAAATTAATTGGTTTTCTTAAAAAAAAATATTTATTTTACTAAACAAGTAGCGGACAAGTCTTAATTTCTATCAATAATCACTAAATTTTTCAAAAAATTACATTTTCCAATTAGAAAAGGATAAACAGATACAGCGTCCTTCAAATGATTTTAGCTAATGAGTAATCAGCTTGTAAAACTAGTAAAAATCATATTATTATATCATCAATTCATATACATTTACACACAAATGCTACAGCTGATATGACTAAGAAACAAACTGTTTATTTTCATCTCATTTTAATATTTAAAATAATAATAACAATCATAAATAAAAATTACTAATATACTAAAAAACAATTATTATAAAAATATAACATCAGTAAATATATATTATAAATTTATAAAATTATAAAAGTTCAATTTAAAAATTTTTTTTAAAATTTAGCTATCGATTTATTATAATAAGTTAAAAATCAATATTTCATCAAAAATTATTATTTGAATTATATTTCGTTAATGAAAAATTAAATATACTTACGATATTTATTATCAATTCACAGGTGATGATATAATTAATATATTATATTTTTCCAAAAATTTATAAATTTTCCACAAAAATAATACTTTATCCACAAATATTATTTTATGAATTGTTCTCAGAGATGTAACCTCAAATATTTTCTCAATTTCAATACTTCTTTAAATTACACTTTATTAGATTTAACTTTTTCAAAATTTATTGAGTTAAAATAAGTTAAAAATATATTTATTTTAATATTTTTTTATCTATAAACTTTAATTAATTTAATTTTCTCAAATTTTAATCAATAAAAGAAAAAGATTAAAATATTTTTATTTTAAAAAACTATTGATTTGAATTAAGCTATAATTTTTTAAAACAAATGCTACCATGTCGAGTAGAATAAAAATTAAATTCAAATTTAAATATAGAATAAGGTTAACGTGTATATAATTTAATATATGAAAGATAAAAAATTTTTCAAAAATTTATATTTAACTAATTTAAAAAAATTATATAAATAAATTACTTATATTTTCCGAAAATAAATAATATAACAATAAATACTTAATTCATCATAAAAAAGGGCAATTTCTTACAATATCTATAACAAAGGACATAGAGATTCACAAAATGAATCAATTTGTATAAGACAGTCTGCTTTTATGATTTGAATTTGAAGTGATTGCTCAGGCATGTGACTTTGACTATTAGCGCAAAGCAATCAAGCATATTTGTAATGACATTTACTGTTTTCTGTACAGACGATATTCTTATTCTTGCGTGCTTCATAACAATCAATACAAACGATAAAACCAAATTAACCTTATGTCCAATGATAAATATCTGACGCTGGGTGCATCATCTAGATATTTTTGACCGCATTCAATTTTGAGACTGTACATTCTATTCTCATAAGATGTCTGTAAATATAATAAATAAAAGGATTATTTAAAAAATAAGTTTAAAATGTATTAGTTAATGTAACAAATAAGAAAATTTTCGTTTTAAAATGAATAAATTAAGAAGGGGTCGAACTATCTGTCTCTGTCTAATAGCGTTTTTCATTATTTATATAAACACTATCCTTTATAACAAGAAAAAAATAGCAGCCCCCGCTAGATATTAGTATAATTAGTAAATTTTGTAATAATAATCAAATTTTTCACATAGTTTTTGACTAATTAGAGACCTACTATCAATCTAGAATATAACCTATCTTTTTTTGGTAGGTCTCTAATTAGTCAAAAACTATGCGGTAAAAAATTTGATTATTATTACAAAATTTACTTATTATACTAATATCTAGCGGGGGCTGCTATTTTTTTCTTGTTATACCGGATAGTGTTTACATAAATGATGAAAAACGCTATTAGACAAAGACAGATAGTTTGGCCCCTTCTTAATGATTATATGAATTTTAAATTTCATGCTAACTTTGAATTTCCATGATATTACTTTCAAATAATATAATCAAAATAAAAATAATTTACAATAAGGAATAGTAAAATAATTATTAATATATCAATGAATAAATGATTATAGATAAATAAAAAATAAAATTTTTTAAAATTTGAAGAAAAATTTAACCTCTATAAAAAATAAGTTATTACAATAGTTATCAAAAATGAATGAAATATCACGTAAACTAAAAGAAAGTATTTCTAAAACTTCAAATGACACAATATTTCAATGTAGAAATTTGTGAACACTTACATAAAAATAATTAAATTACTGAAGTTAATTTCATAATCTTAACAATAAGTTCAAGATATTTACCATGAGTGGTTCAATAATCATTCCTGTCCAATAAGTTAGTGTCATATCATCATCATTTTCGAAACCCCAACTAACTGTACCATCGTCAACACCTTTTTGCCCTTTTTTAAGTTCTTCTAGCAAGCGCAAGTTCATTGGTACAACTGTAAAAATAATGTAATGTTAACATAGATTTTCAATAAAAATTTTAACATATTTTATAATCAATAATAACTATTAGAAACTATTAAATTTTTTTATTTTCATGCTAACTTTGAATTTCCATGATATTACTTTCAAATATTATAATCAAATTAAAAATAATTTAGTACAAGGCATAGTAAAATAATTATTAATACATCAATGAATAAATGATTATAGATAAATCAAAAATAAAATTATTTAAAATTAGAAGAAAAATTTAACCTCTATAAAATGAGTTATTACAATAGTTATCAAAATTAAATGAAATATCACATAAACTAAAAGAAAGTATTTCTAAAACTTCAAATACACAATATTTCAATGTAGTCTAGGCGCCCGAGAGGGTTTCATTAGAAGTTAGAGGTCCCACCACGCAAGTAGGTGATTTATATGTATTTTGAGCTGCTGAATCCGAATTTTCAACTTGCTTTTCGCGCAAGTAGTCGAGTAATTTGTTATAAATAAATTGATTGTTTAAATGGCTATAGTTTATGAACTACAATAGATGCAGTGATTTTCTCTGCAAAAACATGTCTTTAATAAAAAAAAAAAATCGTTTTTGTTGCATGTCAATTTGATGATTAGAACCAGAGATATGGCAAATATATTGCAAAAAACATAGAGACGTAGACTAGCGCGGAACGCTCTGGTAAAAACCTTATAACTTGACTACTAATTAATATTTTTGAAGTTCAACATGTGTTTGAAAAATGTCAGAGTCTCAGCTTTAATGATAAATTATTATATATTACTTTCAAGTGTTAATAAATATGCTAGAATGATTTGAAGCAGAAAAAATTTTCAATTTTTCAGAATCTTGTTTGTTTATAACGAAATGATATAGGTTAGCGAACAAAATATTTCTATATTTTTTATAAAGAATAATAGGAAATTCGATCTAGTTTAAGAATCTGTCCGGTTTTTTAAATTTAAGTAAGTAGAACCTGAGATATCGCAAATTTAAGCTGTAGCGCCAACTCCTTGCAATACGACATATGTGTGCAATATGGCGATCGCTTTCCTTATTAAAAATTCTTTTATTTTGAGGTAAGTAATTTCATTTTTTTGTAATACAATTAATTTTAACTCTGTATTAGGAAATTAAATAAAATTTAATAAAAAGGATTCAGCTAAAAATAGATGACTCTAATAAATCGGAAGGTTGAAACAAATTTTTGAATAAAATAGATTGTTGTTCTTTTTGCAATTGCAAAAAATAAACCAATGTGAAAATACTCCATAAGTTGAGTAAATTGTTTACTATTATAGTAGAAAAATCAATGATTATTTAAAACCCTAAATCTACTTCATTTAAATGTATTATACACTTCGAGCATATACTACTGGAGGAAGCCTCCGAACCGCAGAAAGCGTTACAAGGCGAAGAGAGAGAAAGCCTCTATTTTGGTACGTGCTGTCTCTCTCTCTCTCGCCTGATTTGATTGGCTGCTTCTGTTTCCCACTAAGAAAGTGAGAGAGAGATAGCACGTACCAAAATAAAGGCTTTTCTCTCTTCGCCTTGTAACGTAGTTAATAGCTGGGAGGCTTCCTCCAGTAGTATATGCTCGAAGATTATACATCATTAATATTATGACAAAGTATATAAAATAGAGTCGAGTCAAAAGTGATTTTATTAGAAAAGGATAAGATTACTTACCTTATAATAAAAGAATTTTTAATAAGGAAAGCGATCCTATATTGCACACATATGTCGTATTGCAAGGAGTTGGCGCTACAGCTTAAATTTGCAAAATCTCAGGTTCTACTTACTTGAATTTGAAAAACCGGACAGATTCTTAAATTAGATCAAATTTCCTATCATTCTATATAAAAAATGTAGAAATATTTTGTTCGCTAACCTATATTATTTCGTTATAAACAAACAAGATTCTGAAAAAATTGAAAATTTTTTCTGCTTCAAATCATTATAGCTTATTTATCAACATTTGAAAGTAATATATAACAATTTACCATTAAAGCTGAGACTCTGACATTTTTCAAACACATGTTGAACTTCAAAAAATATCAATTAGTAGTCGAGTTATAAGGTTTTTCACCAGGGCGTTCCGCGCTAGCGCTACGTCTCTATGTTTTTTTGCAATATATTTGCCATATCTCTGGTTCTAATTATCGAATCGAAACGCAACAAAAACGATTTTTTTTGTTTTTTTTTATTAAAGAACAAGTTTTTGCAGAGAAAATTACTGCATCTATTGTAGTTCATAAACTATAGTCATTTAAACAATTAATTTGTTAATAACAAATTACTCGACTACTTACGCGAAGAGCAAGTTGCAAATTCGGATTCAGCGGCTCAAAATACATATAAATCACCTGCTTGCTTGGTGGGACCTCTAACTTCATACGAAAACCCTCTGGGCGCTTAGACTAATTTAGAAATTTGTTAACACTTACATGAGAATAATTAAATTTTTTAAATTAATTTCCTAATCTTTATAATAAGTTCAAGATATTTACCCTGGGTGGTTCAATAATGATTTCTGTCCAATAAGTTAGTGTCATATCATCATCATTTTCTATACCTCAACTAACTGTACCATCGCCAACACCTTTTGCCCTTGTTCAAGTTCTAATAGCAATTGGAAGTTCTTTGGTACACAAAAATTAATGTAATATTAACACAGATTTTCAATAAAATTTTGAACATATTTTATGATAAATTTATTACAAACTATTAAATTTTTTATTCTTATTTTTAAATACACAATTTGAAAAGTTAAAAATTAAAATGACTAATTCTCATAATATTAAAAGTTTAAAAATCATTAAAATTTTAATCAAGATCATATACTTTATTTTCAAACTAAAATGAATCAATAAATGATCAAGTAAGAATAATAATATATACGCAATTGCAACTTACATATCTTATAATTGCCTAAAGTACACTTGTAGCCTTGAGTAAAACTGCGAACTTATCAGCGAAATAATCACTAACAATAATTAATTCTAAGGTTTCTTATAAATACAAAAGTATAGATTTGACCATCCAATATATAAACACGCACCTTACTTCATTTATTTTTCTCATTATCATGCATCTTCATCTGGCATCAGTGCAATATTATTTGGTACCTTAATAATTTTTTTTTGTTTTTGCTTTGTGCTATTTCGCATATAGAAATAGATAATGAACTTTACATGGAGTCAGGCTAAAATGTGCTGCTGTCACCGACCGTCAGCATCACCATGATAATATCTCGTGCAAAATTTGTCTGCTAAGAAAACCAAATAAGAGAATACTACCGCCACCTTCTATTTCTTTTCTCTCTTTCTTTTTTTTAAATCTTTTATTTACTCACCAGCGTGTGATTGTACGATTTCCGCAGACAAACAGCAGTAACAGTAATGGTAGCAGAGAAGCAGGAATAGAAAACTAAAAGAGAGAGAGAGAGCGCTAACCCAGATAAAACAATGCGTTCACTTTTCTCTCTTGCTTTTACCTACCCGCCATGCCTTGTGCGCGCTCCTTCCATCTAAGCCACTAGCACAGACTCTCTCCGTCTCACTCCTATACTCGCACATCAAGCACAAAATCTACGTTGTGCTATCACGCGTACGTAATGCGCGCGCATATTTTTTATTCTCTCGCTCACAACTAACGTCGCGTTATGTTGCATATGTAGCACAGATTGAATCGCCCTTCTGTACCTCACAACGAAGATGGATATAGGCGTATACTATATCATAGTATACGAGTAATTTGTTATCCTCGTTACAAGTGGTACCTTGATTCATCAAATACCCATTATGAAATAATTCAAAGTAATAATGGAAATATTAAAAAACATTTATCTAATTTAAAATATAAAAATTATAATGTTAAAAGAAAAATCAATTCTCAGTATAATAATGAAACTAATAAGAAAAATTGAAATATGGAAATAAATGTTTTATTAAAAATAATAGAACATTTTGAATTTAAAAGAATTTCAATGAATTAATATGTTTTACAGTTTTACTTAGTAGTGGAGGTTGGCGCGCTTACACAGTGAGGTTTGTGCGAAATTTCCATTTTACTATGTTTGATGTCATTTATTCTTTTTAAACAATAATTGTATGAAATTTTATAAAATTTATCATAAAATTATTAACTTAATATGTTTGTTCTATATATTTAAAGTAAAAGCAGTAGGTGCAAACAATAAAAATTAGCAAGAATCTTTTTAAATGATAGGATTTGAATGAAATGAGGATCAAAGGGATGAGCTAAGGACAGCTGAGGAAGAGGAACAAAAGCGTAAAATAACGTAAAATAACACAAAAAAGGTAAAATTTGAGGATTTACCTGAGGAGAAGCAAAAATGACCTATAATAACGTAAAAATAACTGGAAAAAGTGATGGATTTTTGAGGAAGAGAAAAGGAAGAGAAAATGAAGGCATGAGGAAACTCAAAGAAGAGAAAAGAAGGGAGGAAGGGAAAAGGAAAAGAAAAGGAAGAGGAACAAATAACGTAAAAATAAACGTAAAAATAAGGGAAAAAAGAGGATTAAAATTAGGTAAGAGGATGAGGAAAATAAGAGAAGGAGGAGCTTGGTCGTAGAAAATTTCCTCACAACTATATAATATAGAGATATATATATATATATGTGGGACATTTCACACAAACTAGAAGAGCAAAAAAATAAAAATCGCTGAAACTCTGAGACTATATTCTGTTTGTTACCTAAAATGTGTAAAAAAAATTTTTAAGGATTTAGATTGTAAGAATCAAGAGCCATAGATCCTTGAAATTTGGAAATTTTTCAAAATTTTTGAAAAGGACCAAGTTTATGATTTTTTTCTGAAAATCCTGATGTTTTACAGAGAATTCATAAGAATACTTCTTATTTGTGAATTAAGAGGAGAAATAGCATGATTTTTTACAGACCTAAATTCAAGTTTTCTATCGGTTCTTACATTATTACATGGTAATTAGAATTACTCATTGTTTGCCACTTTAGAAATTGCTTTTTGTGGCTTACTTTCTTCTATTTTTTATTAACTTCAGAATTAATTCTCGATTGTGTAAGAAAGAGCCACCAATAGGAGTTATGACAGTTTGAAATATATACTTTAATGAATCATTTATTTTTATATTGAATATAAATGTATATTTTCATACATGATTAATTTTATATTGAAAATGAATTATACATGGGAATATATATTTTAAACTGTCATAACTCCTTATTTTTGGCTCTGACTTACATGATAAAAAATTCACTTCAAAGTTAATGTAAAATAGAAAAATAAGCTCGTGAAAAGAAATTTCTGAAGTGGCGAACCATGAGTAATTTCAATTACCATGTATACATAGAAGAACCAATAGAAAATTTCAAAAATTCAGGTTCTGTAAAGAATCATGCTTATCTCTCTTCATTTTACAAACAAGAAGTATTCTTATGAATTTCTTTGTAAAATATCAGGATTTTCAGAAAAAATCATAAAAAGTTGGGACTTTTCTAAAAATTTTGAAAAATTTTCAAATTTCAAGGATCTATATCTCTTGATCATCTACAATCTAAATCCTTGAAAATTTATTTACATCTGTTCGATAACAAAAGAATATATTCTTAGAGTTTCAGAGACTTTTATTTTTCTGCTCTTCCAGTTGAAATATACCATATATATATATATATATATATATATATATATATATATATATATATATATATATATATATATATATATTTATTCATTAAAAAAGTTTGTTATAAAAGAACTAAAATCAAAATTATTTCAATTATTTCTAATAATTGTATTCTTCGATTTATTTCAGTTATTTACGGATATTTGCAGTATCTACATTTAAAAATGTATAAATGATAATAAACAATCATTATTTATCTCCAGCCCACGCTTTTTCATTATTATTTACAGTTTTCAATATTTTCTTATAATCATTTGTTTATTCACAGTATTATTCTATTTTAAAAAAATAATTTTCATATAAGGTGATGAAATATTTAACCATAAGATAATATTTATATATGTATATATATATATATATATATGTTGCATATCATAAGAAAATTTACACATCAAAACAAATTCTCTAATGTAAAGAATAAAAAATTAAATTAATAGAATTTTTGAAATTTTGATATAAGAATACTTTTATAAATAACTTTAATAACTTTGTAAAATGATAAATTTTAAATAACTTGTGGTATTGAATGCTAATTAAATTTAGTTTTAATATGAAGATAATTATTCAGTTGGAAATGTATTTAATGAAATAATATAACTATTCATAAGTTATCACTTAAGGAGGTACCTTCCGTCCACCACTCATATGCTTATTTGATCAAAAGTTACTAGATATCCCCCTCCCCAAGAATATATGTTTTGTATAATGATTTACATACTCGATAGAATTAGCATCAATATAAAAAAATAATTTTAATTAAAACTAAAAAATTAAAATTAATTAAAGAGCTAAGATCATCATCTTCACTGCCCAAATCATTTACATGCTCTTTTACGAAATTTGAAAATTTGAGGTTACGGTGTGTTTTTGCCACCATCTACTATGTACGATAAAAGTAACTAGATTCACATAAAGGAATAATTTATTTATTTATATTTCCGTGTAAAAGTAATAAAAGTTTCTGAAAATTATTTTATACGTTGCCAGTAATATTATGTTTATCTTCAAAAATTTCACTTATTCTGTTTTTTTTTTTTAAGATCAACTACAATATTAATGTTTCCCATAAGAACCAATGTTATATAATTATTCTAATTTCTCATTAACGAGATAACAAATCTTCATGAAATTTTATATGTGCATTCTAGACATAAAAACAAACAATTTTATAGTTTCGACCAAAATTTTTTACTGTGTACGAGTTAATACATTCTTTTATGGAAATTCAGAAATATAATGAAAAGACATCAGTTAAATATGACAATTAATTATTATATCTTCTCATAGTGAAATATAATCAAACTTTGGCAACAAATTCAACATAATAAAATAATTGTACTTTCAATGATCATATTTAACCTTTTGGAGAGACGGGAAAGCCACTATAGTGGCTCGACCCTGGATAGACACTTTGCATATGAGTATTTCCCAATATTCAAGACATATTATGTGTTTTTATAGGGAAATACTGAGAAATTGAAAATTCCAAATTCCCCGTCCTCTAAAGGCTTAATACAAATTTTAGAGTGATATTGCAGAATATTATTTTTTCAAGCATTTTATAATAAGTGTTTCTGCAAATAATAAGTAAATTTTCTTTGAAATGTTTACTTTTTTTTAGGAAATTTCACTTCTATCTTGACAGTTCATAAATATAAATTCATAATTATAGACATAATAAGAAAAAATTATTCATATTTCATATATTTTCCTATCTGTAAGACTGAGCTATTAAAAAAATTTAATATCAAATAAATAATTTTTTTAAAAGTGTATTTCACTGAAAATTATGTTCAAACGATATTAAAAAAATATTTTTACATCTCGTAATGATAATTTTTCAAATGAGGTTATTTAATGTATTTTAAAAATTATTATGTTTTTCTTATTAAAAATATTATTGCTTTAATGAAATGAATTTTAACATATTTAATTGTTAACAATTTTTATAAATGACAATTCATTTAAATAAAACACGTGTACAAATGAAAATGTAATTAAGGTAAAATATAATTTTAATATTTAACTAGGGGCAGCCTTTAAAGCGCAAGCGCGCCAAAACTATCTCCTGTTTTATAACTTTAAAAAAATTTCTAAGAATTTGCAATTTTAAATCAGTTCCGTAATAATACAAGCAAATGCTAATAAATGTTATAAAAAGTTTTGTTCGAGACAGAAGTAGTGGTTATTTACAGTTATTAACAGTTACCAACATTTATAAGCACAAAAATTTTGTACAATACAATTTATAAAATTTAAAATAGTTGCTTTTTTTATTTTTCGTAATTATTTACGGTTATTTGCGGATTCTGCAATTATTTTACCAATTATTTTCTGATTTTTGTAGTTATTTGCAATTATTTTCTGATTTTGTAGTTATTAGGTGATTTTGCTGATTTTTGTAGTTATTTGCAGAAATTTGCAGTTATTTATAGTTAATAATAGTTATTCATAAATTTATCGTCTTGAAAATTTTTTTCTGTGTATAAAATTTTTTTTTAAAAGCAAACAATTGTTAGTAACTGTAAATAATAGTAAAAACCCAAATAACTGTAAAATAAATGGAACAGGGCAAGCCCCCTGCACAAGCGCGCCAACCTCGTGTAATTTAAAAATATACTGATTATCTTTTTTAATTTAATTCAAATGTAATTTTTCTATTATTTTGAATGATTATCGTGATGATTCTATACTATCATTACAATTAACTTTAACACTACAATTATATTATGTTTACTTTTTCAACAACATATTTAAGCTTCTTTTATTTTCTTTTCGTTATACATTTTTAATGTTAGATTATTAATAAAACATAATTATTAAAAAAATTCTTTTATAACACAAAAATATTCATTTCATATATTCGACGTGCCGTACAAAGACTACCCTCCTCAACAATTTTAAACGAAAAAAAATTATATTTCAATGTATATAGACGAAAGCAATTATGTTCAATTTTATGTAAACGAAGACTATCACTCCTAAAAATTTATAACAAAAAGAATTATATTAGATGTATGTAGACGAAAACTATTATTTTGATTCTTATGTAAATGAAGACTATCACTCTTGAAAAAATTGGAAGCAGAAAAGAATTATATTTCAATGTATGTAGACGGAAACTATTATTTTAATTTTATGTAAACGAAAACAATCACTCCTCAACGAAAAAAATATAAAAATAACTTTTTTCTTGCGCTCTTTTGTTAGAAGTGATAGTCTTCGTACGGCACGTCGATATATACATTTTGTATAAAAGAGAAATGTCACAATTTTTTTCAATTTTTAACAACTACTTCTGTCTTCTACAATTTTAACTTGATTCCAACTAACTTTCATTTTTCAGCTAATTTTTAGCTGATTTTGTAGCTGACTTTTTGCTAAATTCATCTAATTTTAGCTAAATTCTAGATATCTTACAACTAATTTTTAGCTGCTAATTCTAGCTAACTCAACTAATTTTAGCTGACTTTTGGCTTGATTTAAGCTAAATTTTAAAATAAAAATTAGGAGCCAAAAATGAGTGGCGTAGCTCAGACAGCGACAGCGTCGACAGCGTCGTCAGAATGAAGCTCAAATTCCAGCTAACTTTCCAACTAATTTCCAGCTAACACCTGCTGATTTGTAGCTCACTTTTGGCTGATTTGTAGCTAACTTTTTTCGCTGATTTGTAGCTAACTTTAACTGATGTGTAGGCTAACTTTTAAAAAACATTTCTGGCTAAATTTGAGCTAATTTGTAACTAACTTTTATCTGACTTTTAGTTGAATTCATCTAAGTTTAGCTGAATTTAGCTATCTTTTAACTAGAATTTAGCTTAATTCCAGCTAACTTTCTACTAATTTCAGCTGAATTTTAGCTTGATTTTAGCTAAGTTTCAAATAAAAATTAGGAGCCAAAATGAGCGGCTTATTTCAGACGGCAACAGCGACGACAGCGGCGATATATTTTAATAATACTAGGGGGCATAAAGCGCAAGCGCGCCAATCCCCATCTTGCTTTTTTATAATTTAAAAAAAATATCCAAGAATTTGCAATTATGAAAGAAATATGTAGAAATATAATTGTAATAATCTT
>JAFFSR010000211.1:0-241685 GCA_017163975.1 Anastatus disparis | reverse complement strand
TACGATAAAACGAATTAAAAAGAATATTTGAAGAGTAGATTTGTCGCAAGCAGACTAGCTAACAGTTACTATATAAAAAATCTGGCTAACGCGTGTATGGGTCAAAATGAAAACGTACGGGAATATCATGGCTGTCTAACTTATTTAGTAAACTCGCTCAAGCCGCGGTAAGAGAAGATTTAGGAGAAGCTGAACGAAGGATTGATCAAACGCCTCAGCTACAAGTATTAGCATTGGTAGCTTTTCAAGAGTGACTACCAGACGAATGGAGAACGTCTCTTATTATAGCCAACCTCAAACTGTAGATGAAGCTTTAGTAGTTAAAAAACCTTGAAAAATACACAATAACTTCTAACATCATTCGCTCTCAAATCAGAATGATGCATCAAGTGGACGAAACGAAGAAAGGTACCAGATTTTCAAACAAGAATGATCCAAATATTCAACAGAATATACCTTATTATTATAATCATAATGACGTAGAATTTCCACACACCACACACAGAGGGAGGCCGCATCATTGCCCTCCGCGCTAGAGCAGGAAATGCCCTACAACACGGAAATAAAACAGAACCCCATCCGTGGAGTATCCTGAAAATTCTCGAGACCACAAAATCCCTCATAGGAACTACCTCCTGGTTCTTCAACACCACCTCAACTTCTATAATTATGGCCCCCTGTACCTCTCCCTAGTGTATCCTCCTCCATTCTATCCACCTATGTGCATCCTAACTACTATAACCCTTATGTTTATCACCCAAATGAATCCTGGATTAACCCCGGAACAAAAACATTTAACACCGAAGGCAACTGAACTACTGAACTCTCAAAGACTTTCAACTGCGACTTCCATTACCCACCTTACGGAATGGTGACTCACGTGATAAGACGTAATAATGATCTAGACCGACTTTCGCCCTTCAGATCCAATGCTAATACCAATAACGCTTCTTTTAAACTACCAGGTGTTTACCGAATGGACGTACCGGCGAACGAAGAACCTGAATTTACTTCGTCCCGCTCCAAATCAATATAATAAAAGAGTGGAAGAATCCAACGATGTGCAAGGAGCAGAGGAAAGTGTCCCACAGTATGATTAAAACGTTCAACACTTTAAAGAACGAAGAAGGTATCTTTATACTTAGACACAGCCGCCGCTGATATCAACGCGGTAAAACGAAATGCTTCAAAGGTGACACACTAATTAACGTAGACGAAGCAATAACTAGTAACAGGAATATCACCCACTACTTCTTAGATACTGTGGTGGAACGGTGAACATGGAAATCTTAGGTTCGACACTCATGTTTCATGTTTTTACCGTCAACTTCACCACTTGACCATGAGGCAGGTTTTTAGGTCGTCCTGATATTTTGGAATATGAGGCAGCTAAGGTCGATTATGAGCTAAAAGCCCTGGTCATTAAAAGTAGACCCAATGGATCCATTACTGTTTTTGGATAGAAAATAACTACTATGTTTGACCTGAGAGTGTGGACTCGATTTCACAGACGCAGAGTGATCACAAAAAGCTAGCAAGCAAAAACTTCAGCCATCATAAGCTGGTAAAGTAAGAAAAAGAAAAACTGAGACCCAAAGCGAGTCTAGCTAGTCATCGTTCTTCAAGAACTACTAGTTCCAATTTTCTGAAAACGAAGTACCCACTAAGTCCATTAGGTAAAATTAATCACCAAGGTAAAAGGGTAGGCTGCAACATCATCCAACTGGATTACCCTCTACTGCAGTAAAGTAGTACTAAAATACCCACTACCAAAACAATCAATCAATGGTGGAAGCTTTACTTACTCTCGAGAGTTAATACAACTCCTGGGGTATTCCTAGGAGAAGCTGCTGTAATTAACGAATCAAGAAACATGTTATGTATTATATGCTATCAACACTGGGAGAGGATGAAGTCGAGATTGAAATACTACCCCAAGACTTAGAACCTTTTGAATTGGACGTGATCTGAGGAAATGTTCGGATGATGAAGAGGAAGAGAATTCCGACGCTAACTCCTGAAACGAGATGATCAGAGAGTACGTCATGAAATAAAATGACACGTGACCATCATTCAGAAGAAGAACTAAATCGAATGAGTAGAAATTGTTTGAAACATTTTCCCATTTATTTTACTTAGCAGGACACGTGGAGTGTCTCGCACTGACTTATATAAGGACACACCGAATAAAATACTAAAGGACGGTGGTAAATACTCAGTCTACACTAAAAACCCTACCTGTTATCCACCAGCCCTACACGTAGGAAGCCACGTAAGCAAGCAAAATAAACTTCTGAGGTCGGCTCAATACAAAATTCAAAATTTCCACACTAACTTACCATTATGGATAGTCCCAAAAAAACCAGATTCCTAAAGTGGAACAAAACGTCATATAGATTAGTGATTGATTATTTGAAATTAAATGAGAAGACCATTCCAGATGCATATCCACCTCTCCTAATATCAACGAAAGTATTAGAACAATTGGGGGGAGCAAAATACTTCTCAGTTTTCACTGGGCCAACGGTTTCTCATTGGGTCGAAGTTTGGCCAGAGGATAGAAAAAGACGGTTTTTTACTACCCCTTACGGCCATTACGAATTCACAGTTATGCCGTTCGGCCTTTCTAACGCACCTCCGGACCTTCCAAAGGCTCCTAGATCAGGTGATGCTAACAAGGTACAGAAATTTTGTCTACCTTGATGACATAATAGTTTATGCTAAGGGCCTCAATAAGAACACAAACAAAAGATATTAGAGGTTTTCAATCGGGATTATCAGATGCAGTGATTGAGAGATTACAAATCGACTAAATGCGAATTCCTAAAACCGGAAGTGGGCTTATTGTAGAACAAGATAGGCAGCAGTACCAGAATAAAACCAGAGTCCAGGGAAAATAAACGCAGTTAAGAATTTTCCCAAACCCAAATCTATGACTAATGTTCTGATTACCTTTGGGTTTAGTAGGGCATTACAGGAAGATTTATTAAAGACTTTGCATTTAAGTCAAAAGCACTAAATATTTGCTAAAAAAAGGAAACAAATTTGAATGGACAGAGGAGCAACAGAAAAGTTTTGATACACTTAAACGAGCCTCATGTAAAGCTCCCATCTTAATAAAACGCAGATTTCAACGAACTTTTTATCTTAACAGTAGACGCCCTCAGATTGCTTAGGTAGGCGCTGTCCTTAGTCAGGCAGTCCAGACAAGACCGCCCTGTGGCCTATATGTCACGATCTCTTAATAAAAGTGAGAAAAATTATTCTACCACCGAGAAAGAATGTCTCCTGTCAGTAATATCTGCAACCATTTTGTATTTTAAACACTACCTTTATGGTCGACATTTCACCGTACATGACGCAAGCCATGAACCCCTGACCTGGATAGAAAGCATAAAGGACCCTAGGTGAGTAGGCTTAATCGCTGGAGAGCCAGACTGAGAGGTTACGAATATACATTTATATATAAGTCCAGGCCGTCCCTAAAACACCAATGCTGACGCACTTTCTAGAAACCCTGTGGATGTTAGAAGGTAATGGAGGATTCATCAGATAACGAATCCATAACTGATAAAAGAATCAATCCCAGACCCATCTAAAAAATTATGCCCTTCCCACTCAAGGCAGGAGAACCTAAACCAACTAAAGCATCACTGGCCGTGACAGGCAGCAACAACCACCAAGGTAAATACTTCAGACCAAGGAAACCCAAAACCTACCTGAGGACGCAAGAAAGGAGTTAAAATGCACCATTGTTACTACCTCCTGGATACACTTCAGTAATCAGGCCGATATAAACGAAAAGTACTATAGCAAAAAAGGTTCTGTTTTAGAAAACAGAACGAACTTATCATTAATGCTCCAACGTCCGCCTCAATAGATACGAAAGAAATCTAACACTATTCTAAAGTGTTAGACAAGAGAGCGAGAATACAGAACTTGAATCTCGAGTCGTATCAGAGGAAGAAATAATACCTATACCCTTGAAAGATCGATCAATTATGCCTTCTCTTTAACCAAAGAGGCTGAACCTTCTGATACAGAAACAGAATCAGAAATGGATCAAGGAAGTAAACCTCGGAATTACCGTTACAACAAGATAACGTGGATGAGCACAGACCGGCCGAACCCATTGCCTCAAATTATCTTTCTACGAAAACAGTAATATGTCAAAAATGTCTATAGATTCATCTTCCTCATCGGAAGATGAAATGCCATAACCCTCGCTTTCCAATCTACTATGAGGAAATCTTTAGCAACTGAAGAAGAACAGGAAAGTTATAAAGATATAACGAAAGATCTAGAAGCAAATAAAATTCACACTGGAAGAAACTAAACAATTTCTGGAAGAATTTGACTGGTGGATCTTATTTCTCCATGAATACTTACCTTCTCGCAATCCCGACGAAGAACTCGAGGGGGAAGGAGAAATGGAAATTGATCAATGTAGCGACTCTAGTGATGATGGCACGATAGAGTGGGGAAGGTGGACAAGGAAGAGTATTTCCTGAAACAAGAGAAACAAAGTCTTTGCCTAATTCACCAAGTAATGAAACGCAAAAGGAGGCAAGGGAGATAGATACAGCAGCCTGGGTAAAAGACCAGATCAGGGAAAATGCAACTCCATTCCCAGCGTACAAAGAACCTGTAGCTCTAACACATAAGTCACCAATCCGAGGTCCCATAGGACGCTCCACCCGTTCACCTCACGACTCCATCAGCCGTCAGAATTGTGTCATTTATCAACTATAAACCAAAGCGACGACGGCGAAGGAAACGAAAGTAACAAAAATGTCAATCAATTACCAACTCCAGCGAGAAAATCTGAACCTCTTCCCAAACGTCTCGATATCAATACTCAACCTACCGAAATGTGCAAAAACTCCAAGACGAACACATCTTTAAAACCACAATCTAAAGATAACAAAGCACGTTCAACACCCTTCACAACACATTTTAAGGCCTTGTCAGATTGGAGTAAATTATCTATAATACATGAACCTAATCAAGAGGAATCAGGACTTGAACCTGATATAATGACTACGATAACTCCAGAAGTTTCTGAAACTGCAGAACCTATACCAAGACAATCCACGAGTAACAATCTTGATACCCAGGAAAAGAATTGCTCAATTGGAAATACCAGAACCCTTAACTGACAAAGAAGGAAACGATATTCATGCACCCAAGCATCTACAACGAAAAAGAATCTAACGAAATATTACAACCTCATTTCAACAAAAATAAGAAAATAAGAGTCCTTACTACCAGAGAATGCCTGATATTTACGAAGGACAACCTAGTTCATTTTGTATCAGCAGACATGCAGATGGTAGCTGAAAACAATCAACTTTTATACGACATTCAGGCAATAAACAAAGATCATTTAGCGAATTCACAACCTACCGTTGGAGAAGCAATGGTCACTAAATTTCGGAAACGATACATATTCAGCTTAGTAGTCACGGAAAGTTATAAAGATAAAATAAAACCATCTAATATAAAAAATGTTTTGAAGCATTAAGAGAATTCCTAGTAGAAAAACAAGTGAAGTCTTTCAGAATAGCAAGAAGGGGTGAAATCACTAATAACCTTCCGCAAAACGAACTCTTTCTTGCTTCTAATAAAATATCTGCAACATTTAGATATTACAATGAAAGTATGTATGGGCATTTGTAAAGTGCCACCAGCAGAATCAAAAGAAAATATCTTAATTTAAAGTCATACCAGTTAATTTGGCGGTCACAGAGGCATGGGAAAAACTTACCGAAGAATAAGAGAACGTTATTATTGGAAAGGAATGAAAAAAGAAATAGAAGAATTTGTGAGGAAATGTGACGTTTGTCAAGAACAAAAGTTAACTCGGATCCGAACTAGAGAGCCGATGATCATAACAGATACAACCCTCTGAACCTTTTTATAAGATAGCCATAGACACAGTAGGACCATTACCTATTACTACTTCTGGTAACAAACACATATTAACCATTCAATGCGTTTTTACAAAATACTGCATAGCCGTTCCTATACCGAATTTGACTGCTATAACTATAGCTGATACCTTTGGCTAGACATTTCATCGCCCAATTCGGCGTACCAAGAATAATATTGTCGGATAACCATAGGAGTTTCAAGAGCCAATTACTACAAGAATTGTCAAAGATCTTTGAGATCGAACTTAAAAATACCACAAGTTTCCACCCTGCTTCCAATGGCTCACTAGAACGTAGTCATGCTATGCTCGCCGACTATCTACGTACCCGAGGATCAGGCAAACAAGATTGGGATAAAATAATTCCTTATGCCATGTTCGAATACAACACCTCAGTCCATTTATCCATCGGTTGCACTCCATTTGAGCTGATATTTGGAAGAATCGCACGAACTCCAAATATAATACTCGATGAATTCAACATAGAAACCTACAATGATTACCTATGGGTGAACTTATTGGATGTTTAAGAGACTTAAGAGAAACAGCTAGAGATGATCTCATACAATCAAAATATAAAAGTAAACAACAGTATGATAAAAAGGCACGACCCCAAAACCTAGAAATAGGAATGGAAGTATTTGTTCTAAGAGAACCTCGAAAAGGAAATTAGACAGATTTTATAATGGAAGATTCATAGTGAGAGAAATCTATAAATCCAATAATGTCCTCATCGAATCCACTAATGGAAAACGATTAATCAAACACATGGATAAAGTCAAAAGGGCTTACGGATAATTACAAAAAAAAAAATATTGTAAAATTACATTAATTACGTTTGGAATTTTTATATGTTGCAGGAAATACAACAAGCTCAAGATAACGAATAAAATGGCTATAAGCTACTTAATCAACATCCTTATAGTATGGACCACAATCACGTCAGTAGCGAATTCTAGAGAACCAATCTATCGCATCATACCCTTACAGAAAAATCCAGGAATCTTCTATGAGGCTCAAGGCGAAATAAAACTCATACGCAGCCACTGCCGAATAACCATAATTTTGGACTTGCAAAACTTAAGGGATTCAATTCCTTGGAAAAAGGACCCAACTACAGAAAACTTACAACGACTGCTTAAAGGTATTCAAAAACAAATGTGACGAATATATTCCCATTACTTACTACCAAAAGAAACTTAACGATCTTCAATCACGATTCGACGAACTTACTAACGTCCTTGTTCCCACCACCCCGACCACCATAGAAAATAACTTATCTCCCACGCTAGCAAAGAGAGGAGCTCCTATAGAATTCATAGGATGGGCAAGCAAAAAACTGTTTGGTACCATGGACGCGGAAGACAGAGAACAAATCAATCAACAAATAAATACTCTATACCAGAGTCAAGAGTCACTTTCTAAACTAGCAGCAAATCAAACGCACATAATTAGTTCGGACCTAAATCACATTCATCAAACCCTTAACAACTACAAAGAAGAACTTAACAAATTGCATAATGGCGTGTTAAATATACTCAACACCGCCTCTACGGTACAGTCAGTAGAAAATAAAAGCCTCGCAATTCAGTCCATGATAATTTGGTCAGCACAATTCGCACAATCGTTAGATTCCCATTTAGACTCTCTTAAAACCTTACTTAACACTATCGAAAGCACCATACATGGACATCTACACCCCTTAATTTTGAGTCAAAATCAATTTCAAACCTTACTTACGGTAATAAATAAACAAAATAACGACCATACCCTTCCGCTCGATCATTCCAAAATAACGCTGGAAAAATTATTGGCACTTTCTCAAACGAACATCTTTCTAATTCAAGGAAGATCGAACATGATAATAGATTTTCCCCTCACAGATCACACAAAATTTCTAAATTATAAAATCCACGCCTTACCAATACCCAAAGAAATTTATAATAACCTTACAGGTTACGCAAGTATAAAACCAGAATACAGTAACCTAGTAATTACTTCCGATTCACAAAAATATTTTCTCACCGACGCCAGTTACGTAAAAGATTGTTTGAGGAATAAAGAGACCTATTTTTGCCTACGAAAATATCCAATACTCTCTCCCTCAAGCCCGCATACTTGCGAATATTCACTATATTCACAACCGACCATGCAATCTCTAAAAACTTGTAATCTACTAATCACAACTGACCCTAAACCATACTGGAAAAAGTTAGACTCAACAGACGAATGGCTTTACTCAACTTTGAAACCGATGCCCTTACATATCACATGTCAAGGAAACTCAGGTACAAACGTACAGTTACAAGAAACAGGACTACTCACATTACACGGCCAATGCACCGCCCATAAACAAGACATAACTATCTATGGAGTAAATACTATAAACGTAAATGACACTTACATGTACAACCCTAATATAACATGCGACCTACCCCCACTATTATCTCTCCAACAACCTCCAACCTTTTTCACCCTACCAGGAACCCTAAAAACCGAAACCACAGCACAATTAAAAAAATGGACACAAAACAATAATATTATCTCTTTGCAAGAGATAGAGTCAAAATTCCGAGAAATGGCTAATAACCACCACGAGCGCAACCGCAGTTACACAATTGTTGCAGCTGGCTTTACCACTAATCTGATAATAGTGCCAATCACAATTTTTTTGGTTTGGAAATGTCAAATCTCAAATTGCTCAAGAAAAACCAACCATTGTGAAAAACCAAATCCAATATACCTACAAGAATATAATAAGAAACAAGCAGAAACAATATCCAATACTACCTACCTCACGGTTCAACCCTTACAACAAGTCCCCACTAATCATAGTACTCTCGTAATATCTACACTACCCAATCCTGAAAATAGTAAACCATGAAAGACAAACCCATACTAATAGAAACATCGAAAGATCACTGTCAATCTGCTCCCTGGACGCGGAGTTACCCCCACAAAGTATAACATACGCCTAAACTAAATTATCACGTTATTATTAAAAATTTTTTGAAGCTATGCTTCTTATGCAAGGTTACGGCAAGGGCCTAAAACGTATAAAAATCAACAGATCACGAATGTCACCCCACGTGAATGTATGAATACGGCACAGAGTGTCATTACTGCTATCAACATAAACCCCCTGGTGAAAAAAATCAGGTGACAAGTCACCTGATTTATCAGGTGATTTATCATGCCAAAATATCATGTATCGATTTTGTTGGTTTTTACACGTTTTAAACCATGCTTAGTCAATTTAGAACAATTTTTGAAAAATTTTTAAAATTTTTTAAGTTCAAAATTTTCCAAAATTTTCAAAAATTGTTCTAAATTGACTAAGCATGGTTTAAAATGAGTAAAGATCAACAAAATCGTTACATGATGTTTTGGCATGATAAATCACCTGATAAATCAGGTGATTTATCACCTGATTTTTTTTTAATAGGGCCCACTTATATTCTTTTCTTTCTTTCTCTCCCTCTCTCCCATTCCGCTTATGAATATGCGTGTATATATACATTACCTAAAGTAGATGTGTGTTGAATGTACTGCCATTGATGCTTGCACTGCGTGTGTGTGCATATATATATATAGTAAAATTTTGAGGAAAGTATCCATATAATACTAGAACGTTAAAAGAAAACACAAAGCGGGTACTCTTTCTCTTTCATGTTAACGAGGTTTCCTTATACCCTCTCACTTGCACTCACGCTACATATAATATATGTCTGTATTTCTTTGGTTACTTTGTTTATAATCATAATTACGTATACCTAAATATGTTTTTTTTAAATTTATATCACCTATTAATTGGTATTAATTAATAATAAAAAAATTTAATAAATAAAAGAATTTAATTAACAAATTTATCAATTGTAATATTATTAATATTTTTTTTTTAAATACGTAATACATCGAATTAACAGCAACAAGTTTTTATTAAAAAAATAATTATAGTTTTTTTCAAATGTCACACTTCCTAGTTTATATATAAATAGTGGAAGCATAGCTTCTGTCGGCCAGTCCCATGACTGCCACTCTTTTTTTTTTTATTATGTACAATAAATTAAGGAAGGACTAAATTTGGAGGTACCTCGACACCCAATCAACAAGGTTCACCAGTATAATAATCCTTTCCGTTCGAGTTTTTATAAAAATTTCATCGAAAATTATAAAATATAAATCATTGCTATTCATTCATATTAATAAACCAAAAATTTAAATAATCATCAATAGCAAGCAAAATACTAATAAAACAAATATAATAAAGTAACATACTGCAACGTTTTTTTTATTTTAATTCTTTTGGAAAGGGAAAATACGTGTAACTCCTGTTGTCAGACGCTTCAGCAAGTTACCAGGATAAGATCGGTAGGAGTCAGAGAAATTAAATAGTGGCATATGGAAGATAGTAACCAGGTAACACACGTCTATTTATGTTAGGGAGTACCTTAGCTTTATTACACTTATTGCTATCTTACAACGACAATTACAAACACACTGCGAAAAATAGACCATAACTTTAGTAGTTGCTACAGTAAAATTTGTTATGAAAGAGTAAAAAAATATTTGATACCTTATGTTGGAATTAATGTTATAAAAATAATAAATTTTACTACGCATATAATAAATTTTATTATGAATATAATAGATTTTACTATTTCAAATAGTAATGTCGAGTCGATGACCTGTAAATTCATTTCCAACCTCAAAATTTTCTACCAAATTGAAAATATAGTTGTGTAACATATCTAGACGACTCGAAATTTTATAAGTAACATATAATCGTAATGATATAATTTAAATTAATATTAAATCTTAAATTAAATGAATTTAAAAATTTCAATGTCAAATTGCGGGTACAATATGATGGTTTTTGATACAATCTATAGTTGTATTTGCTATAGGATTTCTCTCAGCGTATGGAACAATAGTAACGTATTAATCAAAGCTAAACCCTAGTACCCTATATAAGGCAAATAAACTAACCTAACCTTAAATGTAACTTACAAAAGCAATCAACTCGCAGACTTTTGGCCGGGTCGGTCGGTTTTCCGTCGGCGACCTTTTCCTATAACAAGAAAATAACAAGAAGGTAAAGAAACCAAAAGATTAATTACTATTCTAATTGAATGTTTAAACAAACGCGCGACGCTTAAATAATAAATTAACACGCTATACTAAACTACAGCAAAAGTGGACGACACCTTTAATCTAATATAAATTATTACCAGAAATAACGGTCAGGCGGAAAGTCTGAATGCGCGAGTTAAAGTCGTTTTAAAATTTTATTATCATTCATGAAATGCATGCAACCAAAAATTACATTAAAGGAAATTCCTAATAAATCACCATCTTACCTGATCAACTTTCTTTTCGATGACATACCCTACAACGATGAGGAGAAGTCATCACACAATCTAAATGAGAAAACACCCCACATGTGCATCGCACCGAAGGGTCCGAATATACGATTGTTTTCAGGCATTCGGAACAAACACCTACGTTGGGAACGCTAGGAATCTCCCCATCGTCCAACTTAAGTGGATCAACTTCTGATTTCATCGAACGCTTCTTCTCACGGTGCCTGCGCATCCTAATTTTAGCACCCTCTCTTCCTTTTCAGCTTCTCCTCTTCCGTCTCAATTATCGGACGCCTTATATTCCTTTTCCCCTTTCCCTTGGGCTGAACCTTATTACCCGACACCGAACCCGTTAAATCTCCTGACGGAAGACCCGCATCAGTCTTAACCGGACCTTCTTGGTTTTTGCCCGCCCCAGTACTACCACCGGCATTCACAATGTTCTCCAACACTCCCATCGAGTCCTGAACCGACATCTGCATATACGCGGCCCCTGTCGGATTATGTGGTGACACCGGCGAAACCATAGGTCGATAAAATCTACGGTCGTCCTGCGCCCTAGTAGCCTCATTAACTTCACTATCCCCATGAGTCTCAGCACTATAACTAGCCTCTGAGCCGTTACTCATAGCGTTTTTACCGTTCACACCTCTAAGGTATAATACCTTCACCCCAGAAACACCTTCACGCTGAACGCTTCGACTCACTAATTCTCGGAAACCCACGCCGCACTGCACCTCAACGTGATTCCCAATGATTTCCGTCTGTCCACCCACACTCTCACTCGTCAACTCCACTTGCACTCCCACACTTATCATCTCAGGCCGAACTGCCTCCTCAACCCTAGAGACACTAGGTTGATTAGCATAAAACCTTAGGGCATCAAGGAGTCCGTTTACAACCGTCCGATTTTGACCACTACCAGAGACACTAGGTTGATTGGCATACACCTTTATGACATCAAGCAGACTGTTCACAACCTCCCAATTTTGATCGTTGGCAGACATAATGAAGAACAACCTAAAAAAATTAAAGTTATCCTTTTTATTCTAATAACATAAATAATCTTAACTTAATAACATCATCAAGTCCCTACAATAACCACCAAGCGAAGTTACGCGCGAATGCTTGTACACACATTAACCACTGATTTGTTTACTCGAATTAATGTAACCAATAAAGTCAAGTACCCAATTTCAAATAGTTTAAGGTCACGTGTGACATATAGTAAAAAAACAAATACATCTTATCATATACGAATTTAATAAAAACGGATTAGAACTGCCATAAACCTATTAAACGAATAAACTTTTAATGAAAGATGCAAACTCAACATTTTCGATTTTAATTGCTGTAATATTTCTTTCAATTTTTTTTGTCATTTCTTAAATCTTCCAAAAAAAAAAAAAAAATTTTTAACAACGTAAAACATTATAAAGTCAAAAGTTATTTTACAAATATATACAAATTTTTTTTTTACACACATAACTTTTAATATCAATCTAATGTATTTAATTTTCAAGATATATCTTAAAAGAATTCCAAGATCGATCTCGGGACATAGTCATGTAAAATTACCCATGATTAAAAACATCTGTCCTTAACACAATATAATGTGGCTTATAAAAACGACTTTTTACAATCTATTATCATTTAAAAATTTCATATTTTAAGGAAACATAATATCTACACTACACCTACACTCATAATTATTGACTATCTTCACATTTTAATGCAAAATTTTCAGGAAAAGACATGAATTAGATGTTATAAATATTAAACCAAATATATTTATTAACATTCATCAATTTTTAATTTCCGGTAACAGTTCAAATCAATCCTTAACTATATGTATATCGTTCCAATTTCTAAATACAAATAAAGAAAAAGAAAAATTCTAATTTATATTTTCTTAATTATAGTAACTATATCATTTTTTTTTCTCAAAGGATTTTTATTTTATTGCAGAAAAATTCAATTCGAATTATCCCAAAATATCTTAAAATAAATTTATTAACATTTCTAACAAAATAACTCTTTTTCTTTCAACAATTTTTTTTATAAATGATTTTGTTGACATGACGATTGTTGTTTTAATTAAGCGAAAGGAAATCAAATGCATCTATTTGAGTCAAATAGATTTCTCTTCAGTGAATATTTTGCACATAATTATTATTTATGTTATATAATTGTAACAAATTTAACAGCAATTGGATTGCTACCCGAAATTGAGTATTTGACGTTATCAAAATTCTTTCTAATTTTTGTTGTTTGACTAAAACTTCGCTAAATTAGTAACCCTTACTATAAAACCCGTAACAATAAATTGATTTCAATGTTCTTCAAACCTTATCGAAAGATGCTCATGACGTAACTTAACGCTCGCACATATAACAATACAAACAGTCAGTGACACCGGCCACATACGACAGTCAACTATATATGACAATGCTAAGGCGCGCGGACAACGTAATTTGGCACAAGCGCGCGTAACACAGCGTAGAACATTTATTTAACGGTTATATACAAGTGACGGTATTTGGTCACAACACAGCTATACGTGCCGCGAACTCAGCCAAATAGCGTTATCTAAATCAAAAATTCGTATATAAACAAACCAATCACAAACACCATATTAATTAAAGAACGAATAATTAAGATAGAAACTAAACTTAAAATAAATTAATCGAATATTGAATTGGGAGAACGATTGCATGTATATATATATATATGTATATATATGTATGTATATATGTATGTGTATGAATGCATGTATGTATATACGTATATAGGAATGTATGATTATGTATACGTTCAACCAACTCAAAGAATATTAATAATAACACTATATTACTCACCTCTGTAGACTTGTAATAAAAAGCAAACTATAACGCCACAGAAATATCCCAGAATTCCATTTCAATATAGTTTTATTAATTAAAATCACTATAAACACTATTACAAACACTAAATATAACTAAACTGCCCTTTTTCCTCTCTCTTCAAAATATCTATTCACAACTATTTTAGTCTCTACCAAACGAACCACGAATAATTTTCTATATACCACAATAATCAACAAGTGCTCGCAATTATGCATACCACCACACTGTTAATTAATTTCAATAACGAACGTCAAGATAATGAGTGCAGCACTTGACAGACAGCGTCATAACGTGCGCCACTTAGAAACTACGTCGGTCAACGAACATAATTTTTTCTCCCACGCGCATTACCTATACGCTCGCGCGCAAGGATATTAGCATACCGTAACTTAGTATAGTTACAGCAACTTACGTCGAACCTTTTTCAGACTGAAATTCAAATATAATAACGAAATTAAAAAAAAAAAAAAAAAAATTTTCAAATTCAAACAATAAACACACGATTTCCAATTTAACTTGTATTTTACTCCATTTTTTTTCTCGGAATTCTAATAATCAATATTTAAAAATTCTATATAAAATATATCTATAATAATTTTTTTTTACAAATATAATATGAAATACATAAATAAATATTATAAATAATAATTAATAATTGTAAACCTTACAAAAAGAAGTATACGAGGATGGAAAATTTTTTTTATATATACAAATTTTCAGGATAAGTTAAATTTTTCCAAAGAAATATAACTAAAAATGTAATGATTTCAAGTATATTTCAAATATGATATCATATAAAATCGTCAATTTTCAAGGTTCAGCCTATTAAATTTTCAATAATAATTTGGTCCCAAAAATACCAAGGGATGATGCTATGAACGTTTAAAAATAACATCGCACAGTTTCATAAAATTCTAAGATTACCAAGTTACTAACAAATATAAAAAAAAAAGACCAGGGGAAATGATAAATTATTAATAAACATTAGAAAAGTTTAAAACTAAAACCAAATGTGCAATTACTTAAGAGCTACATGCGTTTTCTCGGCAGGTAACTCATTATAACCGCAACAACGTGCGTCATATAAAAGTTACATCGGGTAACGAACATAATTATTTTCCCCACACGCCACTACTACGCCCGCGCGTAGTAACACTAGAGGCCTATTCTACTGCAGATAAGACGACGTACGACGCTCGAATCAAGTCGCCGATGACGACGTTATGACGTAACACGTACACATATCGCAAGCTGCATACATATTATTTGTGTCGTGTATTGTTATACTACGCATATATATGTATATTGTACTATGCAATGTGTGTATATGTATGTATGGGTTGTCTCTGGAACTTTTCATTTATAACAAACTACAAGACAATACATAATATATGTATATTGTACTATGCAATGTGTGTATATGTATGTATGGGTTGTCTCTGGAACTTTTCATTTATAACAAACTACAAGACAATACATAATAAATAACGATATTATAGCAACCTATGAGTTAAACTATAAAACCACATTCTACTTCAATTATTACATTGAAAAAGGAAAATTTTTTTTCCTCGATATTTAACAATGAAAGCTCACCAGAAGCCAAAAATACCAAAAATTTTTTTTCACGTTTTTAAACCCTGATTTTTGAACAGGCAATATAATTCAAAAATCCCTTTGAATATAATTATATACATAAGAAAACATCAAATAAAATTTTAGCCATAAGTGCTACTTTTATAAATATGCTTTTAATTAAAAACTTTAAAAATAAAATGCCGCGTAATTCATCTAAAAT
The DNA here is from genome assembly GCA_017163975.1 of Anastatus disparis. Lineage (NCBI taxonomy): Eukaryota > Metazoa > Arthropoda > Insecta > Hymenoptera > Eupelmidae > Anastatus > Anastatus disparis. The sequence continues at coordinate 225,707 of JAFFSR010000211.1, read as the reverse complement.
TACAACATTCTCTCGCACATTTTGTGATCGTTTAAATTAATAAATGAAACACTGCAAGCAGTAAATTAATATATAAAGAAATTTATAATCATGGTGTTCAAGCGATATATCAATAAAATTACTCTTAAAAATCATTTCACAAAACACTACGAGGAAAACGAAGGGATTCCAGAGACGGACCCATATATATATATATATATATATATATATATATATATATATATATATATATATATATTGTATATATAAAACCTTACCTCACAAATTTCCTTCTTAAATTTTTATTAACTGTTATTAATAAACTATTAAGTTTTGCTTATTTCACTCCTCCTGGAAACACAGCTTCTATCGGCCAATTCCTACGGCTGCCCCTCCTAAATTTCAATTTTTTTCTTCCTTCTCTCTTCCTCCATTTATTATTAATTATTTTAATTTTTAATGTTTCCGGTATGTAAGATAATGAAGAGAGACTTCTTATTAAATTTTTTTTTATTTCTATTTTTATTTATAAATATATACATAATAACTTACAATGCTAAAACATACAACCTCACAAACCCCGCATAAATAATCATCACATCTCGCGTAATTTCAATCCTTAATAATACTCCACTAACCACTAATTCAAGCACCTCATAAAAAACATACAATCCAAATTAAAGTCATCATCACCAAGATAAAAAACATCACTCGCCCACCGATCCATTCTTCTAAAAATACGAGTAATGGTCCAAGAATCAAACTGAAACAACAAATTTTATTATTTTTTTTTCTCTCCTTCCTTTTCCCTTTTTCCTACGACTAGTATCATAAAAAACGAAAAAGAACTTACATCCACAAATCTCAAACAATAGTACGGAGGTGGCGGAGCGAAGTCCTGATAGTCCAGGGGCAAGAAAAGAGACTCCTGCAGAGCCTCGTCCCTGCACCTTAGGTAGCGCCTCAACAGCCTCAGATCACGCCACCAATAAAACTAGAAGAAAAATTTTTTCTTATATATAACCTACCATCCCTTAATCCCAAATAAAAACAAAAAAAAGAGGGAGGTATTACAATCCTACCTGTACATAAACCATGATCCTTTTTCTTTTAATAACTTTCTATGATTCCAGCAGCACAATTCACTCTGGACAACAGATTGTTACTGCTGCTTATAAACGAAAAAAAAAATTCACTTGGTTTAAAACAGCTCATCTTCCCTTTTCTCTCCGTTTTAAATTTCACTTAAGATACACACTAACAACCATAGCTGCTCTATCAGCGAATTCCTCGCCTTATAACTACAAAACCGCTTAACTAACAAATTTGGAAAAATAAATTATGACTATACTACGACAAAACACTTCAGTGCAAACGCAAACTTAACCATGATAACAATAATTCTTCTTATACCGGCTAATTTTCTTTAGGCATAATCTATTACCAATAATAACTAATAATTAACAATTCCCTTTTCTATTAATTATCTCAATAATATTTACTGCTAAACTTCACTCTAAATCAAAATTTTTATACTAGTTTGTGTTGTGCATTAGTGTAGAAGTAGAGAAGAAGAAAGGAAAATGGACCCAAAAAGCTTAACTCTATTCTCTATCATCAACATCGTACGCTACATAAACGAAACCTTCAGAAAATATAAAAATCAATTGAGGCAAACCTACGAAGATATAAGGAGGATGGAAGATTTACCTGCTTACCAGAACATAAACAACTGTTACCAACACGTAACAAGATATCTCTTCGAAAGAGCAAGTTGGGACCTCGCAACTCAGATATTTCCATACGGATGTACCGACAAAGAATGTAACACTCGGTTCTTAGAGGAAGTAAGAAACACCAAATGAGAAAAGATAGCCGAGATGATCGAAAACCTAAATATGAACTACAATCAGGAAATAAAAACATACATATCACGAGTAACCTATACAGCTAATTACGAAATAACATATAGCTACAAGGAGATGCAACACCCAACCGTTCATTGGCGTGTAGAATATCGCAGAGTACGAACATCAATAAAAGAATTACTGACAACATTAACGAAACCCAACTGTTGGGATTTTGAGCTCAATATCGAGTCCTTCGAATAAAGTTAAACATTGGTGGTCAAATCTATAACATCTAGAATAAACAATTTCATGGCTACTTCAAGAACAACAAAACAAAGACAACTTTAGCTAAGTTCAATAAAAATAATTTAATTCAAGAAATCTAATTTCCAATTAAGTAAACAATTATCTTAAATCCTGCGTAATGTTAATATATATGTTCAAGCGAATTATTTATAATCTAAGCACTTCAAATTTTTATTCAATATACCGTACTTTTTTTTTAGATTTGAGAAAATTTTTTTTTATTAGGTAACCACATTTACTATAATTCATTAAGAAAATTTTTTTTTCTCTCTTTCTCTTAGAAACAATATATATAATTAGTTCAACCCATCAATTCAAAATTAAGTTTTATCAAAGAATAACAAAACTAATGTTACAATAAAAGTCCATGGAACTACCCTTAAATTTAATTAGAAATTATTAAAACATTTTTTTTATTTTTAAAACAACGATAATAAATTATAAAAAAATTAAGTTTTAACTATTTCAAAGCTTTAATTCAAAATCAGTTCCATGCGATGTACCGAGTCAGCACTTATCAACATTTTTATTGCGAAAACTCTCAAATTGTACGAAAGTGTGAAGGAGAGACAGAGAAGGAAATAAATTAGGAATTTCATTAGCAAGCAGGCTAATGAACTTCTTGACTAATTTCTTGATGGATTCGAATACACGTCGAAGTTTGATTGGACGACCCATCTCCAATTGCCCGGACACAAGGTTATAAAAACAACCTGGAGGTCTAGCAAGTCGCCTTTTGTCATAATAAGCCAGCACCCGCAATAGTAGGCTCTGCTGATCCACTGAGAAATTAGAATCAGTGTTAGAAAAATAAGTTATAAATTTTTAAGGTTTAGAAATTTAAATTATATTAATAATTAGCCTAGAAGCCTAATTCATTAAAAATATTAAGATAATTAATCTTGTGTGATATCAAAATCTGTGGAACTTTACCTTGAAAGAAAAAGGAAAATACGTTCAACACAAATTCTATAAATAAAATATCTTGAGAGACAATTGTGCCGCTGACCAGAATATAACCTGTGTTCAAGCAATTGAGGAAGGAACCAATCATTCTTGCCACGGACTTTCTCACCGTGTAGTTTAAGGAGTCTGAGTATAGAAACGTCAGGACTATCGAATTGGAGTCAATTTCTTCTCTTTCTCTCCTAATTTTGTGAGTTATTTATACCAACGAAATTTATAAATTAAACTAATAGAAATTAAAGCGTAAATCAGCAAGTAAGGATAGTAAAATTATATAAATAATCTTAGTTAATACTTAGAAATTGATATAAGATCATATAACTATTTTTCTTCATAACAAATAAAGATAATTGTTGTTAGACTATTATTTAGAATAAGAACCTAACAGTAAGATATGAGACAAAATCTTTAATTAAATAAAAACTAATTAAAATAAAGTTTGTGGATCATTTAATTTATGAAAATATATATAATCCTTTCTCTTTTATAACTTAAATGTTTATATATATATATATATATATATATATATATATATATATATATGCATAACAAATATTCATAAATTTATAACTCGTGAATATGCACAACTATTGTTAATATTATTATTAAGACATTGATCATAACATTTAATTAAATACGAATTTTGGGTGTAATTATCGTTATATTATCATTTCATCTATTTCAGAAATTCGAAGTTTTGGTTACGCTTTGAAGTGTCACCTTGGTTACGCTCTAAAGTGTCACTTTGGTTACGTTCTTAAGCGTCACTTTGGTTAAATTCTTAAGTGTCACTTAGGTTCCGTTCCTAAGCGTCACTTCGGTTACGCTCTAAAGTGTCACTTTGGTTACGTTCTTAGGTGTCACGTCGGTTACGCTCTAAAGTGTCACTTTGGTTACGTTTTTATGTGTCACGTTGGTTACATTTTTAAGCGTCACTTTGGTTACGTTCTTAAGTGTCACTTAGGTTACGTTCCTAAGCGTCACTTTGGTTACGCTCTAAAGTGTCACTTTGGTTACGTTCTTAAGTGTCACTTGGGTTACACTATTAAGCGTCACTTTGGTTACGTTCTTAAGCGTCACTTTGGCTACGCTATTAAGCGTCACTTTGGTTACGCTTCAGGAATACGTGATTTCTGTTGCGCTAGGGAAACGTGACCATCAGTTACGCTCAAGTGAAAGTTACGTTAACTATTATACAGATAAATAAATGTTGAGAAACATAAGTTCTGATCAAAATTAGATCCAATTTAAATTTCTACAATCAATAAAGATCGAGAAAAATCAATTTAAGAATTATACTTGTGAGCATTCCAACGAGTTATTATTAAAACCAATACATCAGCAAGGGACAAGGTAAGTCCTGGGACGGTAGACTGGTTCCCAGCAAAAATAAATAATTTTTGTTAAGAACTCAACGACCGAAACTAGTCCGGTCGTAACAATAATAAAATCAATGTATTCAATAAAGGAATTTTAAAAGGATCGAATGTTTGAATATTTTTAGGGGGTCATAATCCTCCAATTTCATTCTAGGGGACAAAAATATATAAATATAACATCAAAAAACCCTAAAAAAAAATAAAATTTCGGAAATAATAAATAATAATATTCCTATTTTTATTCCAGTTTGAACCTTTTTGGTATGGAAACCTTGAAATAATCTCTCTCGAATTACATCTCGTCACCACTGAATAATAATAATGATAGATAAAACTAAACCTATTAATATTAAAATTATTGAGAAATTATTAAATCAATTTATAACCCCAACTAATAAAGTTATGATTCTAAATGATATTAATAAAGGTCAAGGCCTTAAAGTTACTAAATGAAAAGGCTGAAATAACTTAATCATAAACTAATTCACCTCTATTCTATATAAAGAGCTTAAAATAGTAAATACATAAGCTTGAATAATAGCAACTCTTAATTCTAAAATTACTAAAATTCTTTGAATTAAAATTATAAAAAATATTAAAATTATCACTAAATTAGGGCCTGTTGAAGAAATTAAAGTTATTAATAAATGCCCAGCAATTATATTTGCTGATAATCGAACTGCTAAAGTCCCTGGTCGAATAAAATTTCTAATAGTTTCAATTAATACTATAAAAAGTATAAGAATAAAAGGAGTCCCTTGAGGAACTAAATGAATAAATATATGATTTATATTTTTAAATCAAGCATAAATCATTATTGATATTCAAAGTGTTATTGATAAACTTAATCTTAACAAATGGGATGAAATCACAATGACATCAAAATATGCTTATGAAGTCGTCGACCGCATGTTTAAAGATGTATGTGATAATAATTACTTGTTTGGATGGAAAACATTTATCGTATCAGGGGATTTCAGACAAAAATTACTAATAGTAAAACATGAAAATAGAACACAGATAGTAGAAAATTGTGTCATTTATGGAAACATTTTCAATGCATGTCTTTGAAAGAAAATAAACGTTTATTGGAATCAGATGATAAATTTAAAAATTGGTTACTAAATATAAGAAATGGTAATTTTCATTAAAAATATGAAAAAGGTGAATGAAATTATACAAATTTCAAAAGGAATATTGTCAAATTGGCAATCTAATTGATGAAATTTACGAGCATAATATAAATATTCAAAATTGGGACCATTACGAAAATATTATATTTGCACCGAAAAATGTAGGTGTAACAGAAATGGATGAAAAAAATTCTATCAAAAATGAATAAACCAGTAATAGAGTACTTGAGCATAGACTCTGCAAAAGAGGTGAATAACGACAGTTTAAACGCAATTTTGCCAACAGAATTTTTAAATTCTTTAACGCCAAATGGTTTACCTCTACATAGATTACAATTAAAAAAAGGAGCTATAGTAATGCCTCTAAGAAATGTTAATTTGAATGAAGGACTTTGTAACGCAACCCAATTAACGAAAATGAATTAATCTAATATAATTGCACAAATATTAATGGAAAGTAAAAAAGCACTATATTCTAACTACATATGACTTTATCAGCAAATGATGAACTGCTATTCCAGTTGACCAGAAAACAATTTCCTGTAAAACTTGCTTATAAAGTGACTAATAATAAGTTGCAAGGACAATCATTTGAAAAAGTAGAAGTGTATTTACCAACACTAATTTTCAGTCATGGGCAGTTATACATGGCACTTTCAAGGACAACTAATGAAAAAGAATTGAAAATATTACTAACAGAAAAATCAAGAAAAGTTAAAGATGAAATGGTCTATACTAAAAACATCGTTTATAGGGAAATATTATAAAACCGCAATACAAAAATTAAATATGATGAATAAAAAAATAAAATCAAACATATTTAGAACTCTAATATAATATTTAATATAAGAAAAATTAAAAATTATGAAGTAGAGTTTAACGCTGTGTGGTTAAAAATCACGGCTGCTATTTTTAGTTCTGTGCCATTAAAAAAATGCGATAGCTTTTTAAATACCGTGTGGTTGAAAAAAATGTGTCTGTTATTGTAATGCTGTGATGGGAAAAAACGCTAAAACTACTGTAAGCGCTTAGAAATTCGCATATGCTTTTCAGAGCACTATCTGGTTAAAAACGCAGCTGCTATTTTAAGAGCTAAAGATGAAAAACGCAACAATTATTGTACGCGCAGTGTAATTGAAAATTCATGGCAGCTATTTTGAAAACTGTGTGTTTGAAAAAAACGTGGCTTTAAGTGTAAGCGTTGTGTAATTAAGAACTCACAAATGCTATTTAAGGCGCTGCGTAGTCACAAATTTGCGGCTAATATTTTAAGCGCTGTATGGTATAAAAAACACGGCTGCTATTGTAAGCGTTATGTAATTAAGAATTCACGGATGCTATTTTCAGCGCTGAGACAAAGAGACAAAGACGAAAGAATGAAAACGAAAAGACAAAGATGAAGTAACGGAAACAGAGAGACGGAGACGAAGCGACGGAGACGGAGACAAAGAGATGGAGACAGAGAGACTATCACGAAGAGACGGAGATGGAAAAAGAGAGACGGAGAGACAAAGACGGCGAGGCAAGAGGCGGAGCGAAAAGGACGAAGACGAATAGACGCTAACAAAAGAACGAAGACGGAAAAACGGAGATGGAGAGACAGAGACGAAAAGACGGAGACGGAGAGACGAAGTCGGGGGGGGGCGAAAAGTCTGAGACAGACAGACGGAGACGGAGAAATGAAGACTCACAGACGGAGACAAAAGCACGAAAACTTAGATACGAAGACGAAGAGACGAAGACGGGGGGGACAAAGATGAAAAGACGGAGACAAAGAGACGGAGACGAAGGGAAGAAGAGGGAAAAACAGAGTCTGAGAGACAAAGACAGACAGACGGAGAGACGGAGACGAAGAGACAGCGACAAAAAGACGAAGATGGAGAGATTATGACAGAGAGATGTAGACGAATACGGAGAGATTATGACGTAGAAACGGAACCGAAGACGGAGAAACCGACCCGGAGGGACAGAGAGACGAAGACGGAGGGACTGAGACGGAGAAACGGACACGGAGAGACAGAGACAGATAGGCGGAGTTAGAGAAACAGAGACTTACAGACGAAGACGGAGAGACGAAAACGGAGAGACGGTGAATGAGAGACAGAGACGGAGAGACGAAGATGGAGAGACGGAAAGACGGAGACGGATAGATAGAGATGATAAGACGGAGACGGAAAGACAGAGATGGTAAGAAGGAGACGGAGAGAAAAAGACTAAAAAACAAAGATGGAGAGATGGTGACAAAGAGACAGAGACAGAGTGACGGAAAGACGAATACGGAGGGACGGAGACGGAGAGACAGACGGAGATGGAGAGTCGGAGACGAAGACGGAGAAACGGAGACTTACAGACGCAGACAGAGAGACAAAAATAGTGGGACTAAGACGGTGAGACGAAGACGAAGCAACGGAGACGAAAAGACAAAGACGGAAAGACGAAAACGGAAAGACGGAGACGAAGCGAAAAAGGCGTGGAGGCGAAGACAGAGAGGCGAAAACGGAAAGACTGAGACAAACGGACGGAGACGAAGAAACGAAAACGTTGGGTCGGACACGGGGAGACGGTTACGGAAAGACGAAGACGTAGAGATGAAGACGAAAAGACAAAGACGGAAAGACGGAGACAGAAAGAGACGGAAAGTCGGAGACGAAGAAACGGAGTCGAAGAGACAGATACAAAAAGACCGAGACTGAGAGACAGAGACTAAAAGACGGAGACGGAGAGATTGTGGGGAAGAGACAGAGACAGGGGACGGAGACGGAGAGACGGAAACAGACAGACGGAGACGAAGAAATGGAGTCAAAGAAATGGAGACAGAGAGTCGGAAACAGACAGGGGGTGACGGAGAAATAGAGACAAACAGACATGGACGGAGAGACGGAGGTGGAGGAACGGAGATGGAGGGATGGAGACGGAGAGGCGGATATTGTTTATGAGTGTATGTGTATATGAATAAGTGTATGTGGATGGAGATATGTATATGCACCCTTTTGTCTAGAAGGTTACATCTTGCGTCTTTAGCGTTGTTGACCCCGCGGCGCGTTCTAAATTGCGACCACTTGGTGGTTTGCTGGACGCGTCGATTAAGCTTTCTTCGCGTGGCACTTTAGATAGCCACGGACACTCGAGAGAGACGCATCTCCCCTCTCCAGCACACATGACTACTTAGCATACGCTATACACGTAGACAGACCACGCGTTTACTTGCTTTAAAATCAAGTGATTTAAGATAAAGATTAGTGCTAGATTAGGCTTAATTAATTTAATATAAAGATTGTAAAAAGCAGCAATAAATGAGACTTTGTTAAACTTCAAATCTCAGTGCACTTTTTGTGTCTTTTCCTCATAGTGTGTGTATTAAACTAATTCTGAATGTGTGTCGCTACTTTAATTAATAAAGTAATATAACACAAGAAAATTAATACAGTCCACTCATTGCTCTAGAAACTTTCTGAAAAGCGCGCACATAAAAGTTTGATCCTTCAAGCCGGATTAAAAAGTAAATCTATTTATTCAAGTGAACTCGGTTCATCAAAAGCCTATAAAAAGTGTTGGTGCATAGTACTAAAAAGGAAAAAAGGTACATTTTTAAGCATTTAACAGATAAAAAGTACTTGAAAAGTAAAATAATTTTTTCATTGGAACAATACAAACCGGATAAAAACTTTTCGAACACATTTCATCTTTACTTTATTTAATTTAGACGGATTTCTTTTTCTTTTCCAACATTAGACCGATCATTCTATACTGTAGTGTTATATAAAAATTATAGATGGGCTCATTTAGTCACCATGAGAAACGGTAGCAGAAGAAGTTATTAACTTAACTACAACAACGTTCCAAATGGCTATATCCCCATAAATCACTTCAAGTGAGAGACATAGTTCTATTCAAGGATTAGCTGGTCTCGCCAACTAAATGGCCTTTAGCCAGAGTAACTAAGCTCTTTCCTGGACCAGATGGATTGTGTAGAGTCGTAGACTTGCGAACGTCATCATCAGAATTCAGACGACCAATCAATCAACTGATCTACCTTCCAGTTAATTCAAGAGCTATTGAACTAACTTCAATTTCAGATACTGCCAAGGTGGTAGGTACTTCATCAACTTAATCAAGTCGTTAAGCTTTTCGATTCAGTTTGTCTATTGGCGCTAAACCATCGGTTGTTTCGTGAATAGTTTTCATTCATTTAATTCATTAACTAAACACCAATTCTTGTGTTTATACTTTAGTAATTGCTTATGTGATTGGATGTCGGATAGTAATTATTATTTTGTAAAAGTAAAATTATTCCAACATTAAACTTAGCTATCAAACGTGTTAAATTACGGATCCATAGTTTTTCGAGGGTGGATTCATGGTTGGCGATATGTTCAGGCCGTTGCCTTTAAATTCAAACCTTTCTTCTAGAAGGTTACATTTCGCGTCTCTAGCGTTGTGAACCCCGCGTCGTGTTCTGAATTGCGACCACTTGGTGTTTTGCTGTACGCGTCAGCTTAGCTTTCTTTGCGCGGCACGTTACACTCTAAACTCAAAAGAGTAAAAATTAGAAACAAAAAGTAGAAAAGTATAGTTTTTTACTTTTAAAAGAGTAAAAGTATAGTTTTTTACTTATAAAAGAGTAAAAGTATAGTTTTTTACTTGTAAAAGAGTGAATTGAGAGTTTCAAAAGGTAAATTAGACAAGTTTATAATTTATAAAGATAAATTCAAGCAGTTTCCTCTTTTACTAAAAGTAAAAACGTATGTATTTTACTTTACGAAAATAAAATGATTTTAAAAAGGTAAATATGATGTTTTCACTCTTTTCATAAAGATTAGTATCAAATTTTTTATTCTGCAAAGAGTAAAAGATTATCTTACCTTTTCTAAAGAGTAACTTGATGTGTTCAATCTCCTGGGGGGTTATTCTGATACGATAAATCATATGTTGTTGTCTTTGTCCGACATATTAATTTTCTATCTTCTATTCTTGTGATAAAATGTTATATCGGTTGTCAGAATAAGAGCTCTGTCAAAGGGTAAAGGGTACATTTGCAATTTCGTTAAAAGTAAAATAATACCTTAAGAGGATGACAAAGCTGCGCCCCCTCATAATATTTCCATTACAAGTTTGTGAGTAAACGCTGCGTTTAATCAACTTTTTTGTTAAAATGAAAAAATTTGTAAGACTAAATTTAAGTGCGGACAACTCGTGAAATCTACCAAAATACTATACATAAAAAGTTATATACAAACTTTCAATAATAGTATTTTGAGGTTAGGTTTATCTAGTTTGATATGTAATTTTCATTCCAAGTTTATAAAAAAATAACAAATCTAAATGATTTGTTATTTTAACAAAAATTGTCGTATTAACATCCCTGTAGAAAATAATCAGCTGGATATCCAGGTGGATTATCCACTTGGATCACTCTGATATTCAGCTTAGATGCAGCTAAAATCATATTTTTACGATATTTTTTACAAAAAGTAATAATAAGGCATTATCAGCATTTATATAAAATTAAAATACTAAAAATAAAAGCAGCTAAAAAATTTTATATAAATTAAAAATTTATATGAAATTTTCGATTTGCTTTTATTTTTATATAAATTAAAGATTGATACAAAATTTTTAATTTTCTTTTATTTTTAGTATTATTATTTATATAAATGCTGACAATGCCTAATTATTACTTTTCCCAAAAAATATCCAAATGGATTTTAGCTGCATCCAGATGAATAAAGATCAGAGTGATATCCAACTTGATCAGAGTGATATCCAACTCGATCAGAGTGATATCCACCTGAATATCCAAGTGGATAACCTACCTGGACATCCAGCTGATTATTTTCAACAGGGATAGCTTTAGTGCGGACAAGTTATCATATAAGTTTAAACAATGAATTTAAATAGATATTATTAAAATGAAAAAAGCAAAAATTGATACCAGCAGATCCGACTTCCTGTTAATAACAATAAAAAAATTAGCAAGTTATCTCACATATGAGATAATTTGGTAATTTTTTTATATTTTTCATTTTAAGATTTGTTTACAAATATAAGAGCTTAAAAAATTATATTTTTTTGGAAAACAACAAATTCCTTTTTTCGGTTATTAAGGTATTATTTCACTTTTTACAAAATTACAAATGACTTTTTACTCTTTGGCAAAAGAGTGAACACATCAAGTTACTCTTTAGAAAAGGTAAGATAATATTTTACTCTTGGCAAAATAAAAAATTTGATACTAATCTTTATGAAAAGAGTGAAAACATCATATTTACCTTTTTAAAATCATTTTATTTTCATAAAGTAAAAAACATACGTTTTTACTTTTAGTAAAAGAGAAAACTGCTTGAATTTATCTTTATAAATTATAAACTCGTCAAATTTACCTTTTATAGTGGTAAAACTCTCAATTTACTATTTTACAAGTAGAAAACTATACTTTTACTCTTTTAAAAGTGAAAAACTATACTTTTCTACTTTTTGTTTCCAATTTTTACTCTTTTGAGTTGAGAGTGTAGATAGCCACGGACACTCGAGAAAGAAGCATCTTCTCTCTTCAGCACACATTACTACTTAGCATGCGCTATACACGTAGACAGACCACGCGTTTACTCGCTTTAAAATCAACTGAAGTGATTTAAGGTAAGATTAGTGCTAGATTAGGCTTAATTAATTTAATATAAAGATTGTAAAAAGCAGCAATAAATGAAACTTTGTTAAACTTCAAATCTTACAAGGAGAGTGCATTGCATTTGGGTCTTGGATTTTCTTCTAGCTTTGGGATCTTTTTTCTTACATAAAATCATGAAAAAAGCCGCGACCATTCGGTCCAACGCTCGATTTTTCCGGAGTTTTGAGCAGTTTTGTCTGTTTTGTTGAAAAAATTGCATCTTCTTTATAATTTTACAGTTTTTGAACTACTTATTCTAGAAGGTTTTTACTGATTGCATATTAAAGTTGAGATTAAAATCTTTCGATTAAAAAAAAAACGTGTCAAAAAATCTCAAGTCGTTAAAAAGTTATGGGTGAATAAAAATAGCGCAAATATTTAGCTCAAAAAATGCATAGAAAATAAATGCAACATTTTAGTCAGAAATTCATTTCAATTTTCATCCCTTCATAAGTTTTTAACAACTTGAGCTTTTTGGACGCGTTTTTTTTTTAATCGAAAGGTTTTGATCTCAACTTTTATATGCAATCAGTGAAAACTTTCTAGAATTAGTAGTTCCAAAACTGTAAAATTATAAAGCAGATGCAATTTTTTTAACAAAACAGACAAAACTGCTCATAACTCGGAAAAAATCGAGCGTTGGACCGAATGGACGCGGCTTTTTTCATAATTTTATGTAAGAAAAAAGATCCCAAAGCTAGAAGAAAATCCAAGACCCAAATGCAATGCACTCTCCTTGTTAGTGTATTTTTGTGTCTTTTCCTTTCAGTGTGTGTATTTAACTAATTCTTAATATGTGTCGCTACTTTAATTAATAAAATAATATAATACAAGAAAATTAATATAGTCCATTCATTGCTCTAGAAACTTTCTGAAAAGTGCGCACATAAACTATTATTTATTTTTTTCTTATTGAATTTAAATTTTCATTACATATATATTTTTACTATGAATACTTTTTTATTACAAATAAATTTTAATTAATAAAATTCTAAAATTTATTGCATTTTCGTTGGATACGAAATTTTTTTTACATATAAATTTTTTTGCAATACAATTTTTTAATTGATATGTGTTATGTCGCTTTTTATTCGTGGGACACTGAATGATGTCACCCTGTATGATTTAACATTATAGGAGGGTTTAACATTATACAATGTTCTAGGCGCGTTTTTTTCGAGTTCTTCGAATGACAAGAGGAACAAGTCGATGAGGTGCCGCTTGAACTTGTGTTTGAGCTGGAACTCGAACTCGAACTGGATGACCTGTCCGTGGGAAAGTGCTTTTTGATGAAAGGGCCCTTGACTTTTGCGCTCGGGCTTGCCCTTGGAGTTTCCATTTCTCCAAATAACTGCTGCATCGAAGCACTTACCGGTAGTGGTGGCACTAAAACAAGAAAAAAAATATTAAAATTATTAAATCATGCAAAAAATTCTTTAACTATGTAAATTTTTTTATTAATAAGAAATGATTATTAAAAATAAATTTACTTACGTGCTTTGATGGCATCCATTGCCCAACTTACATGGTCCAACATCATTAATAATATTGAATCATTTTTGATTAGCCATTGAATATGTTCCCGCATTACTTTCACACTATTACTTGTAGATTTGTTAGATATTTATAAAAAAACTATCTGAACTTCAATCCAAATAAAATACTTGCTGGAGCTTGAGAGAATAAAGATAAATAAAGAAGGCTAAAAATAAGTATTTATGAAAATTGCACCCCTCTAGAAGCAATAGTTTTCAAGATATTAAGTTTTAAAATTTGAAAATTTTGATTTTGGAATATCTCGAAAACTATTGGTCCTAGCGAAAGTCGGACGAAATTTTTAAAGACTTGAATGAAATGAGTTTGATGGGTGATCTACCAATATACGTAATAAAATTTAGAAATTTTCGCTATTTTAGAATTTTTTCTTCCTAATTTTACTATATATATATATATATATATATATATATATATATATATATATATATAGTAAAATTAAGAAAAAAATATATTTCATATATATATAATAAAATTAGGAAGAAAAAAATATATATATATATATATATATATATATATATATATATATATATATGTATACATTAGCTTAAATTATTTTACATTCAGAATAAAACTTCTAGAAAGCTTTTTTATGATAAAGAAATTGCGCAGTTATTTTACCAAGGTCTCTTATGACTAAGTTATTTATCAATTGCCAATGCAACCTGATCCTTCATTTCCGATCAGAGATTCCCGATGCGCAGTTTCTCGGACTAAAGAATTCCATGACTCAAAAGAATGCAACCTGATCCTTTATTTCCGATCAGGGATTCCCGATGCCATCGCGAGAAGCTTCCGTGACTCAACTTCTCTCTCTCTCTCTCAGCTTGAACTCTAGGATTAAGGATCGGGGATCGGGGAGTCAGCTGCTGCGTGCGCATCTGCTTTTGTCACGGGTGCTCACGTCATCGGTTGGTGAATGGTGACTTTATCGAGTCGTAGGTAGCTGTGGGTGGTGACGTCATCGGGCAGCGGGTGGCTGTAAGTGGTGGGTGGGCTGTGACGTCATAAGTGCTGAGTCACGATTTGCACCTGTTTGCTAGTCGCACAGGTGAGTCGACGGAGTGGTGGTGAGGGGAGCCAGAACTCTCATTGCTTACCTACTCGCCACCTGGTAAGTTAAAATTCAATCGACGTAATCGACTATCAATTCGACTGTAAGTCACTAGGTAGCATTTTTTTATGTTTTCTGATCCTTGGTGCAAATTTTGAGGATGCAGATATATAAGGCCAGAATGATCTCAGCTTAATCGCAAATACTCTTCGTTTTTTGAAAAGTTAAAACTACGAGGTTTACCTCGTTTTTGTTTTTTCCTTTAAATAGGGAATGATTATCATGTAAAGTCATTTTTCAATGACATAATTCATGAAAAATGACGTTTCTTTTCCCAAATTTAGAGAAAATGACGTCTTTAAAAGACTTTTTTGAAGACGTCTTTGGTCGTGTCTTAGATTGGAACAGAAAAGACGTCATTTTTCCAATGTTTACAAGACCCTGTTGAAACTAATGACGTCTTTAGTTGTGTTTTAGATTGGAAGAAAGAAGACGTCATTTTCCAATGTTTAGAAAAGCTATTTAACAAATGACATCTTTTTATAATTTCAAAGACGTATTTCTTTAATAAAAATTTGTAGGCAAAGACGTCATTTTTATAAAAAAAATACGTCTAAAATAATAAAAGACGTCATTTGTTAAATAACTTTTCTAAACATTGAAAAAATGACGTCTTTTTTTAAATGACTTTTCTAAATATTGGAAAAATGACGTCTTTTTTGTTCCAATCTAAGACACGACCAAAGACGTCTTGGAAAGACGTTATTATTTTCAACAGGGTGGTTATAATGATTTTTATATGTGAGAAATAGGGTTTGTGAGGCTTTTACAATCGACTTTAACTTATCTTGTCAATTTCTTTTTACCAAGAAGTAAACTATGACTCATTTAATTATTTAATTAAGAAGTTACGCTACCTCTATAATTATTCTTTTTAAATGCTCTAATATTTTCTCAAATTACAAAACAAACAAATAGAAAGAAAAAAAAAATCTAAAAATAACCAGTAATCCAAGAAAAATCTTTAAATAAATAGTTAAATGAAAACAAAACGAAGAATTAAAAATTCCCTAATAAAGAAAAACTTTATAATTGGAACAATGAAATCAATAATTCAAACTTAAACTAATCAATTCTAGGTTATATAACAGAAATAAAAGAAAAACTACTTGTTACACTTTATTTTATCATTTTATTCACAACAAAGAAAAGAGTTTTCTAATATAATTTGTATAAATCATGCACGATTCTGAACACAACAAACAAATTAGAGGAAATTCGCTAGTTTCGGGGTTATGTGGCCACCTGGCTATGCTTATAGCCTACCGTGGACCGCCGCTACGAAATCCTTTAACCTTCACTACTATCAATTAAAAACAAGTTTCAAGTTTGATTTTAATTCTAATTTATTTTATTTTTCACTTATTCCCCTGGTGAAAAAAATCAGGTGACAAATCACCGTATTTCTCAGGTGATTTATCATACCAAAACATCATGTAACGATTTTTTCGGTTTTTACACGTTACAAACCACGCTTAGTCAATTCAGAACAATTTTTGAAAATTTTTAAAACTAGACATTTTTTCGTAAAATTAGTCAAAATTTTTTCTGAGACCAAACTATCTAAAAAATTTTTTAAGCTCAAAATTTTCAAAAACTGTGCTGAATTAACTAACAAGGAGAGTGTCAGGGTATTGGAACGCAGATTTTGATCAAATTTTAGGAGATGATTTTGAATGTAAAAACATGAAAAAAGCCAAATCACTAGACTCTAACGCTCAATATTTCCCTAGTTACAGGGAATTAAAGAAAATTACTATAAAAATTACTAGATTTTCAAACGCTTATAGTTCCTCAGCATTGATAGCTAGAAGCTTAAGACTTTTTTAGATGAAAGCTGAGTTAAAATCCTTTTGAAATAATAGTTACAGCGTATAAAAATATTATTTTTTTTCAAAATCAGAAAGCAATGAAAGTTTGACCTGGAATCGTTCTTCATAACATTAATTGATAATAAAATTTAGTATAATTTTCATTGCCTTATAATTTTGGAAAAAAATAATATTTTTATATGCTGTAACTACTATTTCGAAAGGACTTTAACTTAACTTCCATTTAAAAAAAGTTTTAAGCTTCTAGCTATTAATGCTGAAGAACTATTAGCATTTGAAAATCTAGTCATTTTTATAGTGATTTTCTCTAATTGCCTGTAACTAGGAAAATATTGAGCGTTAAAGTCTAGAGACTTGGCTTTTTTCATGTTTCTACATTCAAAATCATCTTCCAAAATTTGAACAGAATCTGCATCCCAATACCCTGACACTCTTCGTTGTAAGCATGGTTTGAAACGTGTAAAAACCAAAAAAATCGTTACGTGAGGTTTTGGCATGATAAATGACCTGAGAAATCAGGTGATTTATCAACTGATTTTTTTACCAGGGTCTATTATTTTGACACTTGGAGAGAGAGCTTTATTTTAACTCGCTAATAAAGACACACACACCCACACACATATATATATTGAGACGTATGAGGTCTCAAAATGTTCGTCTCGGAACAGACTTTCGAAAACTGTGTGGCTCTTTTAAAAAATTCAAAATGGCGGACTTAATATCACGGTTAAAAGCTGGAGAAAATTTGAGTAAACGAAAAAAAATGTACAGATTAATATTCGCAACCAACCGGGTAATTTTTGGACTCAAATTATAGCTGAGAGATGCCTCTTGAAAGCTGATGTGGTTGGATGAAAAGATCCAGAATGGTGGATCCAAGATGGCGGACCAAATCTGAAAATTTTAACCGATTTAGGTAAGGGCTGAGCGACCTGGCCGATTAAGGCAAGGACTAAGTGACCCAGCTGATTAAGGTAAGGACTAAGCGACCCAGCCGATTAAGGCTAGGACTAAGTGACTCAGCCAGTTAAGACAAGGACTAAATGACCCAGCCGATTAAGGCAAGGACTAAGTGACCCAGCCGATTAAGGCAAGGACTAAGCGACCCAGCCGATTAAGGCAAGGTTTAAGGAGGTTGTAGTTATCAAATGTATTGGTTATATTATAGACTAGTCCTTTTTGATAAGAGACTCCTTGTGTGTCTTATTTCCACTGAAGAGGAGTTATAGGCATTGAGATCATAGTACATTTCTCTCAATGATTCAGTAGGGTTGGAAAATCGTTTCACTGTCAGTCGACCATTTAACTGTGGAATAAATGCATGTCCCATTTGAATTTTTTTTACTGCTTGACAGTTGTTAAATCTTTGTGAAAGATATCTACCAGCTTGATTGTGATCATTCTTAGTGTGCAAAAAAAATTGTATGCCAAAATTACGCTTATTAGCCCATGAATATAGTGCTTCAACATTTAAAATAGCTCCATTAGCAGGAACATATAAGCTAGTTCGTGCAGCTTTTCTTTTCACGATCGCTCCAATTCCATCACAGCTGCCTTTACTGTGAGCTGTCGCAAAGAAATGCCATTCAGCTTCTATGTCAAATTCTTTTTTATGGTACATCAAATTACATGTTTTTTGAAATGTAGTTTAGTACCATCACTATCATATTTTATTTTTTTCAATTTAGGGCAAACCTTTAGAATTTCAGGAATGAGCTTTTGTTGCATTATATACACTGCAGTTGCATCATGCGTATTACAATTGGACATTGTCACAGTACTAAAATGTTTCACTTTTTTGCCTGACTTTTAATAAACAACAGTTGGAAAGATTGCACTTTGATCATTATTAAGAGTCGGCCGTATAGCGGTTTTCGTCTAATATAAATTTTTGTTATAATTAATGAATTAAATATTTTTATACGAATGTAGGGGCTGAGCGCTGTAGAGCAAAAAACGAGCAAGGGATTCTATTCTATGAAAAAATATAAAATTTTCATTATTTTCCGAGTATAGTCCGAAGCGGAAAAAATGAAATCAAGTTCAACTGTTTTTTCCGTTTCGGACTATACTCGGAAAATAATGAAAATTTTATATTTTTTCATAGAATAGAATCCTTTGCTCGTTTTTTGCTCTAAGGCGCTCAGCCCCTACATTTGTATATACATATTTAATTTATTAATTATAACGAAAATTTAGATTAGACAAGGACAAAGGTATACGGCCGACTCTTAAAATGGAATGCTTGTGCAGCATTTTGAGCAACAAAAGCATAGTTCTCAGCAGAATCTAACTGTACTACAACCTCTTTGTCTGAAATATTATTTTTCATTTCAGAAATGAATTTTGATAAGTCTTTAGAGATAAAGTGATGGGGTATTAGTTCCTTCAATGTCGTGCATAATGTGTCAATAAAATTTTCATTAGACAAACACCGTTTTACAAGAGTGCACCTGTCTGTAGATTGCTATGTGCTGAATATCACTTGATCAATATGTTCATCGTCTAACATTTTTTGGATATAATTTAAAAACTTTGTAAATTTTGGACATGATTTGCACTCATTTAAGTAACATTGTTTTGTAGGAGCTCTGCATAAAACATAATTTATACAATCTTTATAGTCTTTGAGGCTATTGTTTGATAGTTTTCCCAAATTAATCGCATCAATCATTGCTTTGAAATTTTAATGAATTGTACATACGCATACAGTATGTGTTCCTGCAGAGCCTGCTAGGACACACCATTTTAGTCTGAGCTCTGCAAGTTTGGTTAATCCAATTGCATTTTTGGAGAATTTTTCCTTAAATTAAATATGCAACTTCTTCATATCATCAAGCAATAATCTTTTTTGTTCCTTCCTTTTACTTCCATTAAATTTCACAGTTACTGTATCTTTTGTGTTAGGTAGGATCCTGCTATTTTCATCATTTTCATAAAACTGTATTACTTTTTCAACTGTTGCTTCAGGTGAAGTTTTACCCGATGATCTTATTGGAGAAGCCAACATTTCTCGAGAAACTTTTAACATTTTAGCTTTGCCTTCGAAAAAATACCTTCGAAACTTCATGAATGCTCCACGAATCAGGAGCAACCGTAAGAATACTCACACGAAAAGGATCATTATTAGGTAGACTATTAAATTTATCTCTAATACCATTTAACATCTCTATAAGTTCATCTGGTGTAACTTCCTCCTCACCAGAAAATGTAGAATCTTCAAGATCATCTTAATCTTATACTTATATTATCATCATTATCGTCAACTGAAACAGAATCGTTATCTAAAGAATAACTTTTTTTGGTATGCAATATTCTGCAAGATTTACAAACTACTGGAGTATCGGACGAAGGAAATTTTTTATTCATATCTTTCGGGATCTTCCTTAGATCCTTACCGATGCGTCCTGTAAGGTTGAATTGATTCGCACACCTATCTCTATGTCTTTATTTAGAAGGAAAAGACACGACTTGAAAATAGCAAAATAAGCAAGACGGAAAAGAAATATGTGAACAAATCTCTTATAAAATATCCTTATAAGGATAAAAAGAAGAATGCAGATGAAAATACGCACTCAAAGTTTTCATTACCAAGTATTCCAAAAACGACTATTGGAGAGTAAGCCTACAGTGAGAAAAGTCACTAATGAGTTTGATCCTCATCTATAACAAATAGCGTCAACACACTAAGATACAGTAAAATAAATTTTTTTTCCACGAATAATTATATTTTTTAGCATGAACCCCTTAAGGCCTAATTGTGATACTCTAAAATCCCTGGCATATAATATTTCTTTAAAAGACAGGACCAATCGCGTAGTGAAAAACAAAATGGTGGCTTAAATCAGATAAAAATTGTCAATTTTCAAAATATCAATCGATTTGGACCAAAGTTGGTGTATAGGGGTCTTTGGGGTCGCTGATTACGAATCTGAAGTGAGATTTGCAAAATACAAAATGGCCAATCCAAGATGGTGGACCGAATTTGAAAAATTCAATCAATTCATACCAAAATCGGCATATAGGGGTTTCTGGGGTCGCTGACTACGAATCTAAAGTGAGATTTGCAAAATACAAAATGGCGGATCCAAGATGGTGGACTAAATTTAAAAAATTTAACCAATCCATACCAAAATCGGTATATAGGGGTTTCTGGGATCGCTGACGACGAGTCTGAAGTTAGGTTTGCAAAATACAAAATAGCGGATCCACGATAGTGGACCTAAATTGAAAAATTCAACCAATTAATACCAAAATCAGTATATAGGAGTTTCAGGAGTCGCTGACTACGAATCTGAAGTCAGATTTACGAAACACAGAATTGCGGATCCAACCTAACGGACCAAATTTGAAAAATTCAACCGTTTCATACTAAAATCGGTATATAGAGGTTTTTGATGGAATGAATTTTTTAAATTCGGTCCACCGTCTTAGATCCGCCATTTTGGATTTTTTCATCCAACCTCATCAGCTTTCAAGAGGCATCTCTCAGCTATAATTTGAGTCCAGAAATTACCGGGTCGGTTGCGAATATTAATCTGTACAACATTTGCTTGTCGTTTACTCAAGTTTTCTCCAGCTTTTAAACGTCATATTAGGTCCGTTATTTAGAATTTTTAAAAAGTGCCATACGGATTTCAAAAGTCTGTTCCTAGACAAACATTTTGAGACCTCATACGTCACAACCATATAAAACGAATTTTGGCTGTAATCAGGCCCGGACTAACGTGGGAGCCAGGGAGGGCTGAAGCCCCAGGCCCCACTAATTCAGGGGCCCCGCTAAAACAATTTTGATATTTAAAAAAAAATAATCTTTTTATTCGTTGTGAAATAAAAAATATAATTATGATAAATATTTAATCTTAATCAAAGTATCGTTTTCTTATTATTTTTATTATTTATTATAAACATCATCAAAATTATTTCTAAGCTGAATTATTATTATTATTATTATGATTATTATAATTATTATGATCATCATCATCATCGTCATCGTCATCGTCATCGTCATCGTCATCGTCATCGTCATCGTCATCGTCATCGTCATCGTCATCGTCATCGTCATCGTCATCGTCATCATTATTATTATTATTATTATTGTCATCTTTATTGTTATCGTTATTGTTATCGTTATTGTTATCGTTATTGTTATCGTTATTGTTATCGTTATTGTTATTGTTATCGTTATCGTTATTGTTATCGTTATTGTTATTGTTATTGTTATTGTTATTGTTATTGTTATTGTTATTGTTATTATTATATGCTGGAAGGACCTGAGCGAAGACGTCAACTGTTCGATGCATTGCTCAGACTTGCAATGCTGGATGGGGTGATAATGTTTGCGTACACTGATGATGTCGCTTTGGTCATCACCGCGAAAAACGCGAACATTGCGCAGCACATACTGAATACGGCGATGAGAAGAATCTTCGAATGGATGGTGAAACGTGGTCTCGAATTAGCGATGGCCAAGACAGAAATAGTGCCCTTAACCTGGAGACACATTAGCATCGAGTTTACAATGACAATAGGCACAAACGTGGTGCAGACAACGAGGGAGGCAACGTATCTCGGCATGAAGTTGGATGCAAAACTAACCTTTTTGTCGCACCTAAAATACGTCGCCAACAAAGCGATAAAGAAAACGTTGCAGTTAAGTCGTCTTATGGCCAACACCAGCGGCCCAAAATCGAGCAAACGGCGACTTTTAATGTCAGTTACAACGTCCATCTTATTGTACGGCTCCGAAATATGGGCCAACTCAATGAGAAAAAAGACGCATAAAAAAACATTATCTTCTGTTCAAAGGAGAGGGGCTCTCAGAGTCACCAGCGCCTATCGCACTGTCTCGGGACCTGTGGTACTAGTTATCGCAGGAATCATCCTGATCGAATTACAGGCGATAGAACGCAAGCGAACCTACGAACGGAAGAAACAGGAAGAAGAAACTGCAATAATCCAGAAAGAAGAAAGACAGGTAACCATGAAATCCTGGCAAGAAACATGGAATCAGGAGGAAAAAGGCCGATGGACCAAGGCACTCATTAAGGAACTGGCTCCATGGGTTGAAAGAAAGCACGGGGAGGTGAACTATTACCTCACCCAGTTTTTCAGTGACCACAAGTATTTCTGCTCCTGTCTCAGTAAAATGGGAAAGGCTCAGGACCCGAGCTGCATCTTCTGTTTTGCTGATCGCGACGATGCGTATCATACGTTTTTCGTCTGCCATTGGTGGAACGAAGAAAGACGCCAGGTCGAGGAAATAGTCGGACGACTAATGCCAGAGACAATTATAAGCGAAATGATCTCGGCTTACGAAAAATGGGATGCTATGGCACTTTTTGTCGAAAGCGTCCTTAGACAGAAGAAAACGTATCTGACGTTTCTGCATAACCAAGAAACATTAGCCAGTCCCATAGATTTAGGGTACGAGGGTGACGACGAGGATTCCTTTTAAATAAGAAAACCAAATCGTGCACCTTATAAATGTGTGAAAATGCGTAAAAGCAAGATTTTGCTGATGTGTGACTGTCGCGGGAGGTTCGTGTGCCAGCGGGTTCACTCCCTCTACATACGTAAATATACCGCGCGCGTTTGAGAGTGAGTGTGAGTCAGACGCGATAGATAGGCTAGCCCCACGTGGGGCATAAGACCAATTCTAATCCACGAGAAATAAGACTGAAGTGGGAAGGACTGATTTTGCTCCCCTTTACAGAGCCAGTCCTCTAGGTAGATGTTGCCTTCCTGATTATGCGAT
Organism: Anastatus disparis; assembly: GCA_017163975.1. Classification (NCBI taxonomy): domain Eukaryota; kingdom Metazoa; phylum Arthropoda; class Insecta; order Hymenoptera; family Eupelmidae; genus Anastatus; species Anastatus disparis. Next base: position 202,173 of record JAFFSR010000211.1, on the reverse strand, counting down.
CGACGGAAGTATGGATGTTTTGATGGAAAACAAAGCCGACCCTCCTGGAGCGTCCCTTTGCACTCCCAAGGAATGTATGTCGCAGGAGAGAGTCACTGGACTTTACTCCAAACTCGAGTTTTTCTTTACGCGCGTGACTATGCATGCATGTGAGAATGAAACGCGTTAGATTTATTTTTTATACACCTTGTAGGTTAAGGAAACGAATCTAGTCAAATACCAAAGAAACCAGGAGAAAAGATCTGAAACGATCAAAGACCGGCGCCACCCTGAAGTAATGTGATAAACAGATCCCGGGGTGGGAAAACGCACTAAGTGGTCAAGTTAGAGTATCCCTTCCTCAACAAATGACTTGTCATTTGTGGGTAAGGGGAATGCGATTTTTAGAGGGTCGCTAGACGTGAACTAGTAACCCCTCACAAGCCGTGGTTTTTCTTCCACCTGTATCTTTTTCCAGGCCCAAGAAACTCCCGGCAGTCTGTTTGCAGATTTTTATCGTCACACTAACTCAAATTAAAGGCAAAAAAAATTATTATTATTATTATTATTACCATTATTATTATTATTATTATTATTATTATTATTATTATTATCATTATCATTATCATCAAGTGATCTTTTCGAATTACTATTGATATTACTTTTGTCTTATATATATATTTCGTAATGTCTATTATTTTAAAATTTTCTTACGATTAAAATTTTCACTCTAAGATAATGTTTTATATATTTATGAACAAACATTAATTTTTTTTTCTAGATTTCTTTAGCTAAAAGATTTTCACTTAAGGTATATTTGTTGAGATTTGCGACATTAAAATAAAATTTTTTTTTGTAACCCTATGTTTTTCTTCACTAAAAGATTTTTACTTAAGGTATATTTAATGAGATTTGCGACATTAAAATAAATTTTTTTTTCTTCATTTCCTGGTTATGGCTCCTATTTGTAATAATTCTGTTACTTTGTAAAAATGGTTGTCTAAAATTTGGAAATACCAGTAAATTGGTTCCTTGATTTTTGTTAGAAACTCCTCCACGGTACTGAACTCCGTGTATTCGTCATGTCTCCATTTTTCTTCCAGTTCATTAAGTTTAATGCATCTGAACCCTATCATGTACTTTTTTGTAAGTCGCAGTATTTTGTCGTCGAGTAATTTTTCCAGTTTTTGATGGTAATTTTTTTCAATTTTGCTTACTTCCTCTGCTATTTCCTTCCAGAGGGTCCCGTTCATTTGCTTTAAAAATTCCCTGTTGCACTGTTCATCGCAACACCCGTACGGTATCGGAGATGTGTACTGAGATGCTGTCGCTCTTTCGAATAGGTACTTGTTTTCATGTTTATAACAGTGGAATTTTGTATAGTCTCTAATATTTCGCACTTTGACAATTTTTTTATAAAATTCCAACAGTTTTTCACTAGCATCGTTGAAGTATTCATTCACTAATTTTAAAATATTGGTTAGTGCTAGGAAAACTAAGCATTTGGGATCAATTTTTTTTGTGTTTTTTTTTTTATTTCTGAATTTGTAATTAACTTTCTGGTCTAGTTTGTAACCTGGTTTGTGCGGCACTGAGGCTGCTTTCTCATCTCTGCAGGTTGACTGTGTACCTGAGATCTGCTAGTCAGCAGTTTCTTCCGCGCGGTGTCTTATTATTGTTGTTTATCGCGCGTCCAAGTTGCTTTCTTATGCTTGTTATGATGAGATCTATTTTGTGTACGATTAAAATATTCTAAATAATATTATTTTGTTTTAAGCTTTTATTTAGTTTTATTGTTTTCCTACTATTTATTTCTTATTTATCTATGTATTAATATATTATTTTTTTTGTTTTTTTTTGACTATTTTTGTTTATTACTATTAATTAATTATTACCTTTATTATTATTTTTGTGGTTCCTCTTTTTTTTATAATTATAATATTTTCTTTGAAAAGACATTTTTGATTTTAATATATTTTGTTTCTTTTTGTGGCTTACAGTTTTAAGAGCACAATTTGTGAACCTCTAGAATCTTTTTTTTTGCTGAATTGCAGATTTAGGTTCTTATTTCTAACTTATATTATATCTTTCTTACAATTTTATATTTCGCGTGATACAGAAGATTGGCTGGTCATGGTGTTAGTTCGTTTGTGAAATAAATTTGTTAATGTGTTAGTGAATTCGCGTCTACTATTTAAGGTGGTTGGCGTCTGTTGCATCACAGTTTTTGGCTACTCGTTGACGTGTGTTCATCGGTTTTTTCTGTGTTATAATTTCATCATTTTTCCGTTTTTTGATATGGAGTCGTCATCGTTTTCGGGTTTTTGCGTCAGTTCTGATTCTCGTGGGCGAAGAGGTTCTCGGAGTGGTTTGCCTTCGGCGCGCATCTTGCCTGGTTTTTCGCGGAGGCAAGGATCTGCAGAAGGTGTGAATGAGTCACGTGGCTCAGTTTCTCGTAGTGGTGCTGGTGTTGGCGACCAGCTAGTGTTAAATGATGTGCTTGATGACTTTGTTCCTGAGCCTGCTCTTCGACGACCAAGAGGACGTGGTTATGCAGGTCGTCGTAGTTATGCAGGAGGTCGTGGTGGCGTCGTTTCATGTCGTGATAGAGGTGTTTCAGGCCGGACAAACGCCGGTTTTTCTAATAATGCTGCTCAACCGGAGCCTGCTGCTCAACCGGTTAGTCCTTCCGTTTTGAGTCGGCCTCCGTCTAATCCTCCTAGAAGATAACGGGTAAGTACCCTTATCTTTATTTTACTCGTCATCTTGTTTCTCATTGTTCTTTATTTGTAATTTTTTTCTTAATAAATTTTCTAGCCGCGTCGATCCGGACGTGCGTCTAGATCTCTTTCTCCGCGGAGTCTTTGGGCGCATGACAGCGTTTTTGAAATAGTACGATGAAAAAATTAAAATTTTTTGATTTTTTTTTTGTTAGTATTCGTAGTGAAATAACTACTCTTTTTTTCTTCTTTTAGGATTTGCCTCTTGGTGGAAATCCTGACTTGGGTGCTCCTGACGCTTTTTCTGCGTGGAAACCTGGCTCTAATATGGCTCATGTCCCGCCTAGGCGTTCGGTGAGTAAATTTTTTTTTGTATTATTATTTACTTTTTGTTATTTTTTTGTTTAGTGACCTCTTCTTTTTTTTTCTTACAGGTTCCAGAACTTCGCTGTATGAGTCGACGCTCGGCTCGCATGATGCAAGCGGACGTGAGCTTGAAAGAGTATGGCGAAGATCGGTTGGTTCCGCCTCGTGGTCCTAGTCCCGCTGTTGAGGCTCCTGCGGCTATTGCTCCTCCAGTAGTTGGACAAGCCGTTGCTAACATTCGAGAGGGGCCGCCTGTAGTTGAGCAGGCTGCGGCCAACGTCCGAGATGCTTTCGTTGTACATGATGTCGTCATTCCTGCTGGTGTGCAGGGAATATATGCTCAGGCTCTTCTCACGCTTTTTACTTGTCCTATATATGACGATCCTATGGTATTCAGGGTGCTGGCTTATGATAATGGCCATTATTTCTGCCAGGAATGTACTCGGAGAGCTCCTGACTGTTCATTTTATCGTGAGCTTGAGGTTAATCGGAACGTGAGATCCTTGAGCGTCTTGGCGAACGATCTGCCTTTTCCGTGTCGCCATGCAGGACGTGGTTGTCGTCAATTTTTTACGTCTAATGAGTGGCGCGAACACAAAATTTTTTCTTACTTTCTTATGTGATATTATCTTTATCTAAGGTATTTTGTATGTAGTTCTACTAAAATTAAATATATTCATTTTTTTTTTATTTAATTTTTTCCTTTATAAAAAGATTTTTTTTTTTTTAAATTTGCTCTTTCTTTTTTTTTGTTTTGGTTATTGATTACAACTTCATAAGTTTACTTATTTGCTAATATATTGTCTACCTTTATAATAATGACTTACGTGCTTTTAGTATGTTTATTATCGCTTTGTTGTTTGCCTAAACGTAGTATATATATGTAACCATATTTTTTTTTTTTCATACATAACTTTGCATCCTAGTATCATAATAAAATAATTCTCTCTTTTTTTGTCCAGTTACAGCCTATGTAATTATTGGTTATAGTTGACGCCTTAAGGGCGTCTGAGGGCCGCGGAAAAATGTTTTTTTTGTTGACTTATAGTTATATTTATCTAATATATATGTATGTAATTAATTCTACGTATATATAATTGTATATTTGTATAAGTGTATGTTTTATTCTTAGCCAACGGCGTCTGAGGGCCGCGGAATTTATTTCTTTTATACACGCTAGTTAATTTTAATAGTTTAATTTACGATTATTTAGCTGACATTTAATGTATTTAAATCGAATTTAATGGTTTCTTTATTATCTTTTTATTATTTAATTCATAATAAGATTAATGTGACCGGTTGTATTAGTCATTTATTATTGTGACATTTAATGATTTTTCCGTGAATGACTGTGTTTGTTGAGGAATTTCATAACTATGTTTAAGTGAGTCCATGTGAACAACTCGCGTCTGATCACCCTTTTGAATTTTAGCGTTGTGAGTTTCAGGATTTATTTCTATTATTTCACATGGCCCTATATATTCTTTATCCATTTTGCCATGCTTTGGTTTTTTCATTAAATAAACCATTTCACTTTCCCTGAAGTGTTTAATAATCTGTTTTTGATCGTAATAAAATTTTGATCTATATTTAGACTGAACTAAATTCATTGCTGCTAAAGTTCTCAGTTGCGCGAGCGAGGTAGCTTTGTCAGCTAAATATTCGCTGTATGTGAGCAGTTGGTCTCTTGGTGGGAAGCTCGAAGGGGTTTGGGCTTTTTGTCCGAATACGACCTCGTGTGGCGAATATTTTAATCCTTCATGCATGGTGACATTATAAGAATGTTGTGTCAGTGGGAGAAGTTCGTCCCATTCTATAGTATTTCCTACATACATTTTGATATACTCATTTAACGTATGATGCATCCTCTCTATTCCGCCGTTAGACTGTGGGTGATATGCTGTGGTTGCAAATTTATTAATTCTAAATATTTTTGCAAATTCGTTTAGTAAATTGTTTATAAAATGAGGTCCTTGGTCAGATATTATCGTTATAGGGGACCCAAAATAACATATAAAATATTCTATTAATGCTCGTGCGGTTTCTTCTGCCGTAGTTTGTTTTGTTGGTACTAATATGCAATATTTGCTAAACGTATCTTGGATTGTTAAGATGTATTGGTTTTCAAGTTTAGTTGGTTCTCTAGGGCCCACAAAATCTATTGATATTTTAGCGAAAGGTTTTGATGGTGTGTCTGTTATAAGCATTGGTAGCCGGGTTTTTACACGTACTAATTTATCTGTTTGACAGTCAGGGCATCCTCTTACATATTGTCTTACGTCAGCTTGCATGTTTCGCCAGTAGTATTCGTGTGCTAGGCGGTCATACGTTTTCGTCATGCCTTTATGCCCACCTATTGTTGACTCGTGATATTCTTTTATCAATCTGTAACGGTCCTCTACTCGAGGTATTGGAAGATTATTTTTGAAAAATACTGCTGTTAATTCTTGTCCTCTAAATTTTTTATTAAATTCTTCTATGAAATAGTTCCATTCGTTTTGCGACATCATAGCTAGATCTCTGATAATTCCTATAGTCTGTATCTCATATTTATTTACGAGAGCCCTAAGAGTTTTAATGCATCTTTTTATATCTGGTCTAACAGGCTTGTCATCAATGTGACCCTTTATAACAATACCGAACAATTTAATGTCTCTTATTTCACTCACAATTATCTCGCCTATTACTCGAGGCATACTCAATAATTCATCTACATTGATATATCGTCTTTCGATAAGGGCTTCTAAAATTTCAGTCCCTAGATAAATGTCTGCTGATAATAGGTATATTAAGTTATCTTTATAAGCAAAAGGTTGTTCCTCTAAAATTTGTATTGCTGTAAAAGGTTGCATTTCGTTTATTGATTGATTCCAAGGCGGCGTACAATGTTGTGGCCTTGCTTCTGCAGTCACGTAACGATTTAGTGCCGATATTCTTTGTGAGGGTGTATTTTCAGCGTTTTCTACTTCTTGAGGTAGTCTTAAATATGAACTTGATTTGTCCGTAGGTTGCGCAGGGTTTTCTACGTTCGTTTCCTCTGTTGTGATATTTTGTGTCTCTTCTGTAAAATATGGTGTAAAATGTCGTCCAATTAAATGTAAATGCATCCATTCGTTTGTGTTGTTATTCTTGCCATGACAGTATGTTACTTGTTTATTTTCTTTATGGTAATGTATGCATATATTTTTTGAAAATTCTTTAGAGAACGTGTAAACGCAATCGATGTCTGCGTAGGCGGAGTTTGACGTAAGTATTTGACATGCTGTTGTAGGGTCTCCGCAGTCCTTGAGATGTGGACTGTCTAATAACCTATCTCTTACTTGTCAAGGCGTTAATTGCAAATTAAGGATTTTTATGACGGAGAAGAAAAAACAATTTCCTGCTGGATAAGGGGGAACATCCTTATCATGTCTCAAGGTGACGTCAGGTTGCGCGCATTGATTATTTTCTGTATGGACATAATATCGTCTTATTTCATCGTTTATTGTTGGATTTTCATGAAATTGTTTTTCTTCTATTCCCGGTGATTGCTCGTCGTTTGCTAATTCCATAGATTCTGTGGTTTCCATTCTAGGCGGACTATTTTCTAAGTGAGTTAAAGATAATCCCTTCTGTATATCTCTGCGCTGTGTAACAAATGGGTGTGATGGTTGTTGTGCGTTAATAGAACTCATTGGTGTATATGTGTTTGATTCCGGTACTAAGCGGTATAACTCAGGTCTAGGACCATAATCACGTTAATTATCATTAGTGTTTTCTCTAGTAATATTTAATGGCTCTGTTAGTATTGGTTCTATATGATCAATATCACTTAATGTAGGTGGTGTTATATGCCCTGTAGATTTTTCTGATGGTTGGGAAATATTACCGTCCCATTCCCAAATGTCAATACGTATTCCTGAGCGACCCTTATCTTCTTTTTCCTCTATATCAACTACAAATTTTGCTTTTCCTTTTTCCTTTTTATCTTGTAAAATTTCTCTAATTTTATTTACTGTTGTTTCTATTGTGCCTTTTTCTGCAGTTACTTCGCGTGCTTTTTCTGATCTAGTTTTTTCCTTATTCACATCTTCTATAGGCGGTGTTAATATTATAGGTGGCGTGTTACTCTTTGGGTTTTCTATTTCTATTTCTAATAATGCGTCATCATCGCTTTCGTCTTCGCTGCTTGGCGGAGTGTTTCCAAATAATTTTTTGTTTGTGTGGAGCGTTTGTCTACGTAAAGGTTCCTTGGGTTGCTCATGTTCAGGCGGTGGAGCTGCTCGCGGCGTGGTTGCAGCTTGAATTTCTTTTTGCATGTTAAGAGTTTTTCGCTTATAAGGTAATGGCAGATCTGTTTTTCCTTGACTTATAATAGGTTCTGTAGGATCTATATTTTCTGGAATTTCCTCGCATATCGGGTATTTTTCTCCTGTTTTTGTAGCTGTTTGTTTTATGTGTTTTCTTTTCTTTAGTTCAATTTCGTCGTTTTCTTCGTCGGAGTCTAATTCGTTTCTTACATGTGGTTTTTTATATTCTCTTAGATTATTTGATGCGTCAGCGTCTTCTCTTTGCCTTTTGCTTACTCGAGGTCGTAAGTTATATAATAGTATTTTGGCTTGCGGAGTAGGATTTTTATTTTCGTCTTCTTCTTCTTGTTTGTCTGCAAGTTCATATAATTCTACTTTTGGTTTTTCTGGGTCCTCTTCTCCTTCTTTTATAATCGGGTTTCGAGAAAGTGCGTCTGCGTTTGTATTGCGTGGTCCTGATTTATAAATAATTTCAAATTCATATCCTCTTAGTTGTGCTTTTAATCTGTTAAAACGTAAATCTGGCTTTTTTGATTTTAGGAAATGTTTAAGGGGTTCATGATCAGTTATTACAGTAAATTTTCTACCGTATAAAAAGGGTCTGAATTGCTCTTTTGCAAACACAACTGCTAATAATTCACGATCGTATATTGAGTATCTTAATTCCGGGCCTCTTAGACATCTTAATGCATAAGCGCATGGTTTATCTTCACCTATTTTTCCTTGACTAACAACAGCTCCTATAGCACAATCGCTTGCGTCTGTTGTAACTAAAAACTCTTTAGATAAGTCTGGAGCACACATGACGGGCTCGCTGCATAGTTTTTCACGTAGTTCATCAAAAGCTTCTTGTTGTTCTTCGTTCCAAGTAAATTCTGTAGTGACTCTTAAAAGTGTAGTCAGCGGTAATGCGAGCTTTGCAAAATTCTTAATAAAGCGACGATAATAACTTGCTTGTCCGAGGAATTGTTTAACCTTCTTCTTGTTTGTTGGCGTAGGAAAATTTTTCACAGCTTCTATTTTTCGTGGGTTCGGTCTTATCTGTCCATTTCCGGCTATATGTCCTAAAAAACATGCTTCACGTTGTAAAAATTGGCATTTACTAGGTTCTATAGTAAGATTAGCGTCATCTAGTCTTTTCATTAACCGTCTGAATCTTTTTCCGTGTTCTTCAAGGTTACTAGCAAATATGATGATGTCATCCAAATAAACATATAATTCTAACCCTTGTAATCCTACGGTTACGCCGTCAATTAAAGCTTGGAAGGTTGCTGGTGCGTTTTTAAGTCCCATGCCTAGACGAGTATATTCATAGTGTCCGTAAGGACCTGCAAAAGCTGTGTATCTTGCACTTTCTTCCTCCATAGGTATTTGATAAAATCCGTTTTCAAGATCTATGGCAGTTATGTATGACGCAGAAGCTACAGAATCAATTATATCAGTTGCCATTGGCAGTGGGTAGCTATTTCCTACCGTTATTTCGTTGAGTTGACGAAAATCTGTTACCATACGCCAGCGTTTCTGTCCGTTTTTAGGCGGCTTGGGTACAATCCACATAAGTGAGGAATACGGGCTCTCCGATGGCTTAATAACTCCCGATTCCAAGTGTTCTTCAATAAGTTTTTGCATTTCTTCCTCGATCGCTGGTGGGTGTCTAAACCTTTTTACTCTTGCCGGTATATCTGTAGTGAGTTCAATTTTATGTTTGACTAAATGCGTTGCTCTTAGTTTTTCTCCAGGCAACCCGAATAAAAATGGCCTCTCCTTTATTAATTCCTTAACATGCTCTATTTCTTCTTTATTTAAATGCTTTAACGTTTCAGGGTCAATTTGTTTGAATACTTTAACTGCTCTTTCTTCCTTTTCTTTGCTAGAAATACGTAATATTTGTGCACATTGAATATTATCATCATTATTCTTAATATTCAGATCCTTTTCGTTTATTATTTCTTCTTCATTTATTATTTTTTCTTCATCATTTATTAATTCATAATTTATAACATTCATGGCTTCACATGCTACTAATTTTACTTCCGGCGGCTTTATTTCTACCGCATCTTCATTAGTATTAATACATAAGGCGTACGCTTTGCCTTCTTTATTTGTGGCTATAAAATCGCCAAATAATATACCCGGTCCTATATCTTGGAGAGGTACAAATCCTACTTCTTCACTATCATCTTTAACATGTGCATAAATAATTTGTCTAGTATGTGGGGAAATAATAAAGCATTCGTCTTCAATAAATGGTATTATATTATTATTTAGCTCTAAGAATTTATCTGCGGCGTTGACGCGCCCTTTATATTTATCAATCATATCCCATCCTATTAATCCGTCTGTATCTATAGGGAAATCATCTGGGACTATTTGTATTTCACATAATATATTATTGAGAAATAGATTTACTTGGCCTAAGGTAATACATTCGCCTGGAGTAACACCGTTTATTGCGACTATTTTATGTGGATTTTTATATATATTAGATGATATTACATTCTCTTTTATTACTGATACGTCGGCCCCTGTATCAACGTAAAAACGCCCTGCTTTTGACTTTAGAAATGGCCCAGTTAATTCAACTATAGGGGGCTTTCTTCCGGTTTGCATGAATTTTATTGTGCATTTCCGGGAGCTGGACCACTCGCGTTTCCCCGCTGAGTTGCTCGACTCCACAGGACCCTGGCGTCGAGCATCTTGGGAGTTTAAAGGTGCGTTATTATATTGATTCTCGCGTTGTGGGCCACGATTAAAATTATTTCTTGGCCCTGTATTAAAATTCCCTCTTCCATTATTATTATTGTTATTGTTGCGGTTACTATTATAATTATTACCAACATTTTCACATGGGCGTATATTGCCTTGATAGCGATTTTGGTTACGATTGGTGTTATAATTGTTGCGATCTCCGCCTCTAAAGTCTCTGTTATTACGCGGAGGATTTTGATTATTTATATTTCTAAACCGTTCTCTGTTCCCTTGATTATAATTTCCTTGTGCGTTTGGTTGTGACGTAGGGAATACATTAGGCGCTCCGGGGGGTATTGGGTAAGGTGTATATATTACTTGTGGCGCGGCATGTGCGTTCGACGTGTTATTAATTCCCGTAATGTTGCCTGTTTTTAGAGCTTTATCAAGCGCGTAACATTCTGCGTGTGTGTGACCTTTTTTCTTGCAGTTATTGCAAAATTTATTATCATATTCTTTTCTTCTGCATTGTGCCTCTTGGTGTCCTGACGCACGGCAGTATCCACACATTTCAATTGCCGGTGCCAACCTAATATTTGCATTTTGTTGTGCACTATTCATGTTCAATGCTAATAGCTGATCCGAAATGCCTTTTAGTATACTTAAAAGTTGTCAGTTATTTTCTGCTGAATTAGTTGATTGTGGTATGAATCGTCTCGCGCCTGTACGTTGCTCGAACGTGATAGCTTCGTGTATAGCGTCTCTTAACGTCGTGGGATTCTTTGACCGTACTTGATGTTGTAGTTCCCCCTCCAGTCCAAACAGAAATTTCTAAGGCTTCCCTGTCTGCTTGATTTTTATATGTTTCTATTTCGAAAGGACGTAAAACTCTTGTTGAATCATAAAAGTTTAGAAGACGATTATGTAACGTTTGCACTCTTAATCCGTAATCTCCCGCGCTTTCGCCAGGCATTTGTTTTATTATTTTTATTTCGGCTAATATAGTGTCCGCTCCGCCGGCATAACTGTAATGTTTCGTCAAGTCAGCTAAGAGACCTTCTACCGTATTATACTGCGTTAAACGTGTTGTATAGCCTTCTGCTGCGCGGCCTTTGAATTTTGAAGCTAACGAATTTAATACCCATCTCTCTGCTTGCGGCCCATATGTTCTTATAATGTCTCGTACTGATCTACAGAATAATGGTAGTACGTCAGAATTTCCGTCAAAAGTGGGGATCGTATTTAATGCTTGGTATAGCGATAGACTGTTTGGTGGCTCTCTTGCTCTTTCTATTGGAGTTGAGTTTGCAAATTTTATATTCGCAGGCAGGTAATGGTTGTCATAACCCATGAAAATATCCTCATTGTCGCCATAGTTATCCCATGCAGGTGCACCTCTCATACCTTGAGGGTTATCTTCTTTATAATTGCCGTTATTGCAGAGTTTATTAGGCTCTAGATCAAATTTAAGTTCATTATTAATTAGGTCTTTTCTTAGCTCTCCTGGTGGCACTATATGATTAAGTCTGTGTTTTCTTTCGTAATCATATACTTGCTGTAACATTCTTTCCCGTACTCTTCGATGGATCGTATCCTCTTGTTGCTGGTTGGATGAGATTTTTAAATTTTGTTCTGAGACTTTTTCAGCTTTGGTAATTACTTTAGGTCTAGTTCCATTGTATCCTTGAGCTGCTACTTCGTCTGCCTTTACTACGGCTTCGTCTATTTTTTTCAGTGTATTTGAGAGATATATTCTAGCCTCTCCTAAAAATCTTTCGTCCTCTTGCTCTAATTTGTGCTTGCCACCTTCTATCACTGCATTTAGTTTTTCTAATACCAGCTCCATTAACCCTTTATTCTCGGAGTGTTGAATTGCACAGACTGCCAAAGATAATGCATTTCGAAGCTCTATGCGCGCTTCCTTTTCCGGGGTTCTCATAATTTGTTGAAACGTTAATGGTGATACAAAACCCGCGGCTTCGTCACGTTGATCCAATTTATTCGTTTCTACAGATATTTTTTGTTTTACGCGACGTTTGCAATCGTATAATTTATATTTTATTTATATGTTGATATATATGTATTTTTTTGTTATATTTTATTCGAGCAAGATTCACTTTAATTATTTTACGTATAATTCACTTGAGTTAAAATAAAACTTTTTGCAACGTAATGTTTGTAATAATTAGTATTATTTTATACTAGGTGTAACCAAAATTCACTTTAACAGAATCGTTTATACTTCACGTAATTTAATTAGATTCTTACTCACTTTGCAGTTTAATGTTAGTGTTAATTAATATTGTTTTATAGTTAATTTAATAAAAATTCACTTTCATAAAATCGAATATGGCTCAATCGAGCTAAGTTTATCATGCAACTTAATATTGATATTGTAATCAGTTTATTCAGATTTCAATTAATTAAGGCACTAATAATTCATTTAAATAAAATTTCACTGTTAAGATTTTTCAACATGCAATTTAATATTGATAATATATTTAAATCATGCAGTATTTACTTTAATAAAATTTTAGCAATAATCCACTTGAATTAAATCAAAATTTTCAGACATGCAATTTAATAATTATTATAATTTGAAAGTTCGCAGCGGGCGCGTATTCCCCTCGTAGAATGTATAAGGTATGAAAATAAAATTTACTTACCCCAAGATAGTGATGACAGCGATGTATACTTAAAACATCCTCTCGTTGTAATAGTTCCTTTGTCGTTAATGCTTCCTTCAGAAGTGATATCGCCGTGGCTGTTTCTTGCAGGTTTGGCTTCCTTCGTAGTACTGTTGAAGTTGCTTCTTGTAGATGTTGCTTCCTTCACAAGTGATGTTGTAGTTGTTTCTTGTAGATATATATTTTTCCTTCACAAGCGATACCCAACACTTAGCACCACTTTTTTATGTTACGTTTTCACGTAATTGATTTATTATATTGTGGGTATCTTTTTATCACGACTAAGCTTGGTAAATCCAAGTAGTCAATTTGCGTAAAGGTAATTAATTTAATAAGACGATAATTAAAATAAACTGTTTGACTTATTATTACGTTAGTCGCGAGACAGAGAAATGTCTACTGTACTATAGGTGTAAAATCGCTGATACGTCCTTGCTGCGTCGATCGTGAATTCGTGCTTCTATATGCTCTGTTTTCGTTCTGGTAGGGTAGTAGGCCGCGGCCAGGTTTGCCCGGTGGTATTTATACTTGCTGGGTTTGTTGTTTCCCACTTCTCTATTCTTCTAGAAGCTTCTACCTTGTGGCTTCTGTTTTTCCATGATTTACTTTGTTCGTTCCCTACAGGTCTAAACTTGTCGGCTAGTTCGTCATCATTTCTTTCGATCACGAGTTGTTGCTAGCTGGTTCCAGACGTCTAGTCAGCGTTTTCTTACTGGCTTATTCATAAAGTTTAATATATTTCTTATACTTCTACGTTTTATTATTTTCTAGAATATTCCACTCGTAACATAATACTAGATTCACTTTCTTGAGAATGATGTATCGTCGACCTGAAGGTCGTCTAGGTCACCTAGACATCATCTATAGGAAGTGACAAAAATGTGTACATTCCCAATGATAATACTAGATGTGTTTCCTCGTGGATGATGTTTCGTGATCCTAGAGGCCATCCTGGCCATCTCGACATCATTTCCAGGGAGTGATAAAAAATTTTTTAATTCCAAGTATAATACTAGATGGACTTTCTGAATGATGTTACGTCGACCTAGAGGTTGTCCAGGTCACCTGGACATCATCTTCAGGAAGTGACAAAAATTTACGTTAATTTGTAATTAATGTATTCAAGCGTCTACTGAAAAATCGTGTTACGATTAATTAAACATAAAAAAATGAATTGAAAATAAATGTTTAATTTAATTAAACAATTCATCAAAATTTGTTCACTTTCTAATTTTTTTGTTTTGAATATTTAATTGTCTATAATTTCTTTATAAATTTAAAAAAAATTTTTTGTTATATTTCGTATCTAGTTTTATATAGTTATACAAAAGTTACATATAATCATTTTCAGATACAAACTATATCCATTAAACTATATCGAGTACTTCCGTATTTATTTAATTCTTTTTAATATGAAGTTAGTAATCTTTCAAACTATTAAATAAATATACAATTTTGGCTAAAGAACGTTTAGAAATCAATCAAATAATCGTCGAATATTTCTGTATTCAATTCATTCTTTTTAATAAAAAGGAATGAAATTGACATTGATTAATAAGCTCTTTTGTTTCAACTTTTTTAAATAATATAAATTCATAAAAATACCATTAAACTATTTTTTTATTTTATATTTTTATCAAATTTCTTGAAATTTTTTGAATATTATAACTGTTATTTTTTGTTTTTAATCATTGTTCAAATTGATCAATACTATTTAATCTTTATTATTACTTTAAAAAAAGTATATTTTAGGCGAGTTCAGGTATTTAATAGTATAGTATTCTTTAGAACATTTTTTCTAAATATTTAATTTTACCCAATACATAATATTTTTTTTATTTCAGCTTTCGAAAGTACTGAAATATCATCATCAAGTTTATACTTTTTATTTGATTTATCTTGAGTTTTGAATTTTTTTAAAAGTTATAAAAGTTTTGAAATCAATCAAGCAATCGTCGAGTACTTCTGTATTCAATTCATTTTTTTTAATTATATAGAATTCATCAAATGCTCAATTTATATTCTTTTTGATAGATGAATGTTTGGGAAAATTTTTCCAAACAATTTCTGAAAAAAGTGATTACTGAGATGAAGATAGCAATGATAATACAAATCAAAATAAAAAAATAAAAATATACCAGATCAACATTTTATTTCATTTATGAGTGAATATCAATACATGAACATTAAGGAACTATAGTTGATCTTATATCTATTTTTTACTTTATTTTTTATGAGAGACATATTTAATTAAAAATTTCTAAAAACTTGGCAGAAGGGCCATTAGCTTCTAACAACTTATATTTGAGAATTTGCTGCCATCAGCTTCAAAATTATTTATGCGTTATTAAAACTATGCATTCTCTATTTCATTGCGCTATCATTTTATTTTCAGAAGCTTTAAAACATATTAAATTTTACTAAATATCTACAAAATAACTTGCCAGGCCCGTAGATTAATAGTTCATGGTGTAGTTAATAATTTTAAAGTTTTTATAGTGAAAATAAGTGAAAAAAAACTAAGAATATTGAATTCTCTGCAATACATAATATCACATATAAGAATAATAATTTTTGAGCACAAAATAGATTTTTATTTATTCTAATAGGATGTATTTTTGTTCTTTATCTTTGAATGTATATCTATTTAAATTCATATTTTAAACTGTTATTTAACACACGTGAATCAGCTAGCAATTAAATTATAAACCAGTACACATTAACATTGAGCATTTCACCAACAAAATATTAATCTACGGGCCTGGCAAGTTATTTTGTAGATATTTAGTAAAATTTAATATGTTTCAAAGCTCTTGAAAATAAAATGATAGCGCAATGAAATAGAGAATGCATAATTTTAATAACGCATAAATAATTTTGAAGCTGATGGCAGCAAATTCTCGAATATAAGTTGTTAGATGCTAATGGAAACTTCTGCCAAGTTTTTAGAAATTTTTAATTAAATATGTCTCTAATAAAAAATAAAGTAAAAAATAGATATAAGATCAACTATAGTTCTTTAATATTCATGTATTAATATTCACTCATAAATGAAATAAAATGTTGATCTGGTATATCTTTATTTTTTGATTTTGATGTGTATTATCATCGCTATCTTCATCTCAGTAATCACTTTTTTCAGAAATTGTTTGGAAAAATTTTTCCAAACATTCATCTTTCAAAAAGAATATAAAATGAGCATTTGATGAATTCTATATAATTAAAAAAAATGAATTGAATACAGATGTACTCGACGATTGCTTGATTGATTTCGAAGCTTTCTTCAACCAAAACTGTAAATATTTTATGAATTTCATATTATTCATATTATGAACTTCATATTAAAAAGAATGAATTAAATACGGAAGTACTCGACGATTACTTGATTGATTTCAAAACTTTCTTAAGCAAAAACTAAAGATAAATCAAATAAAAAGTATAAACTTGATGATGATATTCAGTACTTTCAAAAGCTGAAATAAAAAAAATATTATATATTGGGTAAAATTAAATATTTAGAAAAAATGTTCTAAAGAATACTATACTATTCAATACCTGAACTCGCCTAAAATATACTCTCTTAAAAGTAATAATAAAGAATAAATAGTATTTATCAATTTGAACAATAATTAAAAACAAAAAATAACAGTTATAATATTCAAAAAATTTCAAGAAATTTGATAAAATTATAAAATAAAAAAATAGTTTAATGGTATTTTTATGAATTTTATATTATTTATTATATATACTTGTAACTTTTTGTTACGAGTATCTCACCTGTTATAATGTGATCAGCTGATCACTTGTCCAGCTACTCAGTCAATCTCTCACTTCTCAACCAAATACAATTATAAAATACTGTGCAATTGCTTTTGTAGATACAAAAGCGTGCAAATTGCCAGTACAATTAAAATATAAAATATAATATATAAAATGCAGCACTCCGCCTACACACACAAGTGTTTAACAACGCACAAAACTCACCAACACAAAACTAACACCCACGAGAATTTATTTATATTAATATCTGCGATGAAAAACTATTAATACTTTATCGAGAAAGAGTGCGGCAAAAGTCTAACTATCTACCTTGATAACGATCTAAGTAGTAATGAGATAGCAAGAGTCAGCTAGACTTTTCTCTCTTACTATCTCCTTCTTTTTGCGCCCAATTTTCCTTACATACATCTATTGTATATAAGCCAACGCGAGACGCAACACACGTGTCATTAGTGTCCAGCGCGTGCTGCCCTCGATTATCGGCTGGCTTATATAATACTTAACGAGCAGACTGGCTACTCGTTACATTACATGCGCATAGAGCGTATTCCGTAAGCACCAACGTTTGTTCTGAAGCTCTCAAATTTTCAATTCATTCTAAAACGTACTAAAACGTAAAATTTTGAATATTTAGGTGAAAGTTGAAAACATGCACATTTTGCGCACCCTTTTTTGCATTTCGAAACAATCGTCTAAAAAGTTTTGAAACATTCCGTAACCACCAATTTTTAAAAAACTGTACGTGTATTTAATAATAAATAAATAACTGTATCGATATGAATATCATTTAACATTACAATGAAGTACACCCGCATTTACGATAGTAATAATTCACAATGATAATACTGATTTTATTTATGATACAAATTCATATTTAAATGAGAATTTTTTTTTCTTGAGCAAATGAATTTTCCGCTGTATGCGTAAATCGCTATGTGCGTTTTTAAAACCATATATAGCGGTTTAAATATAATATGATTTTATCATAGAATTTTAATTTTAAATGAAGTTATGTTGCTACTGGAACTAAAAATATCTAACAAAATTACTACAAATTTTTGTTGTGTTCACCAAATATAATGAAATAATTGCATACAGCCATCGGTCGTTGATATATCACTTATACACGTACGTGATATATTAGTTATACCGTTTTCGAGAAACATGTAGCATACAGATCTAGAACGTAATCAACTAGAGATCCCAAGATAAGATTTATTTTTTTTTGGAGTGGATTTCGAGAATGGATAGATAAAAGCTTAAATTTTATTCAGAGATATAAATGTGTCGAGATTTCCGGGTGACAGTTTAACATAGTACGTTCGATTTGATGAAAATATTTGCATTCACGGTTTCTATACTTTTATTGTTTTTGAATCTTTGAATCGCCATAACATTTGATCCTAAGCACTTGGAAATATTTGAAAAAAAAAATTAAAGGTCTTCGTGGATATTTCAAAAAACATACAGAAATATGATTGTTATGAGTCTAAGTTAAATAAAAACAAATAGTAGCGTATCCATGTAGTGCTTGACTCTAAGTAGAAAATACGTTGATAACAATACTTTAAGTAAATACTATATCATGTGATATGCACTATAAAAATACCTGCATTCTCTTCAGAATGTCTTAAAAAATAACCGAAAAAATTTCAGTTTAATATTTAATGATAGACTTTAGCTGACAAGGAGAGTATCACTTCTTTGGGTCACGGATCTTGTTGTAACTTGCAGATTCATTTTTATTCATAAAATTATGAACAAAGCCGCGAGCAATCGGTCTAACGTTTGATTATTTCATGATCATGAGCTATTTTGTTCAATTTCTAAAGATCTCTTTAAAAAATTATAGTTTAGAATAACGAATATTACTCTCCGAGAAAGTTCATTCTGCAACATTCTTGTAAAATTTGAGATTAAATCCTTTTGGTTGAACAAAGAATATATTCAAAAAGCTCAACTCGTTCAAGAGCTATAGCAAAATAAAAAACAAAAAAAAACAGCACAGTAATTCCATTGAAATAGAAGTTTAATTTAATTCTAATTTTTATAACAATTTTTATAACAGTTTTTATTTCCTTATAACTTTTGAACGGATTGAGCTTTTTCAACATGTTTTTTTTTTATAAAACGATTTAATCTCAACTTTTACCAGAATGTTGCAGAATAAATTTATAGACTCTCATTGAAGAGTAATATTCGTCATTATAAACAATGATTTTTCAAAGAAATCTTCAAAAATTAAACAAAATAGCTCATAATTTTGAAATGATCGAGCGTTAGACCGCACACTTGCGGCTTCCTTCATAATTTTATGTGTAAAAATATATTTGCAAGTTACAAAAAGATCGGTGACCCAAAAAAGTGATAAACTCCTTGTAAGTAAATTTAAAGTAAGGTCAAAAATGCATTATTTCCATCTTACCAGGAGAGGCTATGAGCTATATATATATAGGTCACTGATCTTGATGAAACTGTGGGATATGTCTTTATGTACCAAAATATGAGTAAAGCCAGAGCGGTACGGTCCAAGGCTTCGAAAAACTGAAATTATAGACGTTTCTAGTCTTATTTTAAGAAAAATATAAAAAAAGCTCCTAATTAAAGTGTGAATGATTCAGTCTAGAAATGTCTTTAATAAATTAACGGGAACTAAAATAAAAGTAGAGAAAGAAAGCTTTGATTATTGTTTTCAGAATTCGAGAAATAATAATTAGAACTAGAGATATGTTTGTTCAAAGTTAAGCAGCAAGAAAGTACCAAAAATCATCTAAATTCTCAAGGACAGTGATTTTTGGTACTTTCTTGCTGCTTAACTTTGAACAAACATATCTCTAGTTCTAATTATTATTTCTCAATTCTGAAAACAATAATAAAAGCTTCCTTTCTCCACTTTTATTTTAGTTCCTGTTAATTTATTAAAGACACTTCCAGACTTAATTATTCACACTTTAATTAGGGGCTTTTTTTATATTTTTCTTAAAGTAAGAGTAGAAACGTCTACAATTTCAGCTTTACTCATATTTTCGTACTTAAAAACATATCCCACAGTTTTAGCAATATCTGTGACCCGAAGCTCATAGCCTCTCCTGGTTAGACCAACTTGAACATGCAATATAAGGCAAGCTTTTTCGAAAGAAAGCTTGGGATTTTAAAAATATAAAATATGAAATTTTATATAATCAGTAGAAGAACACCAAAAACTCGAGAAATCGACCTACAGGTTTATCCTTATCAAATATATTACTATCGACATATCAATACTGACCAAGATGTTTTTAAATTTTAAAATTTAGAGAAAGTAGTGCGACCAGCCCTGTTCCAGAAGCTTTAAAATTCAATACGTGACTTTCATTTGAATACTGCTAAAAAATAGCTCTAAATAGCTCAAAATAGATCGTTTTTAGGATTTAAATAGCTGTATCTCGGCTTTTCCCACACAGCATGAAAGATTGCTGCAAGGTTGCTGAAAGGTTTCATGAAAGTTTCGAAACTTCGCAGCAACCTTTCATGAAAGATTGCAGCAACATTTATATGTCCGCGCTAGAACCCGGTTGAAATATTTCTAAAAATCTTGCAGCAATCTTTCAGAAAACCTCGCAGTAACCTTTCATGAAAACGTCACAGCAATATTTCAGGAAATGTAACAGAAACATTTCAAGAAACCTTGCAGCAATCTTTTAGAACACTTCGCCTCAACCTTGCAGGAAATCTCGCAGCAATCTTTCAGGAAATGTAACAGAAACATTTCAAGAAACCTCACAGGAATCTTGCGGGAAAGATAGCAAAAACATTTCAAGCAAGCACACAGCAATTTTTCGGAAAATCTCACCGTAACCTTGCAGAAAACCTCGTAGCAACTTTTTATGAGATATTGCAGCAACATTTATATGTCTGCGCTAGAACCCGGTTGAAATATTTCTAAAAACCTCGCAGCAACCTTTCATGAAAACCTCGCAGCAACATTTCAAGAAACCTTGCAGCAATCTTTCATGAAAGGTTTCTCGTAATATTTCATGAAATTTTTTCCAAATTTTGCCGCGAACAACGCTCATACCTTTCCGTATGGTTTCCTGCAATATTTTGTAAAATATTTCTTAAATCTTGCCAAAAGCTTGCTGCAGTAATATTTAATAGTAGGCAGGATTTTCTATCCTTGTGTGATAAAGTTTTTCTTATTTGCTTAAGTATCAATCGTTGTATCTATAAATTACTAGTTGAGCGCAATAGTATTATTATCAATATTTGTGCACAAGAAGAAAAAATTCCTCAGCATCTTTTTTGAGAAAAGTAGAGAATATTGAAATAAAAGGTTTTGTTTTTAATATTTATGCGTTCTTTACTTTTTTCAATAACAATTCGATGGACTTTTTTACCCTACGCATAAATATTTATAATAATAGCATACTTATTGCGCTCAACTTCCTGTTTACAATACAACTATAGCAATAAATACTTGAGTAAATAACAGGAAACCAAATAGAAGGCAAGAACAGCGAATCTGGACTAGAATCTTTTATAAAAACTTGCGGAATTATTGCTGAAACTGTTTATGAAAGGTTTGCTGCAATTTCATTTTGAAATTATTTATGAAACTTTGCTGATACTTTTTGTGAAACGCTTTTCTGGGATATTTTATAAAGATTGCTGAAAATATGGTAATAACCATTGGCGAAATGTACATAGCAATATTTTTTGTGATATCTTAGAAATCTTGTCAAAAACCTTGCAGAAATCTTACTGCAACTTTTAACAAAAGATTCCTCGTAATATTTTATAAAATATTCATCAAATTTTGCTGGAAACCTCGTTGAAACCTTTCATAAAAGGTATCTTGCAATATTTCGTAAAATGTTTCTAAAATCTTGCACGAACCTTGCTGCGACCTTTCATCAAAGGTCTCTTGCGATATTTCGTAAAATGTTCCCCAAATCTTGCTAGGAACCTCACTGAAACCTTTCATGAAAGGTTTCTTGCAATATTTCATAAAATGTTTCTAAAATCTTTAAAATTATTTCAGCACAATATTTCAGTGAAAGTTTCATTGCAATATTCCATGCTGTGTGGGTTATAGCGTCTTAGGGGCTGAGATTTTGCGGAAGTCTATATTCTGGATAACGCATAAGCATATCTAAACATCAGCAAAACTCTCGCACCCTCTGTGGGGATATATTAGAAAAAGTAATAGACAGACTTATGTATTCATAAATACATATTTATTTATATTAGCTTTTGATAAGCTGAATATTTTCAAAATATTTAATTTTTGCATGAATGTATTACTTTTCAGACATATGTACAAGATTGGATGAATATTGAAGCGCAAAATATCTATAATATGCTTGTAAATCAAAAAGGGCATTTCTATGTATGTGGTGATTGTACAATGGCTGAAGATGTATATCAAACTCTTAGGCAGATTATTAAAACTCACGGAAAAATGATGGAACCAGAAGTTGAAACATACATGTTGTTATTACGCGTAAGTCACTAGATTTATTTTCTGTTGATAACATTGATAATTTTAATGTAATTCTAGTTCATTTGTGAATTTTCAAATGCTTCTCACGTCTAAGATCCGAAGTCATTGATTTTATTGTTCCCCGAACCGTAAATGATACTATTTTACAAAGCTCAATTAAAAGTTACATTGAAAAAAATCCATCAAAAACATTCTATTCTATCTCTGATTCTGCGTCAATTTCGAATATTACAGATTAAGATTAATTTCATTTCAGAAAAATTATTTTTTCTCTGCTGTATACATCATAGTTTTATTTTGAAGTATTTTTATTATAAAACGTTTGCATTGAAGGTGCACATTCAATAAACAATTCTTTATGGATAATCATGTAATAGTTCTCCATTTAAAATGGATGATTGATCTTTTCAATAAATCAGTAAAAATTATTTATAGAGTTAATCACACCAAATTTTTATAAAAATTGATAATAAGCTTTAGTATTATATATATTCATCCCCTCTCCGCCCGTAAGTATTGACTAACATGCTGCTTCGGCTCTGTCTTTTTGTATTCCAATATTTTTTATTTCACTCTGCCGTGTGAATCTTTTTCCAGAGAACCGTCCAGCTGGAGGTTCTCAAGGCTTGGCTTGACTTGCTTGCACTTGTACATCTGCATCTCTCAGACCCTGGATGTTTTTCTGTCTTTGTGCATTACTCTACCCAGCATTGTCATTTTTTTTTGTGCTGCTGTTGCTGATAGTTGAGGAATGGCTGGAGCATTGCTAGTTGCTGTTTTGACTGTGAAGTGATGTGTTGAGTGGTGGTGCAGTGGAGGGGATGCAGCTGCATCTTCATAGTTTGTGCATGTGTTACACATAGGTTATGCATATGCTATAAAATCTACAATATTTTAGGCGCTAAATTGACTATCTCTTAGGCAAATCTTTTTAATTTAATTTAATTTAATTTCTTTTTATTGGCCACCAAATTACATTTCATAGCCATTACACTTTATAAAATTGGCGTATGCGTAAGAAAGGAAAATAAGGGGGTATTTTTTTTATTTTAAAAAAAAAAGATTAATATATAAAGGATATTGTCCTCTATATGATTAACCTTTTTCCATGGTGAGGTCGAGGGAGTCCCCGCCCGGTATCTGTTTATCACATTACATCAGGCTAGACTGTCAGACCCACCATACCGAAAACTTTGACTACCGATGGATGGTCAGCCACTTTTTGTGACCAACAATCAACCGATACCCAATGAGATCGGATTTTCGAGAGTCGCGATATAAAATGGCACGTACACTAATTTTCTTTCGAAAAAAAAGTTAGAGGTACCTGGCCAGGATTCGAACCCATGCCCTCCGCGTTAAAGGTAAGAGCTCTATCCATTACGCCACCGCGCTCTCAAAATAAGGGGGTATAATACATTATTATTTTACGTTATAGTACAAAGTATAAAATACAATATAATACAATACGAAATTCAAAAATACAGAAAGAAAAAAAATTTTTAACAAAAAAAAACCGACTTCAAAAAATGCACTGAAAAGTAACAAATAATTTATTATCTTTAGAAATCATACAAATAATTTGTAAAATACAATTTTAGAAGTCGGCGTCTAATTCCTCAATGAATGTAAACGTTATTTTTTAACAATAAATGTAAACGTTATTTTTGAACAATGAATGTGAACGTTATTTTTGAAAAAATGGACTAAGTCGTTCTGCTTACGCACCACAGATTTAGAATTAGACGCCGACTTCTAAAATTATATTTTACCAATTATTTGTATGATTTCTAAAGATAATAAATTATTTGTTACTTTTCAGTACATTTTTTGGAGTCGGTTTTTTTTTTGTTAAAAATTTTTTATTTGTCATTTTTTAGTGTAATGTTTTTAAAATCTTATTTTTTGTAAAAAATTTTGTTTTTATTCGATACTTTTAAAGTCGGTTTTTATTTATTAAAAATTTTTTAAATTGTTTGTTTTTGTTAAAAAATTTTTATTTTCTATTTTCTAGTGAATCCCCTTACTAAAAACGCAAATATAGGTAGACCCACTAATTACATTAAACTTTCATTATTAATTCATAACGCATGCATTAGTACACCACCAAGCAATATATAGCAGGAAAGAAAGAAGGCTCAACAGCACAGTGTCGTATTTAAGCTCAGGTGAGAGAGAGAGAGAGAGAGAGAGAGAGAGAGAGAGAGAGTAGGCGAAGTATAAGGGAGGTATATGAGAAAACAAAACACCCGGTTTTTTTCTTAATTTGATAATTGGGTTATACAAACCGAATATTGGCCCAATAATTATAGGACACGTATGGGACCTTCCTGCAGACATCCTCTATCAGATAAAAAAAAGATTTTTCGAATCGGTTAAGAAATGACGGAGTTATGAGGTAACAGACATAAAAAAAAAATTAAAAAAAAAAATTTAGTCGAATTGAGAACTTCCTCCTTTTTGAAGTCGGTTAAAAAATCATACATCGAGATAAATTATCGGTTATGCTATCGAGTTTACAAAAATATAACAATTTACTAATTATTATTTTTACCTATTTCTTTAACAATACTATACATTTTGCATTTTTACAAACGCTAGGGTACCTCGGAGTCACGAGGCCCGTCCGAAGTAATAGCATTATTTCGGCCCTGAGGAATAGGCGAATCTTTCAAGTGCGTCATTAGTAGCTCCATCCATGGGTTACCTTGTCTACTGTCTTATCTACTCTATGGATAAGTGACAGGCAATTACCATACTTATGGCGCGTTTCCACCTGACCTTTTGATTTCATATATTTGACGCGCGAATTTTAAACAGCTTATTATGCTGCTTTTTCACTATATTCCTTATTTCTTTTATATTTATTTCTAAATGTGATATACTTGGGTGGAAAGTTTCACAGGCCAGTATTTATCTTTATTTTTGTTTTGCTTTTATTATTATTTTTATTGTTCTGACGCTGCTCTTGCTACTATCTTTTATTCCTTTTTTATTATATCATAAATTATGCTTCGTGCTTGGTCCTCTCACTTCTCTTGTCATCTTAAACAGTTTAAACCATGTCACAAAATACCATCAAGGACTGCTGCACCATCTGCGGTTTTCCTGCTGGTAATATAAGAGGGTCGAAGAAATTAATGCAGTGTTTTACATGCCGACAGCGCTGCCATGTGAAATGTATGAAGCACGTACCTCATGATAACGATGGTAATCCGAAATATTATTGTAAGAGATGTATAGCTGGTCGACCTATCGCTTCTCCCGCTGCCCCACTCACTGGCACTGGCACTAGACCATGCAATGCCACTATGTGCGGAGCTTCTATAACCCGACCTATCGTTGCTTCTACTCCATCAGGAAGATGCTCACGTGTCGCGCCGATTAAAGAAGCACAAGGACACTCTGTGATTAAGAAGAAGACCAATTCGCGCTGTTTTGTGGTTAAAGAAGAACATAGCATAAGTATTAATTTGATTAATCAAAAATTTAGAGGTGGTGCTGCATTGGTCACGCTGGATGACAATATTAGCAAAGATACAGATAGTGGTCTAAAGCAGAGTAATGATGGTGCTGATTGTTCCTTAGTACAGGCTGTGTCTGCTTTGGAGAGCGCGCTATCCTGCGGGCTCGAGCTGATTCAAAATGATTTTAATTGACTACCGGTTCTTAAAAGCCATATTATAAATACTGACAAGGGTCTGCAGGATATCGTGACTAAAATGAAGAGTCAAAATGAAATTATTAAGAATTTACATGCTGGGCAGACGAAGTTGCTAGAGGAAGATCGTAAACTCAGGAGAATGATGGATGCTTTGAAGAGGGAGTTGTTGTCTGCTCTAAATGGCATGCATAAAAAGTTTTTCGAATTTCTCACGACTAATTCTGATAATATGCAGGCATTTTTAGATAATGAATTCAATGGAGTGGATAGCAACTTTTCTCAACTTATGACCGGGGTGGCTGAGGTAGTGGAGACCGTTAATGATCTCACGGCCCAGGACGAACACTCAATTAACACCAACATTAACACTGAAATGCCTGTAAATTCGAATATAACACAATCATTTAAACGTACAGATTGTAGCTCTCATAACACAAACACTGAAACACCTGTATGATTCGAGCGATGTACAAATAGTAAAAACTCATACAAATAGTAGCAGAGAGGCATCCTGTCATGCTGTGAAGAGGTGTGGTTCTGGAAATAGTATCTTGGTGATGTCCATCGGACTGAACTGCTCTCCAGCTAATGTCAGGCTGGAGAATTATGCTTGAGCTGTTCTGGGAATCATACTTCTGACTTTCGAACGTTCAAATATTGTATCTGTTACTTAAGGGAATGTAAAATATCGACATTACAGTTTTCCAAATATTTTATCCATCATCCAAAAATTTTAAGAATATCTCTGTGTTACAGCCTTCCATTTTTACTGATAAAAAGCCTAATATAGAGATATTTAAGAAATTTTTTGAATTAAAATTAAAAATTTGGAAAACTGCAATGTCGGTAACTACGTATAAATCATATAACTTATTACATCCCCTTAAATCTCTAATTCTGAAAATAAAAATAAGGACAAGATGTCTGCAGGGCGTGAGATCGTTAGCGATCCGAGTGTTGCGTTCTCATTGTTCGTTAGACTTTCTGGAGATGACTTGGCGCAGAAGTTGTTTATGGCTAGGCGTAGATGAACGGGTTTTTCGATAGTGGATCTAGATCCCTCCCTCCTCAGCAGTTTTTCTACCACCAAGCACCATTCTCAAATATATATAAATGAGTATCTTGAAAAAGATAAATATATTAAATTTAAAAATCTTAAAAAGTATGCTAAAGGGAAAGGTTTCAAGTTTGTTTGGCATAAAGGTGGTAAATTTATGGTGAGGAGGGAGAGAGGGGAGAGAGTACTTAGATTTGAAAGTGAACATGATTTAAATGAAATATTAGATAAATCCAAATGTAATGTACAGAAAAATGTTAACGTAACTGATATTGGGAAACACGATGAAGTTCTAACCAATAATGGTTCTACTGATAATGATAAATTTAAACCTCACAATAGTGGGATGAGCTCGAATCATAAATTAATTAAAAATGATGTAATATTCTTAGATGGAGCCTTTCCCCAATGACTATGCTGGTCCTCTTCGGAGAGTCGAACAGGGAGGAGGGGTGAACTGCGCGTGTGCTTCCTGAATGTGACCTCTTTGAGAGCTCATTAGGGCAGGTGCGTGAACTTCTATGTGGTTATCATTCCCACAACATATTTGGACATTGTTGTAAGGTTTTTTCAGATTTCGACCGTGTAAGTTGTGGTTTAGGATACCGACGTTTCGTGAACATTATAGTTCACTTCATCAGGGTTGGCCTGAATCCGATGGTTCAGACTGTCTAATCACTATATATAGGGGGCATAATTTTGGGCAGAGTTTTTTGGTTGAATGGTTCTAGGTGTTCTGGTTGATTGGCTTATGGGTGATTTGCCTTTGGAAACAGAGGTTGCCATATTGAGTTCAGGAAATAGCCGTTGTCTCTGTTTAGATTATTTGGATGTTTTAGTATTTCTATGGCTTCTCGGTGTTTTTTTGGAAAGTAAGAGTTGGTTTTGGATATGATAGTTGTGTGGTCGAAGTTTATTTGGTGGCCGGTTTTAATGTGGTGTTCTGCTAATGCTGATTAGGTAAAATGTTTCAATTCTACCTTGCTGCTGTGTTTTTTAAGTCTCTGGTGGATTGTTCTTCCAGTTTCTCCGATGTAGACTTTTCCACGTGAGCGAGGTATTTTGTAAACACCAGGAGTATGTAACGAAGGTTTTTTGTCTTTGGGGTTGTGAAGAATTTGTCCTATTTTTGTTGGAGGCTTATATATAGTACGGATGTTGAGTTTATTTAGTATTCGTCTAATCTGTTTTGTGACGCCTTGTATATATAGTGATGTGGCTGTGTTAAGATGAGTTTTTCTTTTTGTTGAATGTTTGTATTAAAGTTTTTAGAGTGTCGTTTTTTAATTAATCGTTTAATTTGTCTCAGTGTATAACCGTTTTGCATTAGGGCTTGTTTTACTTTGTCAAGTTCCTGTACAATGTGAGCTTGATCAGGAATGTGAAGTGTTCTATACATGAAAGAGTTAATGACTGAAAGTTTTTAGGGAGGGTGATGGTGAGAGAAGGCGTGTTAATATCTGTCAGTGTGCGTAGGTTTTTTGTATACATCGTGTCCTAAAGTGTTGTCAGGTTTTTTGTAGACTAAAACATCAAGGAAAGGAAATTTGTTATTTTGTTCTATTTCCATAGTGAATTTAATGTTGGGATGTTGTTGATTCAAGTGTTCTAGGAATTTGTGAAGTTCTTCTTCACCATATGGCCAGATGACAAAGGTATCGTCGACGTATCTTAGCCAAAGCTTGAGTTTCAAAATGTTCTATAAATAAATTGGTAATGATTGGTGATATTGGAGAGCCCATCGCTGTTCCTGTTGTCTGTTCATAAAATCGTTGGTCAAATGAGAAGTACGTGTTGGTAAGGCAGTGTTCTATTAGAGGTAAAAGGTGTGGAGGTGGATTCGGTATATTTTTTATAATGTTTATGGTGTTTGGAATTAGTACTTTTGTGAAAAGTGATACTACATCAAAATTGGCTAGGATGTCACTTGGTTTTAGTTGAATATTTTAGAGTTTGTTGACAAAATAGTGAGAGTTTTTGACGTAGGAGGATAAACGTCCTGTGAAAAGTGTGAGTTTTACTGTTAGATATAGTGCTAGATTGTATGTAGGTGAGTTGGTGGCGCTTACTATTGATCTTAAAGGGATATTAGATTTGTGAATTTTTGAAAGGCCATAGAGTCTAGGTATTGAAGGATATTTTGAAGTTAATTTCTTTTTCAATTACTCTGGTAAGTTAGATTTCTTAAGTAGAGATATGGTTCTATTAGTAATGGTTGTGGTGGGATCTTTTTTTAATATTTTTTAAGAGCCATCATTTAGTAGTTCTTGGGTTTTGTTAAGGTAATCATTTTTGTTCATAATAATAGTTGTGCTACCTCTATCTGCGGAAAGTATAATGATGTTTGGGTTATTGTTAATTTTTTGTAGCGCCTGTGTTTCTTTTTTGGTGAGGTTAGATTTTTAGGACATATTTGGAGTTTCTAAGACCTGGCTGGGCCCGTCTGTATCGGATGGCGTCGATCAGGTCAGGGGGGTATAAAGCGTTTAGACAGGACAGTAACTTGCGTGGTGAAGAAGTTGCCTTGTACATTAAACATAATCTAAAATGCACTATTTTGGCCACTTCGGGGACGCAAACTAGTAATAGTAGCGGTAAGCTGAAGGTACCTGAATATATTTACTGTTTGGCTCCAAGCCCGTGCTAGTTTCTGCTATTTATCGTCCTCCTGCTGTTCCGTTTATTAGAAACTCTAACTTGTTAGATGATCTAAGAAATTTTTGTTCAGACAATTCCCATAAAATTATAATGGGGGACTTAAATGCCGATCTCCTTAAAGAGAGCAGTGATGCTAAGTTTCTTAGTAAGCTGTCGGCTGAGCTTTTGTTACAGTTGGTCCAACATGGTGCTACGCATCATACTCCGACGTCTCACACGTGGATTGACCTGATCTTTGTCGATGACAATGACGTAGTGCTTGATGCACGGAACCTACCAGCGAGCTATTACAGTCAGTATAATTTGATTGACGTCTGTTTGCCTTACAGCACTATAACTTTAAATCAAAAATCTATCATGTATAGAAACTATAAAAGTATTTGTCCAACTGCATCGGGAGAGAAACTTGCTAGATGTGATTAATCGCCGCTTATGACTGACACAGTTGACCCTGAATCTGCACTTGGTTGCCTCTGTGATAATCTCACTACTACAATCGAGAATTTGGCGCCGTTGGAAGCGTTCAAGCCTAATAAGAATAAGTTTCCATGGATAGATGAAGAATTGTCACAGATGCGGCGTAAGAAAGCTGCTACATACCGTAGATACAAGCGGACGGAGGACGAGCAGTATCTCCTTAAGTTTCTGCGGTTGCGTAGGGTGGTAAATGAACAAACGGACGATGCTAAAACTGCTTATATTCACAATAGACTGTTCAATGCTCTTGCGGGTGGTAATGTCTGGAAGGAGTTGAGAGACCTAGGACTGCTATCTGGACCTTAAGGGGATTTTAATGGATTCACTCCGGATGAGCTTAATGCGCACTTTGCTGGGGTGTCAGTCTCACCGCAAGAGAATAGTGAAGAGCGATTAAGAATCCTTTCTCAATGCAATGAAAGTGGGTTTACCTTTAAACCAATTGGTTTTAATAATGTTGTTCTTGCAATTTCACATTTTTCCTCACAGGCCTTTGGTGAGGATGTCATCCCACAAAGCGTGATAGTTAAAGCTTTACCATTTATTGGTGAACATCTTGTGACTCTGTTTAATTCCTCTTTTGCACGGAGCATCTTCCCTTGCCGTTGGAAGCAAGCACGTATTATACTATTGAAAAAGTGTGCTGCACCTAAGCAGCCAAAAGGTAAGGCCTATAGCCATTTTATGTTTTCTTTCAAAGGTTCTTGAGAAGATCGCCCATGACAACCGCAGGAGTACATTACATCCAAAAAATTGCTCGATCCTATGCAGACGGGCCTCAGGAAAAACCATTCTAAGCAGACTGCTATACTTAAGCTTACAGACGATATAAGGTTAGATCAAGACAGGAAACTTGTCACGTTACTGCTACTTTTTGACTTTAGTAAGGCATTCGACATGATCTCTCCCTACAAACTTTTTGCGAGGCTTAGATCAATAAGGTTCTCCAGGGCCGCACTCGGATGGATTAACTTCTATTTATCAGGTAGGAAACAAATGGTTTCCATGCATTTAAATGAGGAATCGAATTAGCTAACAATCAATCTAGGAGTACGTCAGGGTTCGGTGCTGGGGCCTCTGTTGTTTTGCCTTTACATAAATGACGTACGTGACGCACTGGACTCTGGTTGCGTCGGGCATCTGCTGTATGCGGATGATCTTCAATTTATACACAGGTCCCTTATGATGATGTGGATGAAGAGATTCGTTATTTATAGAGGGCGGCCAGGTGGTGTCAGGGTGGGCTACTGGTATTTCTTTCACTTTGTATAATAGTAAAACAAAGGCGATCGTCTTTGGAAGTAATCGTTTTATTGAATATTATTATTTGGGTGAGCCAAAGACGATTCACCTGGGGAGCGGTATCAGTATTTCTTTTTCTGACACCGTTACGAGCCTTGGTGTTGTACTTGACTCTAAACTGTCATTGGAATCGCACATCAATATAATGACTAAAAAATTCAATAGAGTGAATTATAGCCTGCGATTTTTCCGCCGGTAAATTACTGAGGCTTTGCGTAAACAACTCGCAACCACCCTGCTGTTCCCACATCTTGATTACTGCTCAGTGGTTTTGCTCGATGCTTCGCAGGAGTTAGGAAGGGGGCTACAGACAATGCAAAATTCACGTGTAAGATATGTATTAGGCGTGAGGATGGGTGATCACATATCTCCCCATAGACATGCTTTGGGTTTGCCACGTACTGATTCGAGGAGACAGTATTTTATCGCTGTACTTATGTACAAAATCGTACGTATGAATACTCCCGAATATCTAGTGGGTCTCTTCACTAAATATATACCCAGAGCGATTACTAGGGTCGAGATTGAAGATCTGCACACTGAGACTGGGAGAAATTCCTTCTAAGTTCAAGTTGCGCAGTTTTGGAACTCCCTGCCTGCTAATATAAAAAATCTTCCATCAATTAACAGGTTTAAAGCCGCTCTGAGGAGGTATTTACTCGTGTCAAAATGAGTTATGTAGCAAATAATAAATAAGCGTTATGATAATATGTAAATGAGTTTGAACTTTATTTAATACATACAGAGTTGCTACAGTGTATGTTTATGCGCAAGAGAAGAGCGACTAGCTCAGGCACAGTGAGAAGCACGACTACGACTGACGCCTCACATTCAAAGTAACTAACGGCCCCCTACCAATATGTATCAATCACGCGCACACACACATACAGCAATAAAGAGAGAGAATATGAGAACCAATATATTTACATTTCTAACACTCCCCCTGTTCGAATAATCTCTCTTCTAAGACATCCATCATCCTCTTTAAAACATCAAACGGCGATTTAGCAAGACTCTTTGTAAGAATGTCAGCCAGCTGTTCTTTAGTACTAACACTCTTAACAATCACGGTGCCATTCTCCACTTGTTCTCTTATAAAATGAAACAGGAGTTCAATATGCTTAGTGCCTCTATTATTACTTGGGTGCTTAGATAATTCAATTGCACTTCTATTATCCACAAACGTATCACAACCCCGTGCACATTCAACTCCTATTTCATTTAAGAACCTTTTCAACCACACAAGTTCCTTACATGCCTCACACGCAGCAACGTATTCCGCTTCAGTTGTACTTTGCGCTACAATATTTTGTTTTCTCGAAAACCATATAACCGGTGCTGAAGCACATAAAATAACACAACCACTTGTAGACTTTCTTGTGTCTAAACAACCAGCAAAATCTGCATCCGCATATGCAATCGGAGACATGTTAACAGAACTACCATTGCATAAAATTCCTACATTACTCGTCTTAATCAAATATCTAAAAACACGTTTCAAACATTTAACATGAGTTACATTGAAATTATTTACAAATCTACTCAATGTATTTACAATATAGACTATATCTGGTCTTGTAACATTAGCCAGAAACAATAAAGAACCGATAGCCTCTCTATACGGATAATTAACATATTTGTCATTATAGTACGGTTTACATAAAATCAAACCTAGTTCAGCAGGCGTATCAGTGGGATTCGCAGTATCCATATTAAACCTTCTAATAATCTTTTTACAATAACATTCTTGATTTATAAAAATCGTTTTCTTATCTAAATCTTTATTAATTTGAATTCCCACGAATATACCTACCGGACCAACAGTTGCTTCAAAACTATCACACAAATCTTTAATCACATTCTGTATATCATTTATATTACTACCAAAAATCATACCATCATCCACTACAAGCGCTAGATACATAGATGACTCATTCTCTCTTTTACATACAAAAACAGACCATTCTGAATCACACTTTACAAAACCAAATCTATTTAAAAATTCACAGAAATGTGTATTCCAACATTTAGATGCCTGCTTGAGTCCATAAAGAGATTTCCTCAATCTACACGCTTTGTTCTTCGCATCAGGAACATAAAGACCCTCTGGTATTTTAATATAAATTTCTTCCTTCAATTAACTATACAGATATGCAGTCTTAATATCAAATTGCACCATTTCTAAGTTCTTCTGTGCAGCCAATGCAAACAAAACTCTGATGGATTCATATCTTGCGACAGGTGCATAGGTATCAAAATAATCAATACCTGGACGCTGCATAAAACCACGAGCGCACAATCTTGCTTTGTATCTATCAACATTACCAGCTGAATCAGTCTTGACTTTAAAAACCCATGTCGTATCCAGTAAGTTTGCATCCACCGGGGGAATGACAATGTCCCAAGTATTATTTACTTTATGAGAATGCAACTCCTCTGCCACAGCTGACTTCCACTGCACAACATCACTTCCATTCATGGCATCAGAGAAATTAATCGGCTCCTGAATATCGACAACATTGCCTTCATATCTTTTTGGCTTCTTTATCAAAGTTCTATCTCATAAAGTCATATTAGACTCTTTTAAATTTCTTTTCAGGCCACGTTTTTGCTTGTAATTTACATTATCATCTTGAATATGCTGCTGCACAGGCTCTTCTTCTGACAGATCCATAGATTCTTCCATATCATTTGTACTGTTCGTACTTGCGTAATCTTCTTCATCTTCTAGTTCAGCTTCCAAAACTGACTCATCAGACAATTCCTTATCCTCAGCCTCATTCAAATTTGAAAACATCAATAACGGAACCGTAGACTCATCGTGAGCAACATTAAATTTTACATCACATGCTATCACAACTTTTCTGCTTATAGGATCAAACAATCTATAATTTGTTGAATCTTCATGGTAACCTAACAAAATCATCTTTACAGCTTTAGCATCAAACTTCCTTCTGAGAGCTTCATGCACAAAAGAATATGCATCACTTCAAAAAGGACGCATGTGACATACATCAGGCTTTCTTCCATACCACATTTCAAATGGTGTAAAATTTCTGTTGTTAGCATTTGTTGTCCAATTCAACGAATATACGGCAGTATCAACAGCTTCGGCCCATAAATCCTTGGGTAACTGTTTTGCATGCATCATACTCCGGGCTGACTCAACAATAGTACGGTTCTCTCTTTCTATACGACCATTTTGTTTTGGCGTACGTGCAACGGAGGTACCTAACCTTATGCCTTCTCCAGAGAGAAATTTCTTGAAATTCTTATTGACAAATTCAGTGCCATTATCAACCCGAAATGTTAAAATAACTAAGATTATGAAAAGGTCGAATCGCTTACAAATCTCACGAATTACCAGTCAAAGCAATACCATCAACAATTTTATTCTTAATCATATGCTTTAATTCAGCATGATTCACATGACCAAGTGTTTCGTGTAGGTCTCTCAATTTAAAATTGCCTGTGTTGGCTTGAGGCATCATAACTCTGAAAAACAAACAGCATATATCATTAAATGCTTTAACACCTTCTGCTACAACTTGACGTGTTCTCGCATTTTCAAGTTTCACTGATTTGGCCTCAAAAATTACACGAAGACCTTTACGTGTTGCGACATTAGTTGAGAATAAATTTTTCTTTAAAGCTGGTACAAAAAGTACATTCTCAATTCTACCATCTATCCATTTATCTTCAATCAACCGTCCAATAAGTATAGTTCCAGTACCCATTGCATCACGCTGTGTATTATCACCCAGATATACCTTGACTTTGTCTACGAACCAGTCACGTCGCGGTGACATATGTACAGTACAAGCACTGTCGGTAAGCCAGACATCCATTATATCTGTAGTGTGTAGTTTATCCTTTATTTCAGAGATGGCGTTACATTCCAACTTTTCGAAATCATTTACAGTAGCGATAAGAGCGCTAGCCAACGTTAAATTTACTTGAAAATTAGATGAGTTATATTTACTACTATTCGGCTCACCTTGACCTTGGTTGTTTTGTTTACGAGCGGGCTTCGAACAATATTTGCTTATGTGCCCGTATCCGTTACAGTTGTAGCATCTCAAATTTGAATTATAACGTAAATTAAAATTACCTTGTCTATTTTCCCATGAAGCTCTTTGTTCATCTCTTTTACGATGCAAATCATATTTCATGCTTCGTTGACCATTAGGTCTACATTGTGACGTCACTGCCAGAGCGTTCAAATCTTGCTCATCATTATCCTTCTTTATTTTCTTTTCTTCTTTAATTAATCTTTCCTGCAAATTTTGAAACGTTTGACGCACAGGATCGGTACTGTCCCAAGCATTAGAAAAATTTGAAAATTCCATCGATAGACCGCTCAACGTTTTGGACATAACTTGACTATCAGAAATATTTTCTCCTATGTCCTTGAGCTGACTCACAATATTTTCAATCTTCGATGTATACTCTAAAACGGTTTCACCTGATTCCAACTTACATTAGTGAAATTTATTAAGCAATAAAAGCTTATTGTTTTCTGAGTGCTCCTCATGTATGCTACATAACTTTCTCCAAATTTCATTTGCCGTTACACACATAAGACAATTTCTCATTTGTTCGGTTGTCATTGTAGATGACAAAATTACTGCAGCTCTTGCGTCTTTTTCGTCCCATTTGTCCTGGGCTTCATTTGTATTATCAAGCGGGCGTATCTCCTCGCCAAGAGTGATTTTCTTTAATTTCAGAGATAGTAATACACGGACTATCTGAAACTTCCACAACTGAAAATTCGTACCATCAAACTTAACCACGTTTGCATGGTGAAACTGATTATTCACTTCACTCATTTTGTATGCAACTTATTCAAACTTTCACGGCATTTAATATTATCATTTATCTGGGCCCTTAACCTGTTAAAATAAGTTATGTAGCAAATAATAAATAAGCGTTATGATAATATGTTAAATGAGTTTGAACTTTATTTAATATATACAGAGTTGCTACAGTGTATGTTTGTGCGCAAGAGAAGAGCGACTAGCTCAGGCACAGTGAGAAGCACGACTACGACTGACGCCTCACATTCAAAGTAACTAACGGCCCCCTACCAACATGCATCAATCACGCGCACACTCACACACAGCAATACAGAGAGAGAATATGAGAACCAATATATTTACATTTCTAACAACTCGACCTTGATTAAACAGTATTATTTTCGGACTATATCATATGTGTTAATTTATTACGTGATACCTGTACCTTTTATAGATTTAAGGCATGATTGTATTTTTTTGCGTGGTTGTAGGATGTGTGTGTTAAGAGTTAATGATTATATTTTTATCAGCTTGACTTATATATTACTGTACATTCAACCTTGTTCTGTGATTTTAATTTACTATATACTGCTGATATTTTGACTGCGCTCTTTACACGCTTGATTTTATGTAATTATTTTGACTGATAGATATTTGAGACTGATTTTTAATTATATTATTTATATTCTTTGCGTGTATTTATTCGTGTTCTATTTTATACCTGTGATATCACTTTTATTTAATTTATTGACTTACTATCACAGTATTATTATCTCTATTATTTTATGATTGTGATATCATACTGTACTATTTTAATGTTATATATGCAAGGCTATTTCAATTATTTTATGTATTTTAATTTTATTTGTAATTTTATTGTATCACACGCTTTTTGTAACTATAATACGAAATAAAATAATATCTGATCTAATCTAATACTAGATTCGGAAAAGAAACTCATAATTTTTTCAAAAGAAAAAAGTGTGTGTATTGTATGAAGTAATATAAAATAACAAAAATTAATACATGTCTTTCAAAATTATTACGTTTCACATTTTTACTGAGGTCAAATTTTCAATAAGGGTTAGTGTAGATGAAAATTTTTATAAAAGTTTGTTGAGTTACAAAATTTTATAAGATTTTATTCTCCTTACAAGAATTTGTTAAGATATTTTTCTGCTTAAATAGCGGTTTATTTAAAATCCATCAGAACTTGAAAATAATTAGTTTTAATCTGTTTAATATTGGTGAAATTTATATTAACTGTTTTAGTTTTTTTTTATATTCATATCCATCAATATACGTCGCTACAATGTCTTAAGAAGAAGTGAATGAATCAATCTAAAATTCAAACTATGGTTGCACATATTTAGGCAAATCTAACCTACATCATCACCTAAATTTTCACGTAAATTTGTATTATTTCAATATTATGTGGAATTCATATAAAATTTTGACCAGCTTTTGTGATTCGATTTTATATATTTATATGATGATTAACAGTATATTACGACTCAATGTCAGAAACTTGGATTATAAGGTCTTGATTTAGAGTTTAAGAGCCGAATTAAAGCCTCTTTAACTTCACTGGTCTGGGTATCGAATCTTCTGGCCGTGTTGCGTATGCTATTTTTCTTGCTCTGCTACCCAAAAGTACGCCAAAAAATCAATAATCAATCACAAATTGTTCGAAAAATCTACTGCCTGTCTGCTTGCCCTTAGTTGTACATCTATACACTGAAACAAATATTAAAGAGATGTAGCACCGAAGCCGAGGTTTCAATAGCTCGAAATATCATAAAGCCGAAGAACATCTAACATGTGATAACAGAAACTCGGCTGGTTACGGGACTTAGGTCAGCGCATGTAAACAAGCTGTAACAGCTCGGAGTCAGGCGGCTGAGGCCCCCGTCTGGGCGGCTCAGGCCCCAACTCCGAGTTACCGTACCCTCAACTTTTACGTAATTGCAGTAACTTTACAGTCGATGTTAACAAATTCCATATTCGATGTTTTGAGAGCCTTGAATATTAAGGTATCTTACCACCGTACATTGTGCAGTTACAACTCTTCAATATTTTTTTCAGTGTATATAAATGATTTTTTTACGGTCTATGACAGGGTGCCCTCTTGGTCATTTTGTACTGGGTGGTGCGCAGTTTAAATGAATATAAGAAAATTCAATAAGTATAAAACATGCAATTATTATAATTAAAATCAAAAATACGATTACTGAAGATATAATTTTTCATTTTGTCTGCGAATATCATTAAAAATACAACTATTAGTATATCCCTTCATTTATTAACAAATATTAATAGGAATAAAATCATCAATTGTGTATTTTTTAATATTTAAAATCGATTTCTTTAGTGCTAATGAGAATAAAATAATTCATTTAACATCGCGGCGTGTGTATTAGGCGATCATGTGCGCGTTCTAAAGAGTGCAATTATGAGGTGATGATACAATTTATTCAACAAACAATCATACACTAAATTTTAGAAAAAGGGTGCCTGTCGCGTAATGCGGACGCGACTCCGTTGACTACGCTAAATATTCTCGCAATGTGGCGAAAAGAGAGACACGCATACAAATCGAACAAAATAAAAGATAATTATAAAGCATACTATGGAGTAAAAAAGGGTATAGTTTAAAAGGGAGCACAAAAAAGAAGAGAGAGAAAAAAAAGAACGCACCATCTCATTGTCGAGCACGTGGTTCACCAATACACACGAGCCCACAAAATCGCAAAAGATATATGTATTTTTAAACTTGACAAAATAAAACTGGTACTAGTGCAAAACATATACTAATATGCCCTACACACTCACTCTCGCAATTATACACCGTTACAAACAAGAAAAGAAAAATGGCTTTTCTCTATTACGATCAGCTTCGTCGCACAGAGCTGTTACAATATCAACCAACTTGGTTGCTAGCAATAGAAGGAATGAACAATCATGGATATTCTTCCTTCCTCAAGCTTTTTCTTTACGCGGTAGGCTGTGTGTACAACCAGATGCTCTTGCCATTTTCTCCATCTTGACTGCTAGAGTCACGCTGCTACGTATATCAGATACGTTAGCTAAGCGTTATATATATATATATATATATATATATATATATATATATATATATGTATGAGTATATTGTAAGCGCCTGAGTACGTACGGCCCTAAAACCATACGAAACTCAGAGATGTGCGCGCAAACACCAAAAATCTGTTTCTCTCTTCTCTCGAACAGAGAAGAGTAGGAGAGACTTAAACAGGGTGCATTCTTTGTTGTTTAACTTGATTTCGTTAGCATTTATGCTTCATATCAAATACAATATCTAAATAAAAAGCCTATCCAATGATATTCCTTATCACATAAAGATGGGTTCGGCCCGAATGTTAAGGCGTTTGGTTCTTAACAACAATTCATTCTAACATTAAAAAACAACCAATAAAAAACCATATAAAAAGTCTGCAATAGTTGGGCAAGGTGTTCTAACTATTAACGACTTTTCAACAAATATAACTAATAACAAATAAAAGAACAAATGCACACAAAGGGTCCGCATTAGCAAGGCTTGGGCACTAGCTGATAACTATTATACAGTTCCTTCCAAAAGTTCCAGTCCACTTGAGTAACGTTGAAACGGATTGAGATATCAAATTGAAATTTCCAGGGGTTCAATGAGGTTACAAAATCTATTATTTAACAGGAAAAGTATCAAGTTTCAAAGTCTACTATCGAAAGAACTGTTGCTTTTTTTCAAACAGCTCTTGGAACCAAATATGCTCCTAGGAAACTAGGATCATCTAACTAGGGTCAGACCTAGGTCTGGGAGACCAAAAACTGCGACTAATGACAAGAAAGTTTTAGATGTTTTACAGTGTACAGGATAACGTCAGCATATCAATCTCAAAAGCAGCTCAAGGAAATGATATAAGCTCAACATTAGTCTATCAAATTTTGAAAAAACATCATTATCATCCTTACAAAATACGTCTAGTCCAGGAGTTATTTAAAGACGATTATGACAAAAGAGTGGAGTTTTGCCACACAATGATGACACGATTTGCTGAAAATCATCAATTTTTTAACTGGATCTGCTTTTCTGATGAAGCAACATTTGAGTTGAATGCTTCTGTGAATCGACAGAATATAAAATATTGGTCCAATGTAAATCCACATTGAATAAGAGATACTCATACGCAGTATCCTATAAAGCTTAACGTTTGGGCTTGGATAATACTGAATCATATTATCGGGCCATTTTTTATTGAAGGAAACATAAATTCTGAAAATTACTGCAATTTGTTGAGAAATCAAGTAATACCGGCTATACGAGATATTGTTGGAAAAGCTTTTGATAATATCTGGTTTTAGCAGGATGGAGCACTGGCTCATTTTTCACTACAAGCTCGAACTATCCTAAATAATGTTTTCACTGATTAACGAATTGGTAGAAGAGGCACAATAGAATAGCCAGCGAGATCATCAGATTTAACTTCTACAGACTTCTTTTACTGGTGGTACTTAAAATCAAAAGTTTATGAAACTAGGTCTGAAAATTTAGAAGTGTTGCGTGGAAAAATAATAAACGTTTCAAATTCCATCACACCCGATTTCTTAACTAATGTCATTGAAACGTTTTACGTTCACATAGGAAACCGTCAAGTTGTTGAAGGGCATCAATTTGAACATTTATTGAAATAGTGTTATTAATTCTTTACATACACTTATACACACGCAGACGTGCACATAAACACACAACCAGAAATGTACACTCGAACATGTGAGAGGCAAGGGGACTCATATTAATAAAGCACCTCAATATGTGAGAGGCAAGGGGACTCACATTAATAAAGCACCCCAATATGTGAGAGGCAAGGGGACTCACATTAATAAAGCACCTCAAAGGAAACAAAAACTTCTACATCCATGTCGTTGTTTCTGAGTGACGCTAGAAGTAGTATTATTCATTTAATCAGAACGTTTGATAAATCTAAATACGACTTTATATAAATACACACGTGCACACGCGTACACACACACAATACTCACACACACATACAACACATACACAAGAACGCTAGTACCCATGTTAACGTCCAACTTTACCACAGTAGTTGTCATGGACCTTGCTTTCACAGAAACTACGTGTTTAAAAGATCATAACTTGGCAAAAAAATTCGTAGTGACCTTTGTGACCTTGCGTTTTATTCGTCTCAAAGAGCTCTTTCGAAAAAGCTCCCACACGACTCCCCATCCCATTTAAGATATTTGACCCCCTCTGCCCCTGCCCCTTGGGTGGTGGGGTGTATACTTTTTCTGTTAAATAATAGATTTTATAACCTTATTGAGCCCCTGAAAATTTCAATTTCATATCTCAATCTGTTTCAAAGTCATTCTAGTAGCCCGGAACTTTTGGAAGGCACTGTACTAGCTAACAATAAAAATAATAAATCATGTTCTAAAATATAATAAATAGATATATGTTTATAACAAAGACATGATTAATAGGAAAGGAATGTTATAGTATGTGTGCACGCGTGTATGCTAGATGGCTAATGGGTTGGCTTTAACTGACTTCCGTTGTCTCTCTTTTTAACGCACGCGGAATTCAATAACTTCCTACTGTTGCATATAATATTTACTATAATATTTATTATAAATGATGTAGGTAAGTAACATGGACAATTTGCCGTGTTATAAAGTTTTTTGTTTAAATAAGTGTATAAAAATGTTTGGAATGATAATTTTTTGACATTAGTCTAAAAGAAAATAATCTTCTAAAAATAATTTCTAACAAGAAAATGTATAATTCAGAATTATCAAACTGTTTTGTTTACAATACTTCGTGTTAAATACTTATTATCGTTTTAATATTGCTTATAAAACGATTTCACGCGTCTCTACAAGACGATTCAAAAAAACTCGTAGACTACCAAAAACGAAAGAGTAGATCTATCCAAATAATTAAATTTATATAATTTGTAGGTATTAAGGCACACGCACTGTGAGAACTATGTACTTCTACTTATAGTGATGTAATATTTTTTTTTAAATATATAAACTTTTAACATCACACTACCTTAATCTCTAGAAGCTACCCTAAAGCACTAAAACGATATTGGTAAACTAAAACATCACGGGAGTCGAATTACAAGAATAACAGTAAGTAACTAATCCAGACATCCTTAGTAGTCTTGCAATCCAATATTCTTGATTTCAGACTCTTGATACTTAATATGATTCTGTCTTGTATTTTGTAATATTATATAGAACTTCTAGACAAAACTATGAAATTGAGCAATTAATTAATGTAAATATAATTTTGTGGAAATATAAAATTATATAAATAAAATAAAAATATTTTTTGAGTTTAGAAAAAAAAATAATTTGATACTCTTATGTCATAAAATCATAATAATTTTAACTAAATTAAAAAAAATTGTGCAATCAACAAATGTTTAATTATTAATACGAATAATGAATAATGAACTAAAAACTAATACAAATTGTACTTTTATTATTCAATATTTAAACCTCATAAATGGATATACATATATATATATATATATATATATATATATATATCATTACGTGTTCTTGAAATGATTTCACTTAGTATTAATTTAAAAAAAGTTGCGTACACCACGTAGGAATATATTCATAGAAAATATAAGAACGTGACATATGACTTGACATATGACATTAAGATGATACTTCTGATAATGAGTTTTATCCATGAGAAAGGACTGTCGACTGATAAATGGTATGAAAACGAGGCTGCTTAAATTTTAAAGTTTTTTCTTGGATACATGTTGAATTTGATCCTGAAGAACCATTGACGTTATTACATCTCTGCTATGGCCATTTAAGAGTGGGCCGGAGCGAATTTAAATATTTATGAGTACATGTACAGTGTCTATTTTACATGCACTTAAAGCAGAAGCATTTAAAACAGCAATAATTTTTTTTATTAAAAATTTAACTGGTTCTCCTTAGGGTTAAAAATATTTAAGTCATTTTGAGCTTTAAATTAATTTTAGTTCACAAATTCTTTTTGGATTCGTTGTAACATGGCAAATTGGACATGTTATTCAAAGCTTGCTCTTATAATAAAATGGTATATGCAGCAGAAGGAAGACTTCGAATTCGCGCGCGCTTAAGAGAAAGACAACGCCAATCAACCTAAAGCCAACCGCAAGCCACCAGCCACACCCGCGTGCACAGCACATGACTATACACCTAATATACAGCACAGCAAGCTTAGCCAACGTATCTAGTATATATATAGCATGACTCTAGCATGGCGCATAGTGCACCGCGTGAAGAAGGAAGATCATCCATCTTAAGATGCTCATTCCTTCTGTCCTCTGTTCGCTAGCCTGCAAGTCGGTCGAAGTAAATTATATATTAACTGCGCAGCATATTATACAAGGCAAAGCCGTTAACCTTTACGTTGTTTTGCGTTTTGCTTTCTCATAGAGAAAGCATTGTATCAATAAAAAAATTTTTTTCAATTTTTTCATTAATTTGTACATATTTGAACTCAGGGAGTCGAAAAAGGTGGTTTCCAGAAAATGTCTGTATCTATGTGTGTGTATGTGTGTATGTGTCT
This sequence comes from Anastatus disparis, assembly GCA_017163975.1. NCBI lineage: Eukaryota > Metazoa > Arthropoda > Insecta > Hymenoptera > Eupelmidae > Anastatus > Anastatus disparis. Next base: position 158,610 of record JAFFSR010000211.1, on the reverse strand, counting down.
GTATGATGTCAGTTAATAAATTGTAACTCGAAAACTACACGATTGATTTGCTTCTAATTTTGCATGAAATTTATTTTTTTGTCTAACTTGCTAAAAAGCTATTGATAATCGGTTCTTCTAGCGTAGTTTTCATTTTAGAGTCGTTTAAAAAAAAAATTTCAATTTTTTATTTTTTTGGTTTTTTTTGTTTACTCCTCAAAGAATTTGCTTCAAAATTTACATGAAAATTATTTGCGATTGCCCAAATAAAATAAATTTCTAAAAACTGATTTTTTTAGATGAGTTTTAATTTAAAGCATTTTGAAATTTTTGAAAAAAATGTTTATATTCAATAAGCCAATAAAATCTTAAAAACTACTCGATGGATTCACTTCAAATCTTCCATACAATTCAATTTTTTGATTAACTAGTGCGGAAGCTATTGAGAATCGGTTTTCTCAGAGTAGTTTTTTTTTGGAGTCATTTTAAGAATTTAAAAAAAAATTCGATTTTTTCATTTTTTTTTGTATTTTACGTAAACTACTCAAATAATTTACTTGAAAATTTGTATGCAACTTATTTTCGGCTGCCAAGAGAAGAAAAACTTTTGAAAACTGATTTTCTTAGCGCACTTCTAATTTTAGAGCATTTCAAGAATTTTTTGAAAATTTTTCATTTTTCATTTTTTTTCTATTTTACAAAAACCATTCGATAGATTTGCTCCAAAATTTTTATACGATCAATTCGCTATTGTCTGAAGAAAATAAGCTTTCAAAAACTAATTTTCTTAGAGTGGTTACAATTTTAGAGAATTTTTACGATTTAAAAAAAAAATTCGATCTTTCTTTTTTTATTTTTTTATTTTACGTAAAGTACTCCATAGATCCCTGGTAGAAATTAGTCCGGGCTACTAGACAGTTTTAGCTAGAATAATCAAGTTCTAGACAGATCTGTACAGATCAATTAGACAGATCTGTACTGGCGTGTAACGCCTTTCCCTTCTAGATGCCCCTATAGTTTTCCCTTATAGAACTGTACAGTTCTATCGAGGCATTAACGTATATTAAGGGTTAGGCGCAATATAATTTCATATAGACGCTTTAACTAGTCAACGCCACTTAGTGTTTAACATGACGAATATATTTTCAGGTTATTGTACTTATAACCTTACTTGATTTATAAAAAATATCAATAATCTAATAAAATATAATAATAAACTAAATATTAATAAAAGTAAATTAAACTAATATAATCTCTGGAGTTTCTACGTTATTGACATTTTTAAATTTATTATTACTTTCAATACTCTTTACACTATCTGTAATAAAAGCACTTTTACTCTCAAAATGACTCTCTTTATAATTTTCAAAATCATCTTGAGTTTGAGCAAATATATTCTTCTCATTATTTAGTGAAAAAACATTTTGTTTATCAACAAAATATTGACTATCTCCAGTGTTACTCTCTACTTTACTATTTTTTTCATCAGCACAGTAGGATAGTTTTTGATTTTGTTGTACTTTCCGTTGTTCACTTAGTACATTTTTCAACTTTTTTATTCTTCGATGTTTTTGCACACAATATTTACTGCTTTTCATATTGCATATTACAGATAAACTTATTTTGAGAACAGGTGCGATGAATGAAAATTATTAGATTAAGTTTCGTTCTGCTTTATTACTGCTACGCAAAATATAGGTTGGCAGCGCGCGCATTCAAGGGTTATATTATTCTACATTCATCTAGTTTTTCTTATCTAGAATAATCTAGTTTTACTATAAAGGCCTAGAGAGCTTATACGGGCGCCTAGATAAAATTTCTACCAGGGATTTGTTCTAAAATTTGCAGGGAAATCATTCGCGACTGCCAAAAGAAGGAAAATTGTCAAAAATTGATTTTCATAGTGTAGTTTTAATTTTAAAGCATTTTTCAAATTTTGAAAAGAAAATGTTATTTATTTAGCCAATTAGATCTCGAAAATTAGTCGATGGATTTGCTTCAAATTTTGCATACTATCTATGTTTTTGTGTAAGTAGACAGGAAGTTATTGAAAATTGGTATTCATTGTGTAGTTTTTTTTATAGTCATTTTAAGAATTTCGATTTTTTATTCATTTTGTATTTTACGTAAATTACTTGATGAATTTGCTTTGAGATTTGCATGGGAATTATTTGCAATTGCCAAAAGAAAGATAACTTTTAAAAATCAATTTCCTTAGCGTAGTTTTAATTTTAGAAAATTTAAAAAATTTTTCATTTTTCATTTTTCATTTTTTTTTCCGTTTTACGTAAAGTACTTGATAAATTTGTTCTAAAATTTGTATACAAGTTATTTGCTACTATCTTTATAAAACAAGCTTAAAAAAAATAATTTTCTTAGAGTAGCTTTTTGATCACTTCTTTTGATTTCTGATTTAACGCTTTTACTAACTCTTTTCTTACTTCCTCACTTCTTCTCTGTCCTTCCATCTCAGATTGATCCTCATTTTTTAAATATATTCATAAATCCTTGCCTCTCTCTTCCTATTTCCTAATCACTCTCTCACATTCACTAATTTTTCTTGAGTAGGAATTGTATTTCAAATCACATTTTAAAAAATCAAATCAAATCACTCTAACTCAAAGAGCTTTATGAAAAAGCATTGCGCCAAAGCACTTGGCAGCGTTTTTTTGTGTGATGGAATGAGAATATTGCGTAAGTGCTTAAAGCTCAAATGCTTTATAATAATCTATATTCCCTTGGTTTCAACAATAAATATATCGTTTCTTCTCTTGCTTCATGCGCGTCTGAGTTGGTGACCACGTGCGCAGCATTAGATGGTTCGTTGATTTTTCTTTCCAGCTCTCGTTCAAGCTAAATATCAGTGTAGCTTTCGGGTTTAACATACCGGTTATATGTTAATCAAGCGTATCGTTGTTTCTCTTTTCGCCGCATATCTTTATATAGATATAATTAAGATAACTTACGGAGTCACGTCCGTATCACGCGACTGGCGCCCTTTTTTATGTAAGCTAGTGTTTGTCATTTAAATAAAATCTATAAGATTCATATATTTCAGCTTATTTCTTTTTTTTGGTTTGTGTGTAATTTATAGTGTAATTACTAATTCATTTCTAGATATACATTCAGTTACATTTGTGCTACCACTTGATTCTTACGACCGTTACAATTGGCGTGCCAACGTGGTGCCATCAAAAATTACAGTGAAAATTTTTGAAAATTTTTGGAATTGGTAAAGTAAAAAAAAAACTGTGAAAAAAAAATTAAACTGAAAAAAATTAACTTTTCATCACGGGCTTGTGGCGAGGATCGCATCCCGCAGAGTGTGATACTTAAAGCACTTCCGGTTATTGGAGAGCATCTTGTGACTCTGTTCCATTCCTCTTTTGCACGGGGGGTCTTCCCTTGCCTTTGGAAGCACGCACGTATTGTGCCTTTAAAGAAGTGCCCTTCACCTAAAATGCCTAAAGATTTAAGGCCCATAGCAATATTATATTCTCTTTCAAAGGTTCTTGAGAAGATTGCCCATGATCAACTGCAGGAGTATATTATGACATACAAAATACTTGACTCTTTGCAGACTGGCTTCAGGAAGCATCATTCTACGCAGACTGCCATAGTTAAACTTACAGACGACATAAGATCAGGTCTTGACAAGAAACTTGCCACGATACTACTCCTATTTGACTTTAGTAAGGCATTCGACACGATCTTCCCTTCCAAATTGCTTGCGAGGCTTAGATTGATGGGGTTTTCTAGGGCTGCACTCGAGTGGATCAACTCCTATTTATCAGGTAGGAAACAAATGGTTTCTACACATTTAAAAGAGGATTCATATTAGCTAACAACCAATCTAGGAGTTCCACAGGGTTCAGTGCTGGGGCCTCTGTTGTTCTGCCTTCACATTAATAACATACGTGGCACGCTCGACCCCTGTTGTGTCAAGCACATATTATATGCTGATGACCTCCAAATCTATACTCAGGTCCCTTATGAACATCTGAATGAAGGTATTCGTATTATGCAGAGGGCGGCCAGGGCGGTGTCGGGATAGGCTGTCGATGCTTCTCTCACATTAAATGCAAGCAAAACTAAGGCGATCGTTTTTGGCAGTAGTCGTTTTATTAATGACTTTTATGCTGGTGAGCCAAGAACGATTGAGCTTGAGGGAGGTGTCGGCATATCTTTCTCTGATACCGTTACGAGCCTTGGAATTGTGCTTGACGCTAAGTTGTCTTGGGAGCCGCGTATTAATATGGTGACTAAAAAATTTAATAGGATAATGTATAGTTTACGGTTCTTTCGTCGGTACACCACTGAGGCCCTGCGTAAACAACTCGCAGCCGCCTTGCTATTTCCGCACCTCGACTACTGCTTAGTAGTTCTGCTTGATGCTTCGTAGGGGTTGAGAAGACAATTACAAAGACTACAAAATTCATGTGTGAGATATGTATTAGGCGTAGGATTGGGCGATCATATCTCTCCTCATAGAGCTGCGCTTGGTTGGATGCGTACTGATTCAAGGAGACAGTATTTTATGGCTGTACTTATGTACAAAATCGTGCGCATGAATACTCCCGAGTATCTAGTGAGTCTCTTCACTAGATATGTACCTAGGGTAGCCACTAGGGGAGAGATCAAGGACTTCGCGGTGCCCTTCATGCGTACTGAGACTGGAAGAAATTCCTTTTAAGTTCAAGGTGCGCATTTTTAGAACTCCCTGCCTGCTTATATAAAAAATCTTCCATCGCTCGGCAGGTTTAAGTCGGCTTTGAGGACGTACTTACTTGACCTCGAGTGAAATTAATTTTAAGTATTTTAATTTTTGTGTTAATTTATTTTGTTTTGTCCTATATATAGATTTAAGGTGTAAATGTATTTATTAGCGTGAATGATGGATGAATGTATGCGGAAAGTATGAGTGGTTCTGTTTTTATTAGAAGTCATGACATCTTCGATATTGTTTTTAAATGTAATTATTATTTTATTATTTAATTATTTACTATTACTTTGTTATTGTATTGTTCAATTTTATTTTTATAGTATTGTACAATTTTATTTTTAATTGATGTCATGACAGTGATTCCTCTTTTAAATTATGTATTTTAATTCAATGACTGATAGATATTTAAGACTGTTTTTTATTATAATTTACGTTTTCTGCGTGTATTTAGAATAGTCTGTGATATAACTTTTACATGGTGACTTACTGATACAGTATTATATATTAATTTTAATAATTGACTGTGATATCTTATCTTATTATGTGCAATACTTTTTATAGAATTATTACTCACTATTTCATGTATTACACGCCTTTTTGTACTCTTTTTACAAAATAAATAAATATCTATATCTATCTATATCTATAACGTCCTATATATATAGTTTTTTTGTTATTGCTTAGCTTTGTGCTTATACTGCCTGATTACAAGGTAATCATTGAGGATAGAACTTTTTGTTGCTTCGGCGTTTTCTGATTTTAAGCTTTTTCAATAGAAAGGCTATAGCAAAATAAGCATGGTGAATTTGCCCCCTCCTAAATGGTGTATCTGATATGGATTAACTGAAAGGTTATCAAAATTATTAAGGAAGTCAAAATTACAGACTCCCGAAACCCCATGTAGGACTAATAAAGCTAAAAAACGTGATTTTTCGATTTTATTTTTTTACAACTAGTCTCTGCATTCCAAAGGTTTGTAAAAAATCATGAAAATAGGTTTTCTCTTTCTAAATAATTACAATTTTTTACGAAACTCATGACCTCAAAATTGGCTTCGAAAAACCTCATTAAAATTTTTAATCAGTGTTTTCAAATCCCAGATTTTAAGGCACTAAACTCAATATAGGTATTTTTACTATGTATTTTTCCTGCTCTTCATGATGCCGTCATTAGTTTACGAAAAAAAAAATTGTAGCACACCCAATTTTCGGCCGAAAATCGTTTTTTTGGCCTTTTTACGGGGTTTTAAGCATTAATAATGTAATAAATTACTATATTATAGCTCTAAATTACTATTTTTCTATATTTTTCTGTCTGTTGAGTTCTAAGATCAGATTAAAGATATTTTCAGCTGAACACGCTGTTATACGCTCAGAAACGGATTATCGTAGGGTTATTTAAAGATTTTGTTGAGAGATTTGGAAAGATATATTTTGATAATCCATACATGTTCTTTACAACTGTATACTCAGATTTGCAATATTTTAATCCATTAAGAGGGGGCCGAACTATCTGTCTTTGTCTAGTAGCGTTTTTCATCTTTTTTATAAACACCATCCGTTCTAACAAGAAAAAAATAGCAGCCCCCGCTAGATATTAGTATAATAAGTAAATTTTGTAATAACAACCTAATTGTTTTACCGCATAGTTTTTGAATAATATTAGACCTATCAAAAAAGATAGGTTATATTCTAGGTTGTTAGTAGGTCTCATATTATTCAAAAACTACTCAATAAAACCATTTTCTTACTATCATAAAATTTACTTATCATACGAATATCTAGCGGGGGCTGCTATTTTTTTCTTGCTAGAACGGATGGTGCTTATAAAAAAGATAAAAAAACGCTATTAGACAAAGACAGATAGTTCGGCCCCCTGTTAATCATGAAAATTTACCGAAATCTAATTTTTTTGATGTTATGTAATAAATTCATTTGATTATATTTTATTTAAATAGCTTGAATAACAAATATCAGTATTTTTTACGACTTTCTATTATTTTGTCTTATTAGATTTACGATATTTTTATTTACACATTCCAGTATTTGCCAAAAACTGATTGTAGTTTAAGTTTATGTACAAATTATAATGACTTATGTTAGAAGGTCGGATTAGCCTTAGCCATTTTTGTTGTGAGAAGCTTCATTTGTCACTAACCTTGAGTTTATATTGTCTTGAGTTACATTTAAAATTTTTCTATAATTTATTATATTATACACTACGCGAACTATGAAAATAAGAAAATTACTTTTCATACCAATTCTGTTATAAACTTTATTTAAATAAAAAGTTGCGGTTTTTGATAAAATATTATTTGTACCATGATATTTAAGAAATTATTTAAGTGCACTTAAAAGTCAATGTTTTAAACTTAGTAAAAATAACATACCTAAATAAAAGCATTACATATTCTTAAAATACTGTGATTAGCGCGCATCGTAATATACTGAAAATATGATTGAAAAATGGTAATTTAAGAAAATGCAAAACCGTTGTTTTATGGTTTTTAAATGTAACATAAGTCGATACAATTTGTACATAAACTAAAAATACAATCGGTTTTCGGCAAATATTGGAATGTGTATGTAATGAAAATATCGTAAATCTAATAAGACAAGATAATAGAATGTCATAAAAAATACTGATATTTGTTATTTAAGCTATTTAAATAGAATATAATTAAATGAAACTATTACATAACATCAAAAAAATTAGATTTCGGTAAATTTTCATGGTTTATGTATTAAAATATTGCAAATCTGAGAATACAGTTGTAAAGAACATGTATGGATTATCAAAATATATCTTTCTAAATCTCTCAACAAAATCTTTAAATAACCCCACGGAAATCCGTTTCTGAGCGTATAATAGCGTGTTTAGCTGAAAATATCTTCAATCTGGTCTTAGAACTCAACAGAAAGTAGAAAAATATAGAGAAAGAGTTATTTAGAGCCATAATATAGTAATTTGTTCCATTATTAATGCTTAAAACCCCGTAAAAAGGCCAAAAAAACGATTTTTGGCCAAAAATTGAGTGTGCTACCATTTTTTTTTCGTAAACTAATGACGGCATCGTGAAGAGCAGGAAAAAATACATAAAAAATACCTATATTGAGTTTAGTGCCTCGAAATCTGGGATTTAACAACACTGATTAAAAATTTTAATGAGGTTTTTCGAAGCCAATTTTGAGGTCATGAGTTTCGTAAAAAATTGTAATTATTTAGAAAGGAAAAACCTATTTTCATGATTTTTTACAAACCTCTGGAATGCAGAGACTAGTTGTAAAAAAATAAAATCGAAAAATCACGTTTTTTAGCTTTATTACTCCTACATGGGGTTTCGGGAGTCTGTAATTTTGACTTTCTTAATATTTTTTGATAACCTTTCAGGTGATCCATATCAGATACGCCATTCAGGAGGGGGAAAATTCACTATGCTTATTCTGCTATAGCCTTTCCTTTGTGAATGCTGGCTATAAAATAAAATTTTTTTGTAGCTTTCAGTGCGAAATAGCATGATAATTAAATAATTTTGGTACTACTCTAATACAACTTGAAATTTTTTGACGTGAATTTTTTTTGTAAAAATATTTATTATTTTTAATTTTTTTTTGTTTGTTAATAAACATTTTTTTTTATTTTTTCTTTCTGCTAGTTAAAATAAAATTTGTTTTCATGAACTGTTCAAAAACCAAAACGTATACAATTTTTTTTCTCATTTCAGCGCAGATTATTAGTTAAATAAGGATAGATTAGCAATAGTTATTTTATGTTACCCTTGTGTAGTATAATAGCCTTCACATTTTTATTTTGGTCGATCGACAATTAAATATGGAACTCATTTTATTCGCGGACTACGTATGTTAGAATGACTTCTTCTGGTATGAAATCGAATTAGCTAGAATAGTGGAAGAGATGTCCATAGAGCAGATTTTTTATTATGGTAATCGTATTATTAGCCGAAAAGTAATTACTGATCAAATTGTAAACCGTATCTATCGATCCGAGCTTGGGTGATATATTGGCGCAACAGCAGCTACCTAGGTGACAGAGAAGGACGATGAAAGACTTACCGTTAGGATGCCACGCTCTTTCTCTAAGCAATTCGAATACGTTGCAAGATGAGCAACAAGACTCTATTCAGATCGGTAAATCTTTCTCCCATTTACCCACCAGTCAAAGAAATTCGTAGTCGCTTACTACTCCCTGTACTACAGTCATTGTGACCATCACTCTTAGTACTACCACATGCCCCCTCCTAATAAGTACATTGAGTTTCCCTAATCCCATGATGTTAAGAAAAATCGTCCCTGCAATTACTACGTCGACATATCACGGAGAACAGAAGAGAGCTTATTCAGACTCGTTTCACAGCATCACAGAACCACAATGGCTAGGCAAGAGGAAAATAATTCAACTATCTCAGGATGAAGCATACATACCCCCTTCCAGCCCCTGATGAATTGCTATTTCCTATTACAGCTTGCATAGACGTGAATATTTATAGGTCAAATAAGACTTCGTTCATTTATCTCCTAGATTTTGACGACGATCTACAGCAGCTTGACCCAAAACCAGTATTAGTTGTTATTAACGGTAATTACCTTGTCCTCTTTTTAATTAAAAGTTCAGCAGATGGCGTACCACAACGGAAGGAATCGAGCAATGGCAAATTGGATTGAAATAGCTATACATTGGAGAGTAATGGCAAATTGGATACAAATAGCCATAAATGGAGAGCAATGGCAAATTGGATAGAAAGAGCCTTAAATTAAAGAACAATAGCAAATTGGACAGAAATAGCCATAAACTGGAGAGCAATGGCAAATTGAATAACAACCCTAACTATAGAAATGTCAGGAACCATAGTCAAGTAGTAAGCAGCATTGGCAGCATCGGATCCATTTCTTAGAGAGTACCGAATGGTCGTGAATTTAATATTAGCATAAATAGTATCGATAACCATGGTCATACTGTTAATAGTAACAGTTATACTCGATCCATACATTTAAAGAAGGAGCATGAGAGGAGCAGCTTTATACGGAATAATTCTAAACCCCAAAATATGCCCAACGCCCCTCAGCCATTTACCTTTCAACTTCTTATGTCCCTTAAGATTATCCCACCAGTTAATATGACCATAACACCTTATTCTATTCGTGATACTACGCGTCCCATTTTGGAATTCATACCATCCCTTATGTCCCTTAAAATTACCCCTCCATCTTCCATCCCCAGCATGCCCCACGCACACTTATCCATAATGCCTTCTTTAATGTCCCTTAAAGTATCCTGTTCAGCCTACCCTTGGAGGATTGCTCTAGAAAATTGCACAACTCTGTATCACAGAGACAGAAGATATGAATTCAATGCGCTGAACAAAGATAGCATGTATCGATACACTAAGTTTATCGCTCCGGAGCAACCCCTCTCCCCTTTCTGCCCATAACTCTTAGCCAACCCATCCTACAGCTGACTGTGAAAAGCCATCCAGAGAAACAGAAGCAGCCCGACTTCTTTGCTGGAACTGTGGTTATCCGAATCACAGCTGGACCAGATGCATAGCTACAATGAAAACTTTCTGCCACGGCTGTGGCTACCCGAGCGTAACTAAACCGTCCAATATGTCCAATATGTTAATTAACATGTGCAAATAAACGCCATTAAGGCTGCCTCAATAATTAAATAATAGTATTCAGTATATAAAACCACAACCTTACTTCCACAACCCTTAGAAATATTAAAATCATTTATCATTTACATAATGACTAAATGTTACTAACAAGCTGTATTAAGAGTCTCATAGTCATTTTACTAACTAGGAGAGTGTCACACCTCCGGATCACGGATTTTGCTTAAGCTTCGGGATAAATTTTTAGATGATAAAATATGGAAAAAGCTAAAGTTATAGTCATAAATACTCAATATTTCCCTAGTTACAGGCAATTAAAGAAAATCACTAAAAAAGTTACTAGATTTTTAAACGCATATAGTTCTTTAGCGTCGATAGCTACAAGCTTGAAACTTTTTTAAATTAAAGCTGAGCTTAAATCCTTTCGATACAGTAGTTACAGCATATCAAAACATTATTTTTCCCCAAAGTTAGAGCGTAATAAGGATTGGACCTAATTTCAGCTTTTATTATTAATTAATGTTTTTAAAAGAAAAATCAGGTCCAATGTTTATCATGCTCTAACTTTGGGAAAAAATAATATTTTGACATGCTATAACTACTAATTCGAAAGGATTTGAGCTCAGCTTTCATTTAAAAACAGTTTCAAGCTTGTAGCTGTCAATGCTAAAGAACTATATGCGTTTAAAAATCCAGTAACTTTTTTAGTGATTTTCTTTAATTGCCTGTAACTAGAGAAATGTTGAGTATTTGTGACTATAACTTTAGCTTTTTCCATATTTTATCATCTAAAAATTTATCCCGAAGTTTAAGCAAAATCCGTGATCCGGAGGTGTGACACTCTCCTAGTAAGTTCGCTATCATTGACAGAACTTTTTTTCTTTCAGTCAAAATAAGAACTAAATGAATTAAAAGCTTTTATCTTTTACTTTATATATTCAAATTTGTTTAAATTACATTGAATAATTTTAATTATTTTTTTATATGATAGTGCATTCAGCTTCACTGGTGCTATAGACTTTTACTTAACAATAAGAATTAACAATAAAAAAATTGCTGCAATAAAGAATATTAATATTAAAATCAGACTATGCATCGTACTAGCATCAGAGCGTCATCTTCCAGTAAGTAATCTAGTAAGTTTTCATTCGATTCAATAATTTTCAATATAAAATTATAATAATTTTTTATAATATGAGTGAGATATGATATAAGAGCGGCTTATGAGTGTTTTTTTTTATACAACGGTGCCACCGAATACTTCCGTTTGGTGGGGGAGGGGGGAGAATTGTATCATAGCAAATTGGCCATGTTGAATTCACGCGTGGTTGAGAAAGAGACAATGCCAATCAACCTAAAGCCAACCCCAAGCCACCAGCCACACACGCGTGCACAGCACATAACTACACACCTAATATACAGCACAGCAAGCTTAGCCAACGTATCAAGTATACGTACACTCAAAGAACTTTTTGTATGATGAGGGCGCAGTATACTACAAGTTTACGGGAGACAGAAAAACAATTGTTGGTGTTTGAAAAGCCAACCGATATCAGCCAGCCGTGCGCGCGCAACTCATAAGTATCTTTTGGCATTCAAAACGCCAACATATGTATTGCTCTTCGCCACTGAGTATGAGCGGACTGTATACCTCTCCTCTTAGTTGGCAGTTCGCTAAGACATCCATCCGTGTACAGCATGACTCTAGCGGTCAAACAAACAGAAAAGGTAAGAGCATAAGGTAGCGCGCATAGCGCACCGCGTAAAGAAAGAAGATAATCCATCTTGAGATGCTCATTCCTTGTGTCGCCATCCCGCACGTCGATCGACATAAATTATATATTAACTGCGCAGCATATTATCAAAGGCGAAGCCGTAAAGCTATACGTTGTTTTGTATTTTTTTTTGTGCGTGAAGGAGTGAGAATATTACGTGAATGCTTAAAGCTTAAATGCTTTATAATAATCTATATTTCCTTGGTTTAATGATAAATATATCATTTCTTTTCTTACTTTACGCGCGTGTGTGTTGATAAACATGTGCGCGGCATCAGATAGTGCCTTATTTAACTTACATACGTAACCTTCAGACGCTAAAATTCCTTCTGGCATACGCATGTAGCTCTCCTCTTTCAATAAACCATTTCAAAATGCAGTATTTACGTCCAATTGATGAATCAATAAATTATGTTGATTTTCAAAGGCAGTAAGCATGCTCAAAGTTGTCATTTGCGTAACTGATGCAAAAGTTTTATCATAGTCTTGTAAATACTATTGACTGAAATCTTTTGCAACAAATCTTGCTTTATATTTGGCTGATTCCATTTGAAATCGAACAGTCAGTATACATTCAAGTCACCAATTACTGCGCTAATGGAGTATGTTATTCTACCCTAAAAATAAGGGTATACGTATTTTTTTATTTTGCTGAAATATCAAAATTGCATCAGATATGCACTTTCGAAAATTGCATACAAAAACTAAATGTTAAAACTGAAAATGTTGAGAATAACTTTAGAGGGCTATCGTTTTACCAATTTTCAATGAATTTTGGTAAACCTTATTTTGTTTTATTATGTTTTAAGCCCTCTTTAATTCAGTGCAAGAAATTTCAAAAAAGACTAAAAAATGACTAAGATATGTGCATTTTACCAAAAAATGCACTCTTTATGCACATGCATTTTTCTCGAAAAACCCATTTTTTTTTGCTGAAATTTTTTATGCTCATAGAGGACCAAATTACCTATCTAATGGTACTTGGTTGATCCCGTACTTATTTGTTTGAAGCGAGAAAAAAAATTCACAAATTTTATTGGTTAAAAATTTTTGTATATACGTTCGAAAGTCTTAAGCAATGTTCATTCCAACGCTGTCGCATGCTTCGCTCATTATTTGTTTACCTTTGTATGTATGTATATATCATCAATAGTGATATATATATATATATATATATATATATATAAAAATTTGTAATATAAAAATAAATATTAAAAAATGGAAAATAATAATTCTATTCGTGTATATCTATATTATGTATGTTTCGATGTACAGACAATAGGAGGCTCATTCGCGGACAAATACCTCGCGTAACCAAAACAGCATATTAGAATTGTTATATACAAGCTAGTTATTCTTACGTCTGCTTTGAAAGGTACTTTTCGGACTTGTGAAAAAGTAAACAAAACTTTGCAATTACGATGTCCGAAATTCACTCTTCTACAAGAATTTGATGTCCCGATTTTTTTCAAATGCATAAGAAGGTAGTTTATAAAAGCAGAAATTTACGTTTTAGACCGTTGGAAGATTTGGCCATCAATTTGGCACAGCTTTATCCAGATTTAAAGATACTGCCCTCTACTAATGTATGCAAAATTGCCATGAACGCATATCAAAAATGATTTTAAGTGATCTTGAATCTATATCTGAAAATGAAATCACTGAACTTTTTAGCGGAAAACATGATGATTTTATCCCCAAGACACCCGAATGAATACAGGAATTAAACGAGAGTATTAATACAATTTTACCTCAATGCGTCTCGCCGCTTAAAAGAAAAACTACAATACCTAAAAATTTAACAGAAAATTACGTATCTAAAAAAAAAATCTTTAATTTCAGCTTTTTCTGCTACTGTCAGAAGTAAATTAGAAGATGCGTATGGCATTTCAGTTGAATCAATAGAATCGGACAAAAGTTCGACTGAAAACTATTGGAACGAATTTGTAGAAAATTTTTAATCGGCTTTAGAAAAACGTTCTTCTGATTCGGAGAAAATAAAACTTCCAACTCTACTACCTTCAAAATTAAGCAAAATAAAAATTTGCTCACTATTTCCGAATATAAGCGAGTATATGATAAATAAATCAAGGAATCTCGTGAAAAATAAAGGAGTTTATTCGGAGCCAGATTCATATACTGGTCATCCTATTGATGAAAATACAAAAAATATCGCTATGGAATATTTTTTAAATCATGATTTTAATTGTAGTAGACAAAGTCCAAATAAATCTGATGTTGTTACTGTTGAAGTTAATAATACAAAAACTAAAAAAGTTAAACAGTTTCTTACTCGAAGCTTAAAAGAAACATATAGTCAATTAGGACAAGAAAATCCAAACTTACAAATAGGAAAATCGAAATTCTATAGTCTAAGACCAAGTTTCGTCTTAACAAGCCCTGTGAAGGAAACTTGTCTTTGTATACATTGCGAAAATTTTGAACTGTTTCTTACAAGTTTAATTCGTTTTAGAGGCGATAATAATTCTGGATTAGATTTAATTTGTTCAGAAATAAATAACGCAATATTGTTTTCTGAACCATCTGATTCGTGTTTCTTGCAAGAATGCAATTATTGCCCCGGTAGTGAGGGTATCACATTAAAATTGTTAAAACTGAAAGAAAATTGTGAAGATGAAATTACGTTTGCTTTGTGGGATAATGGTAATCTTATCAAACAAACAGTAAGCTTATCAGTTTTTAAAGAAAAATTTTCAATCTGCGCACTAAAAGCAAGTACTCACGTATACATAAAAAATATTCAACGTGAAGCTATAAAAAAAGAAAAAGAAGAAGGTAAAGCTGATCCTACTAAGTTAATTATCCACGTTGATTTTGCAGAAAATTGGTCTGTAATTAATAATAAAGCGGTTCAGGGAAATCATTGGGTAAATAACCAAATTTCTATTTTTACTGCAGTCTGTTACCAAGGAGAGATAACGCAAAGCTTTGCGATCGTTAGTGACGACAAAAAGCATGATACTGCATATGCGCTATTAGCAATAAATAAAATTATCGATCTTATGAAAAATGATTTAGTTACTAAAGTCACTATTATATCAGATGGAGCTGCAAGCTAATTTAAAAATCGTTTTCAGCTACATGAATTCAAACATTTTTCTTATCAAATGAAATGGTTATTTTCTGCGACTGGTCATGGGAAAGGAGCCGTTGATGGAATAGGTGGGCTTCTGAAGCATTATGCTACTTCACATAACCAACGAAGATAGACGCTTATAGAAGCGTACTTCTGGGTTAAATTTTTCGTCCGATACGCTGGGTAACACTTTAACATTGTTTGTATATCTATACATATGAAAAATTTGATATATATAGATATAAAAATACATGGGATCTAGTGGCGCCCTCAGTAGCTGGGTAACTCATTTTTGGCAGAAATTTCCCATTTAAGAGTACGCTTCTATAAGCGTCTATATTCGTTGACATAACTTAAAAAGAGTTCATGAAGAATCGATACAAAATGCTGACGATTTTATAAATTGGGTTCAAAAGTACACCAGTGCAATCAAAATCATATTATTACCAATAAATGAGATTGAAAAATTTAGAAAAGAAAAAAATATTGAATGGAGTACAGTTCCTAAATATAATGGGATTCAAAAAAGTCATATGTGGTTAAAACAACTTGGGGAATTGAAATCGCATATATTTGTTGGCAGAACAGCTATACATGCACTGACTAAAGTGAAAGACAAGAAAAAAAAGTCAAACGTCGTAAGGCTACACTTAGAACTAAAAATAATAAGTGCAAAAATAAAAAAAAGTAATTATTTATAATTATATTTTTGACGCATCCCAACAGTGAGAGGCGAGGGGAACTCACTTTAAAAAAAACCCCGAAGGGAACAGAAACCTTCTACGTCCACGTCGTTGTTCCTGGGTAATGCTAAAAGAAGGATAGTGTTTAAATCTACATTGCTTAAAATTTCCGAACGTACATACAAAAATTTTTCACCAATAAAATTTGTGAATTTTTTTTCTCGCTTCAAACAAATAAGTACGGGATCAACCAAGTACCATTAGATAGGTAATTTGGTCCTCTATGAGCATAAAAAATTTCAGCAAAAAAAAAATGGGTTTTTCGAGAAAAATGCATGTGCATAAAGAGTGCATTTTTTGGTAAAATGCACATATCTTAGTCATTTTTTAGTCTTTTTTGAAATTTCTTGCACTGAATTAAAGAGGGCTTAAAACATAATAAAACAAAATAAGGTTTACCAAAATTCATTGAAAATTGGTAAAACGATAGCCCTCTAAAGTTATTCTCAACATTTTCAGTTTTAACATTTAGTTTTTGTATGCAATTTTCGAAAGTGCATATCTGATGCAATTTTGATATTTCAGCAAAATAAAAAAATACGTATACCCTTATTTTTAGGGTAGAATAACATACTCCATTAGCGCAGTAATTGGTGACTTGAGTGTATACTGACTGTTCGATTTCAAATGGAATCAGCCTTTTATAGAGTTATACAAAAGTTACATATAATCTTTTTCAGATACAAACTATATCCAGTAAACTATATCGATTACTTCCGTAATTAATTCATTCTTCTTAATATGAAGTTCGTAAGCTTTCAAACTATTCAATAAATATACAATTTTGGCTAAAGAAAGTTTAGAAATCAATCGAGTAATCGTCGAGTATTACTGTATTCAATTCATTCTTTTTAATAAAAAGGAATGAAATTGACATTGATTAATAAGCTCTTCTATTTAGTCTTTTTTAAATAATATAAAATTCATAAAAATACCATTAAACTATTTATTTATCCTATAATTTTATCAAATTTCTTAAAATTTTTTGAATATTATAACTGTTATTTTTTGTTTTTAATCATTGTTCAAATTGATCAATACTATTTAATCTTTATTATTACTTTAAAAAAAGTATATTTTAGGCGAGTTCAGGTATTGAATAGTATAGTATTCTTTAGGACATTTTTTCTAAATATTTTATTTTACCCAATGCATAATATTTTTTTTATTTCAGCTTTCGAAAGTACTGAAATATAATCATCAAGTTTATAATTTTTATTTGATTTATCTTTAGTTTTTGCTTAAGAAAGTTTTGAAATCAATCAAGCAATCGTCGAGTACTTCCGTATTTAATTCATTCTTTTTAATATGAAGTTCATAATATGAATAATATGAAATTCATAAAATATTTACAGTTTTGGCTAAAGAACGTTTCGAAATTAATCAAGCAATCGTCGAGTACTTCTGTATTCAATTCATTTTTTTTAATTATATAGAATTCATCAAATGCTCAATTTATATTCTGTTTAATAGATGAATGTTTGGAAAAATATTTCCAAATCATTTCTGAAAAAAGTGATTACTGAGATAAAGATAGCGATGATAATACACATCAAAATCAAAAAATAAAGATATACCAGATCAACATTTTATTTCATTTATGAGTTAATATTAATACATGAACATTAAGAAACTATAGTTGATCTAATATCTATTTTTCACTTTATTCTTTATGAGAGACATATTTAATTAAAAATTTCTAAAAACTTGGCAGAAGGACCATTAGCTTCTAACAAATTTTATTTAAGAATTCACTGCCATCAGCTTCAAAATTATTCATGCGTTTTTAAAATTATGCATTCTCTATTTCATTGCGCTATCACTTTATTTTCAAGAGCTTTAAAACATATTAAATTTTACTAAATATCTACAAAATAACTTGCCAGGCCCGTAGATTAATATTTTATTGGTGAAATGCTCAATGTTAATGTGTACTGGTTTATAATTTAATTGCTAGCTAATTCACGTGTGTTAAATAACAGTTTAAAAAATGTGAATTCAAATACATATACATTTAAAGTTAAAGAACAAAAATACATCCTATTACAATAAATAAGAATCTATTTTGTGCTCAAAAATTATTATTCTTATATGTGATATTATGTAATGCAGAGAATTCAATATTCTTAGTTTTCTTTCACTTATTTTTACTATAAACACTTTAAAATGATCAACTACACCAACAAAATATTAATCTACGGGCCTGGCAAGTTATTTTGTAGATATTTAGTAAAATTTAATATGTTTTGAAGCTCTTGAAAATAAAATGATAGCGCAATGAAATAGAGAATGCATAATTTTAAAAACGCATAAATAATTTTGAAGCTGATAGCAGCAAATTCTCAAGTATAAGTTGTTAGAAGCTAATGGCCCTTCTGCCAAGTTTTTAGAAATTTTTAATTAAATATGTCTCTCATAGAGAATAAAGTAAAAAATAGATATAAGATCAACTATATTTCCTTAATGTTCATGTATTAATATTCACTCATAAATGAAATAAAATGTTGATATGGTATATCTTTATTTTTTGATTTTGATGTGTATTATCATCGCTATCTTCATCTCAGTAATCACTTTTTTGAGAAATTATTTGGAAAAATTTTTCCAAACATTCATCTATCAAACAGAATATAAATTGAACATTTGATGAATTCTATATAATTAAAAAAAATGAATTGAATACAGAAGTACTCGACGATTGCTTGATTGATTTCGAAACTTTCTTTAGCCAAAACTGTAAATATTTTATGAATTTTATATTATTCATATTATGAACTTCATATTAAAAAGATTGAATTAAATACGGAAGTACTCGACGATTGCTTGATTGATTTCAAAATTTTCTTAAGCAAAAACTAAAGATAAATCAAATAAAAATTATAAACTCGGTGATGATATTTCAGTACTTTCGAAAGCTGAAATAAAAAAAATATTATGTATTGGGTAAAATAAAATATTTAGAAAAAATGTTCTAAAAAATACTATTCAATACCTGAACTCGTCTTAACGGTGGGCCGGAGTAGAACCTGATACCAACCGAGTAACAATTGAGTTGTTTGTTATTTACTCAAGTTTTAATCGGTGTATCTTCAAATTAAAGGTCGAGCGCAATAGATATTATTATTATGAACATCTATGCACAAGAAAAAAAATATCTACCGGTTTGTTTTTGAGAAAAGTAAGTAACGCGAGAATATTATAAACATAAACTTTTATTTTAACGTTTCTTACTTTTCTCAAAAAGAAACCAGTAGATATTTTTTTTCTTGTGCATCGATGTTCATAATAATAATATCTATTGCGCTCGACCTTTAATTTGAAGATACACTGATTAAAACTTGAGTAAATAACAAAAATGCCAATTAGACAAGGACAGCGAATCCGGCCTGCTCTTAAATATACTTTTTTTAAAGTAATAATAAAGATTAAATAGTATTTATCAATTTGAACAATGATTAAAATTATAATTACATGATATGAAAATATTTTTTTTAATATCGTTTGAACATAAATTTTATGAAATACAATTTTAAAAAATTATTTATCAAATATTAAATTTTTTTAATAGTTAATTTTAAAGATAGGACAATATATAAATTATGAATAAATGTTTCTGATTATGTCTACAATTATGCATTTATATGTATGAACTGTCTAGATAGAAGTAGAATTCCCCCTAAAAAAGTAAACATTTCAAAAGAAAATTTACTTATTTTTTGCGAAACATTTATTATGAATGCGGAAAAAAATAATATTCTGTAATATCACTCTATAATTTGTATTAAATATGATACAAATCATTGAAAGTACAATTATTTCATTATTTTAAATTTGTCGTCAAAGTTTGATTATATTTTACTATAAGAAGATAAAAAAATTAACTGTCTTTCCATTCTAATGCTGAATTTCCATAAAAGGAATGTATTAACTTGTAGTATGTCTCGTGATGATTATTTATTTCAATTTTAAAATTATTCCAATCATTAGTTTTCAAGATATTTGAATTTCTAATTCCAAATGGAAAAATTTTAGTAAATAATATTGGAACCCAAAATTCTCAATAACTAATGGATTGATTTATATAAAAATTTTACTGAATAATCTTCGTGATACATACTGTATGTTAAGAAGGGGCCGAACTATCTGTCTCTGTCTAATAGCGTTTTTCATCATTTATATAAACACTATACGGTATAACAAGAAAAAAATAGCAGCCCCCTCTAGATATTAGTATAATAAGTAAATTTTGTAATAAAAATCAAATTTTTTACCGCATAGTTTTTGACTAATTAGAGACCTACTAGCAATCTAGAATATAACCTATCTTTTTTTGTGTAGGTCTCTAATTATTCAAAAACTACACAGTAAAAAAATTTGTTTGTTATTACAAAATTTACTAATTATACTAATATCTAGCGGGGGCTGCTATTTTTTTCTTGTTATAAAGGATAGTGTTTATATAAATAATGAAAAACGCTATTAGACAGAGACAGATAGTTCGGCCCCTTCTTAATGCATCTATTTATTCTAAATTTTAAAATACAATATAAATATAATCAATATTTATGGGTGGAAGTGTGCTGTCCATTTCACATCGCCTTAAATAATTTATATTCATAAAATTCACATAATATCATATAAAAACTATTGAAATGAGAATCATATATTTAATATAATAGTCAACTCTGAATAAAAAGTTTAAAAAATTGAGTTATAACTTATAAATAGTTATATTATTTTATTGAATACATTTCCAACCTAAATAATTAAGTTCATGTTTAAACTAAATTTAATTAGCATTCAATACCACAAGTTATTTGAAAAAATTTACCACTGTTCAAAATTATTAAAAAGTTATTTATAAAAAGTATTCCCATATCAAAATTTCAAAATTATACCAATTTAATTTTTTATTCTACACATTAGAGAATTAGTTTTGATGTTGAAATTTTTATGTGAAATAAAACATATATATATATATATATATATATATATTATCTTATAGTAAAATATTTTGTAAAAGTAGAATAATGCTGCGAATAAACAAATGATTATAAGAAAATATTGAAAATTGTAAATAACAATAAAAAAGCGTTAGGCTAGAAATAAATAATGGTTCTCACATAGCATGGAAGATTTCACTGAAATATTTTAAATTATTTCAATGGAACCTTTCATGCAGAATATTGAAAGTCTTCACGAAATATTTCAGAATATTCCACTGGAATCTTCCATTGAAAGCTTCCAGGAATATTTTAGGAATATTTCAAAGGAATGTTCGAAAACTTTTCCGAAATATTCAATGTAATATTCACGAATGATTTCTGAAATATTTCATAAAATATTCCATGTAATGTTTATGAATATTCTAGTAAAATATTTCATGGAAGATTCCAGAAAGATTCCATAAACATTTCGCTGGAAGATTCTGATAAACTTGAAAATCGTACAGCGGATAATTACATAAATCTTTCAGAACTAGTCAACTAAATATTACACAGAAGGATTTAAGTAATCTTCCAGTGAAATATTTCATGAAAGATTTCAGAAAGATTCCATAAACATTTTACTGGAAGATTTCAAAAAACTTTAAAATCGTACAGCAAAATATTAGATAAATCTTCTATAAATATTCAACGAAACATTTCACAGGAAGATTGAAGTAATCTTCCGATGAAATATTTCATGAAAGATCTCAGAAAGATTCCGATAAACATCAAAATCGTATAGCGGAATATTACATAAATCTTCCATAAATATTCCACCAAATGTTCCACAGAAATATTTAAGTAACCTTTCAGTGGAATATTTTATGAAAGATTTCAGAAAGATTCCATAAACATTTCACTGGAAGATTCCAAAAAACTTTCAAATCGTACAGTGAAATATAACATAAATCTTCCATAAATAGTCAACGAAATATTCCACAAAAAGATTTAAGTAATCTTCCAGTGGAATATTTCATTAAAGATTTCAGAATGATTCCAGAAACAATTCACTGGAAGATTCCTAAAAACTTTTAAATCGTGCAGCGAAATATTACATAAATCTTCCGTAAATATTCCACGAAATATTTTACGCAAAGATTACAGTAATCTTCCAGTGGAATATCGCTTAAAAGATTCTAGAATAATTCCATGAAGTTTTCGTTAGAAGATTGCGTGGAACGTTACGGGAGGTTTCCAGTGACGCCGATAAGGAGATGTTTGTTAAATGGAAGTTTTATCTCCAAGCGGTTGAAAGATACCTCACTTACTATAAAAGCGAAAGGGTATCAGCACTTTGATGTGCACAGTCGAAGCGAATATTTAAATGCGATTTTATAACTAAATGTTTATGTATGCGTATATGTATTGATGTATGAGTGTAATGTGTTATTATATAATATATATAACATCCCCTCACAGCATTTCACATTTTCTAAAAATCTTCCAGGAACATTTCATGAATGATGAGAGATTACCCAAACTTTCCATTTTTATATTCTTGGAATCTCTCAAGAGTATTCCATGGATTATTCCAATGTAGGAAGAATCAAGGACACACGAATATTACAGGAATATTTCACGGAAGATTCCTGAAATATTCCAAATCTTCCCTGCCAATATTCTGCGAATCTTTCATAAATATTCCACTTAATATTTTACGATGGATTTCTAAAATCTTCCAGAAATATTTCATGGAATATTTCATGAAAAATTCTTTAAATATTTTGTGCATATTTCATGAAAGATTCTTTAGATCTTTCGTTTATATTCCATGAAAGGTTCATAAAATGTTTCAAATCTATCGCTCCCATATTCCGGAAATTTTCAATGAATGTTCCAACGGAATATTTCATGAAATATTCCTGCAAGATTTCTGAAATATTTCAATAAAATATCTGAGATGTCCTAGATCTTCCAATGAAATATTCTTAGAATCCTTCAGCAATATACCATAGAATATTCCAATGTAAGAATAATCAAGGACATACGAATATTCCATGAAAGATTCCTAAAATATTTCAAATCTTCACTGCCAATGTTCCAGGAAGCTTCCATAAATATTTCATGCTGTGTGGGTTGTTTATTAACATTTATACATTATTTAAATGTAGATACTGCAAATAACCATCAATAACTGTGAATAAATTGAAGAATACAATTATTAAAAATAATTCAAAATAATTTTGATTTTAGTTTTTTCTACAACAAACTTTTTTTAATGAATATATATATATATATGGAACATTTTAAACCAACTGGAAGAGCAGAAAAATAAAAATCTCTGAAACTCTAGGAATATATTCTGCCTGTTACTCAAAATGTGTAAAAAAATTTTCAAGGATTTAGATTGGGAGGATCAAGAGCCATAGATTCTTAAAATTTGGAAATTTTTCAAAATTTTTGGAAAAATACTAACTTGATCATTTTTTTTTCTGAAAATCCTAATATTTTAGAGAGAAATTCGTGAGAATACTTCTTGTTGTTAATGAAAAGCAGAGTTAGCATGATTCTTTACAGACCTGAATTTTGAAGTTTTCTATTGGTTCTTATATGTATTACATGGTAATTGAAATTACCCATTGCTCCCCACTTCAGTAATTTCTTTTCGCGGGCTTATTTTCCTCTATTTCACGTGAACTTTAAAATGAATTTTCGATCATGTAAGGCAGAGCCATCAATAAGGAGTTAAAACAGTTTAAAATATATATTATCAAGTATGATTAATTTTTATATTGAAAATAAATTAGACATGAAAATATATATTTTAAACTATTATAACTCCTTATTGGTGGCTCTTTCTTACACGGTCAAAAATTTATTTTTAAGTTGATAAAAAATAGAAGGGAATAAGCCCTTGAAAAGCAATTTCTGAAATAGCAGACAATGAGTAATTTCAATTACCATGTAATACATATAAAAACCAATAGAAAACTTCAAAATTTAGCTCTGTAAAAAATAATGCTAACTCTCCTCTTTATCTAGAACAAGAAGAATTCTCATGAATTTCTCTCTAAAACATCAAGATTTTCAGAGAAAAAATCATAAAGCTGGTACTTTCCCAAAAATTTTGAAAATTTCCAAAT
Source organism: Anastatus disparis (assembly GCA_017163975.1). Lineage (NCBI taxonomy): Eukaryota > Metazoa > Arthropoda > Insecta > Hymenoptera > Eupelmidae > Anastatus > Anastatus disparis. Next base: position 134,590 of record JAFFSR010000211.1, on the reverse strand, counting down.
TTCAAGGATCTATGGCTCTTAATCCTTCAAATCTGAATCCTTGAATATTTTTTTACACATTTTGAGTAACAGACAGAATATATTCTCAGAGTTTCAGCGATTTTTATTTTTTTGCTCTTTCAGTTGGTGCAAAATGTCCCATTTATATATATATATATATATATATATATATATATATATATATATATATATATATATATATAAACTCCTATATTATATAGTTATATGAACCAAAATTCAGTCATTTTAATTAGATAAATGGATAAAAGATTGTAAAAAGTATTAAAAAATTTTAATTATTTTATAAAAATTTTTTCAGGTTATATTTATATTAATTATAAACATTAAAAATTTTTATATTTAATAAAAAAAAAGGAACAATTAATAATGTTGAAATTGACAATGTTAATGATCAACAAATGATTAAATAAAATCCATTTTGATGGAAAATTTAAATGATCAAATTGAAGAACATTTAAATTTTTAAGAAGAATATGAATATTATTTAGAAAGTCTAGATAATAATAGTTCAATAAACAATACAATAATTTCTGAATTAAATAACATTATTAATTCATATATAGAGGAAAATAATGAACAATTTGAATTTGAAAATTGGAATGAAGTACCAGAGTATTATAAATATTATGCGAATGAAATTATAAAATATAAAATAAATATACGCGAACCAATAGCAGAATATTACTTTAATCAAAGTCATGAAATTTATTCTAAATATTTATTAAGATTAGCTAACATTATTAATAAAATATGAAAAATTAAAATAAATCATAAATATTTCAATATATAATAATAAATTTAAAAAAAATTTTTAAACATTATCAATATGATTAAAAATAAAAAAAAAATAAAATATTTAAAAATTAACTAAAATATTTAAAAGTTATGATTATTTAAAATTTATAAATCGAAATTTTAATAAATAAATAATTTAACTACTAACAACAATAAATAAAAAAACATATTCATAACTTTTATACAAGTAAATGTAATATAAGTAAGTATAAAATAATTTAAAATTATTTTATTTATTTATTTGTTATATAAATAACTAAATTTTAAATAAAATATGATATAATGATCATGTAATAATTTCATTTACAATATCATAATAAATTTATAAATTTTAGTATGAATTTTTGATATATCTCATAAAATGTTTAAAATGAGAAAAAAGATATAAAAAAGGAATTATAACAAAATAATCCTATAAATCTTATAAAACTCAAAATCATTACGATATATCAAATAATATACTAAATTATCAACGAAACTAAAAAAAAATGATTTAAAAATTTAAAAATGATTTAAATGTTTAATATATAATTATATTTATAGCACAACTGGGGGTTGGCGAGCAGTGCGAGCAGGGGGGTACCCCCCCTAGTATATATATATATATATATATATATATATGTATTATATTATATATATATATATATAGGTCGATCCACGTCAAACGGATAATGGCTCTGTCCAAAATTGTAGATCACTAAAAAAGTCGTGCATGGGCTAAAAATTTTCGTCTTACACTCTACTTTTTTTTGGCGATTTTGAAGAATCCAAAATGGCGGCCTTAATATGGCGACTCAAACCTAGAAATTTCATAAAAAATTTTCAAAATTTAATTCCAATTCATTCAAATCTGATTCTACATATTTTTTATATCAGAAATCAATTTAGCGTTCGATTTTACATGAGAATATAGTATTGCACTCAAGGTAAAAAAATTTTATGACATCATCTAAAGGTCATATCGCGATATAATAGTTATTTCTCGAATTAATCATGGATAAACGTTGATTAGTAAGAAAATGAAGATACTGATAGGTAACTCGAGTCACTGAATCCAAATCTGATATCCGCTTAACCCTACCAGACTCCATCAAGGTCATTTGAAGATCAAATCGCGAATATCTTCTATCATTTGATAAGATTAAGACACCTATAAGTTTTACGTGATGCTGGATCCGAATCCGAGACCTGTCGGAGTGTCAAATGACGTAATTACAGAAAAATTCGTTTTAAACTGTTGTTTCTTGGAGAACAAAAATTTTCTTTTAGTCAATATTTGATTAATTTTTTCGGACCTTCAAATGACTTTCATACAGATCTTGTAGGGTTAAGCGGACATCAGATTTAAATTCAGTAACTCGAGTTATCTATCAGTATCTTCATTTCCTTACTAATCAACATTAATCAATGAGTAATTTGAGAAATAACTATTATTCCCCGATATGACCTTCCGATGACATTGTAAATTTTTTTTACCTTGAGTGCAATACTATATTTCTATGTAAAATTAAACGCTGAATTAATTTCTGATGTAAAAAAATATGTAGGATCTGATTTGAATAAATTAAAATCAATTTTTGAAAATTTTTTATGATATCTTTAGGTTTGAGCCGCCATATTGGAGCCGCCATTTTGGATTTTCTTTAATCGCCACATTGCAAAAGAAAGTAGAGTGTAAGACGAAAATTTTGAGCTTATATACGATTTTTTTGGTGATCTACAATTTTGGACAGAGCCATTATCCGTTTGACGTGGATTGACCCATATATAAATAATTGCCGAAAATAATCATTTTTTATCATTATATTATTTTTACAAATTTCATTATTATTTATTTATCATATAACAATTAATTCATAGCATTTTTCATAATTTCTTTAATTTTTCAGCTTTTAAAGTAAAAAAGCAGTAAATTAAATCAGTTAATATAAAAGCAATTCTTTTGTGAATATCTTGGAAAAAGTTTATTAAAAATGAATGAAAATCCTTAAGAGAATTTTCATTTTCAATAATGGTTTTGACTAAGGAAGATAAATTGATTGTTAAAAGACAGGGATTGTATTGTGGAATTGCTTTCATGTTAACTGATATTCATATATTAGAATTTAATAACATTTCAAACCAGTGCACCTCATTTGACATGCAATTAACTTCACTAATTCAGAGACCACAATATGTTAATTCAGTACTGATTGATGGAGAATTCATTCAGTTATTATTTACCGGAAATTTAGAAAAGAGTCACCGGATTCGTGTATATTATAATAATAAGGTAATTCATATATATGACAGTTTAAATCTTATATATTTACAAGATGAGTACAAGATTTATATAAACAGATTATTTCCAATCAAATCAGAATTAAGCACAGTATTCGAAACAGTACAATCACAAACGAATAATTATGATTGTAGCATTTTTGCAATGGTTTTTGCTCTTGCAGTACTTTATAATTTAGGTCCATGTTGTTTAAGATATAATGTTTCTCAAATGCGATTACGTTCATAAAGAATTTTTAAAACGCAAAAAATAAAAATGTTTCCAAATTATAATAATGAAAAAATTAATTACGATAATCCACCGGATATGATAAAAAGAAGTTTTTGTCATGAGCAAGGTCTTAATCAAATACCATTTAATTTAGATTTCGCCGAGCTTGAAATATTATAAAAAAAACTCACAAATGCATTTATTGCCAGAGCAAAAAAAGATCATGGAAATGTATCGTAAACAAAAGAATTTGAATCATGAAACAATTTTGATGGAAATTGACAATGACATTTCAGATAGAAATTTTTAAAAACCAGATAATGATATAATGGGAATTGATGGCATCCACTTGAATTATAACGATAATAAAATTGGGACAGTTGAGATTAAATTAAATGAAGAAAAAAAAGAATCAAAAGAAATAGATGAAAAAGAAACTTTATTTGTAACAGAACTTAAGAGCTTGACAAAGCTGCCCGCCTTCTAATAATATTTCCAATCCTAACTTGAGAATAGACGATACGTTTAAGCAAGTTTTTTTGCTACAAAGTAAAAATTTGTAAGATTATACTCTAGTGCGGACAACTCAAGAAATACACCAAAATATTAAACATATAAAGTTATAATAAAAACTTTCAATGAATCGTATTTTAAAGTTAGGTCTATCAAGTTTGATATCTAATTTCCAATCCAAGCTCATAAAAAAATAACAAGTCCAAATGATTTTTTATTGTGACAAAAATTATTGTATTAATATAGCTTTAGTACGAACAAGTCATTATATTTGTTTAATTTATTAATTTAAAAAGATACTGATATAATAAAAAAAGCAAAACTCAAGTGATGCAGCTCCGACATCCCGTTAATAGGAAAATGGTAACAGGAGAATCACATAAATATAAAAAAATTTCAGAAAAAGACATTATTATGGAAATGCGAGAAACAAAAAAGTAATAATAAATTAGAACTAAGACGTGTTCAAGAAACTTTACGTAAGAAAAAAGCTTATATGAAAATGAAAAAAGGACAACCAACTAAATATAAACAGAAATTAGAAAATACTAAGATAACAAAATGGCAATTTAAGGAAACAATGAGTGCTGATAAATTGGAACAAATACGTGCTAATGAGGCTTTACGTAAGTAAGAAGCTTATATAAAAATTAAAGAAAAACAACCAAAAAAATATGAAGAAAAATTAGAAAATATTAAGTGTAAACGATTAAAAATTGAAGATAAGAATTATAATGAAAATCAGAATAATAATAATCATAATAACAATCATAATATTGTATTATATGAAGTTATTGATAAAACAATAAAGGGCAAAGTAGAAAAAAAATTAAAGAAATTAAATGAAAAAATATTAACTAAAAAAATTAATTTGAAACTGATTGGTTGTATGGCAAATATATATTTCGATGAAAATCTCATATCTGAAAATTACATTGGTTCCATGACGAATACATGTGTTTATTGTGATGCGCAACATTTTGCTTTTTAATATACTAAAAGTAACGATTTCTCCAATTGTTGTCATAAAGGTAAAGTATAATTGTTAGAAAATCCACCTTACTCAGAACGATTAATGTTTTAAGCAACTGAATTTACGGAAGAAAGTATTGATTTTCGACGAAATGTTAGGTTGTACAACAATGCTTTAGCATTTGCAAGTTTTGGTGCCAATTTTGATACATTGCCGGGTAAAGGACCACAAGTTATTAGAATATGTGGACAAATTTACCATAATGTATATGCGTTACATCCTAATAAAGATGAAGCACGTAAATATGGACAATTATATATTTTAGATAATGAAATAGCAACGATTGAACGACAAAAGTTTAATACAAACTTAACATTATTAAAACATTTAGATTACTTAATAAGAGATATTAACCCTCATGCTAAAGCCTATAAAATGATGCATGAAGCAGGAGAAGAAGAACTACAACGATGTGCAAAAATCAATTGTCTTCTGAAAACTGTTACTATGCCTATTGTCCGCAATAATAATTTCGATAAAAATAGATATAATCTACCAACCTGTAATGAAGTAGCAATATTATACGTTGGAGAAGACGATATGCCTCCTATTGAACGTGATATTGTCATTTACCCCTTATAATAATATGTTACGTTGTTCCAATTTTCAAAATGAAGTTTTTCATTTTCAATACCGATATAGTTATTAATTGCATTATTTAATCTAGATGAATCTGTATTTTTCATTCAAATTTTCCATATATTCTTCATACTGCTCTTGAAATCTTTCAAATTCCTTTATTTGGTTATTTAAATCATCTAATTCTTCTTGATGTTGTAAGTTTTCTACAACAATGTATTTATTTGAAACTGGATCCTATTCCATTTTATAATGATTTAATCATTATTAGTATTAATTAAATTGTACTTTAAATAACTTTGTTATTATTTTTTTTTTTATAGAAAATTTGAAGTTTGTTTTTATTTTGTTTTTTATTATTTTATATTAAATTTTTTTTATAAAAAATTCAAAGTATATTTTTATTTTTTGTTTTATTATGTTATATCTGAAAAAACAAATGTTTTATTAGTATGTAAGAAATATAAATATATTTTTAAAATTGAAAAAATTGAAGTTATTTTTTTTGTTATTTCTCTAGTACTTCTTTCCATACTATATTGGTTAATTCATTTTTATTTTCTAATTCATTTTGAATATGTATTTAAGAAGGATTTTTACTTCTTGAAAGAGCAACATATATATTGTCCATGTGAAAATAAAGGATTTTTTACGAATATTCCTACGTTTTCAAAACTTTGACCTTGTGATTTATTTATAGTTATAACAAAAGCTAATACAATAGGGAATTGTTTTCTATATAAAATAAATGGTAAAGACGATGATTCATTTGTGCTTAATGTAATACGCAGTATAAAAACTTTATTTCCTTTATTTTCGCCTGTAATTACTTCAGCTTCTATATTGTATTAAAATAATCTCGTTATCTTTAATCGTGTTTCATTGCATAATCCATCTTCTATACTTAAATTTTTAATCAGCATTATCACGGCATTTATTTTTAAATTAAGTTCATGTGGAGGTAATCCTTCTCTTATATTATTTAATATTTCTATTAGATAATTTAAATAAATATTATCATCTGTTTGATCAACACTCTTATATGTTGCATAATCAATACTATAATATGTCATTGTTTCATTATTAATTGAATTCAATATTTTATTATTTAAAATCTTCACATCTTCATTATGTGTACTTAAAATAACATTTTTTGGAAAACAATAATTATTGTTCATGTTTTCATAAATTTTATTACAAACATTATTAGTTTTCCATTTTTCTGGTATAATAAATGTATCAACTTTTCCTTCTCCGAAATCTAATAAAAATGATGAAAAATTTTCATCATTCGATCTTACATTTTTTTTTATTTCAAAAATATGAAACATGAACCGTAGGGTTGAATATTTTATAGTTTGTTCTATACTTGAATTTTTATTTTCATGTTTTAATACAGGTAAAATTTGACGAAAATCTGCACCTAAAATAATAATTTTTCCTCCAAAAATTTCATTATTATGACAGACATCTTTTAATGTTTTGTCAACTATTTCTAAAGCTTTTTTAGGAATCATTGATGCTTTGTCCCATATAATAACATTTGCTTCTCTTAATTTTTTCTTATCTGAATCAAATTTTAAAATGCACTTTCAATGTTATTTAAATCTTACGGTAATCTAAAAGTTCGGTGACTGGTTAAACCTTTTGGTAATAAAATTAAAGCAATATCTGTCCAAGCCATTGATAAGAATTTTTTTTTTATTATTATAGAATAATATATTAATGTTTTATATAAAAATGTTTTTCCAGAACCTCCTGGTCCATCTATGAAAAAAATTTTATGATTATTATTTATTATTATATTCAAAAATATGTTTTTGATCGTTATTCAATTGTTTATACATTTTATCAAATTTTTTTTTACTAAAAATTATAATTTTATCATTAATTTTTTCGTTTTCGTCGATATAGTTTTCATTTGGTTCAGGTAAACCCAAATTTTTACATGACATTTCTTCTGAATTTAATATTTGATTAATATAGGATAAAGCTTTGTTTTCTTTATTTTCTTTAAAATCTTCTATAAAAATTTTTTTATATTTTTCCCAAATAATGTTACCTTGAATATTTTCACATAATAAAAAACTTGCAAAAAATGTACGTAATTGTACTGGTAACATAAAATGGCATGCTTCTTCAAAAATATAATAAATTTGTTTTTCGTGTTCTATTAAATTCATTGCAAGAGCAGTTTCTTTATAAGTATTATAAGTTGCATTTTTGTAAGTTCGTAAATCCTTGAAAGATGTTGGACCTTTTACCCTGTTTAATATTAATTTAACCTTTAGAGGGCCGGAGTTTTGAAAAATTTTAAAATCGAATTTTTCTATAGGAATGTGGTCTAAGGTCCCTGACTTAGAGCCAAACTAAGTTGCGATGTTGGTGAGTCAGACCTCTTACGCCTAGAGGCGTATTCCGGCCCTCTAAAGGTTAAAAACAACGTTCACTATCTTTTGGTGATACTACATTTAATCTACCAATAGCTATATTTTTTCTAAATTTTGATCTTTTAATCCAAGGTTTAGTCTAAGAATTAAAAATATAATATTGTAGGATATTTACGTATTTAATTTTTTCAGCAAAATCTTTTTTTTATTGAATTTAAACCATGCGGTCAATGTTGTTTCGTATTTGTTTAATGCTAAATGTATATCATTTTCATCAAAAATTATTTTTTGTTGATTTTCTGTATGGATATTTAATCTTATTACTGTATGACTTCTACCGCATAGTGGAAATTCTTGTAATCTCCATGCGGCCTCCATTGGACTTAAATATCTTCCATCTATGTATTGAGTTATTTCATCATAAACATCATCTTTATTATTTTCTTCAATTTTATCTTGTTTTATGTTACAGTAAGCTTAATCTACACCTTCATAAATATAATCATAAATATATTTTATACTTTGTATTGACATACAAAGTTCAGTATTGATATGAGCATTATATTTTGCTAACAAAAAACTGTTGTAAGGAACTGGTGATGCTTTTAAGAAATATTCTAATTTGATTATGAACTTCAATCCATAGGCGAATTGTGCCATATAAATGTGTAAATTATCTTAATTTACAAAAAGCATACCAAACAGAAAATGGACACGTGGCGAGGATACGATAAATAACTTCAACTCACTAAATTTCACTTAATATTTAATTTATTCACAAAAATATTACTATATAATTCACAAGCTGTGTAAAAATAAGTCAATTAAGCAGTTCGATGTATTAAATCCACTAAATTCAAGTCGATGCACGTGGATTCAGAAAAAAACGTGTCGAGCGCGTCTATAACGTGTGCTAGCAGTACCGTGGCTTAGCTCTATCTGCTTGAACGCCAGAGCTTCTCTCTACAAGAGCGACACGCGTGCCTCACTTCTAGCGTCGCGAGGCTAAAGGCCAAGGGGTACTCACTGAGTGAGTCAACTGCACGTCACGTTGTGACTTGCTCAGGCAACGGCCTGACCAGGAACTACCATAGAAATATCAACTTGTATAATTTTTTAATTATTTTTTAAATTATACGTATGGTTATCTAAAATATTATTTCTTCTTTCGTATCTTTGTGGATATTTGTTTTCTTCAACTATTGTTATTTCATTTAATGATTTTGGGAATTTTTTTTACATATAGTTTTATTTTTTTCGTAACAAGGTGATTTATCTGTATGTGGTCCATGTAACATGTGTTTAATAACTAATTTTCGTAAATATTTATTTTCAGATAAAGGTATTTCTGCTGAAATATATTTATCAATATTTTCTGGAGTTAATATTTTATGATTATGATGTAATGTTATAATAAAATGCGCGTGAGGTAACCCTCTTTTTTGAAATTCAATCGAAAATACATAAGCTATAACAGGACCCAAAATTTCGTTTTTTATAATATCATTCAATAACATTTCGAATTTTATATAAAATAATCTTACTGTGATATTTGGTATGTCATTGGGAGTTGTCCCTTCTGGAAAATTTTTTAAAATTTCTTTCAATTCTTTTCATTTAGGATTACACGTCATTGTTATGAATAAGTCTAATTTTCCTACTGTTCTTATTATTGCCATGGCATCTTGATAATATTGCTGCATATATCTTGGACTACCAATATATGATGAGGGTAAAATAAAAAGGTTTCCAATTCTTTCTTTGTTTTCAAAATTTGTTAAAACATTTGAAGCACTATTTATTACATGATCTAATAAACCTTGATAACATTCTATGCGTGATTGTTTTTGATTATTTCTAAAAAAATTCATTTTATTACTTTCACGCATCAAATATGCATGTATTTTGTATCGTTGTGTTAATCTTCCACAATATAAAATAGGGTTAAAATTTTTTAATTTGGTCTTCAATGGATTCTATATAAATAATATTGTAGTATTGTAAGACAATCATTATTTTCAATATTTTCATTTTTTTTATAACCTATACTCCAACCTAAATCTCCTGCTGGAAACTTATGATTTATTTCATTTTAGATTAATTCGAATATATATTAGAAACAATAAAATAGGTAACAAAATCATAATAACTATAGTTATAATTTTAAAATAAATATATTAAAAATATATTATAAATTTATATAGAATCGTTTTTTAAAAAATTGAATTTAATGAAATTATTTATTTAAATATTAAAAAATTAATATCCTACTCTTTATATAAAAAATTTATAATTTGTTATATAATTTATATTATACATGATAAAATATAAACAAACGAAAAAGGATAAAAATAAATTCCTTAAAATATTGAAAATATTAAAGATAAATAAAATAAAAATTATATAACTTTATTTACTTGTATAAAGAGTTTAAAAGTTAAAATTTTACATTAAGAGGAGGTCACGTATCTCTGTCCTTTTCTAATCAAAGAAATGATTTTTTTACAAAAACTACTAACTTTAGCAAAAAATGAAGAGAAAGCCGCATCTTGTATCAAAAAAAGCAATATTTTCTTTGATGAGAAAGAATTAATTTTATTGCTCCGTTCTCAAGAAAACCTTGAAAAACGAAATTGTCCACCCTAACCTCTATGATTTAAGTTTTTCAAGGTTTTCTTGAAAACGAAGCAATAAAATTAATTCTTTCTTATCAAAGAAAATATTGCTTTTTTTGATATGAGATGCGGCTTTCTCTTTATTTTTTGCTAAAGCTATTAGTTTCTGTGAAAATCTTGATTCTTTAATTAGAAAAGGACAGAGATACGTGACCTCCTCTTAACAATATAATTTTTATTTTCACTTTTTTTAAATAAATGAATTATTAATTATTATAATTTTCATCTTTTTAATTAATGTAAATTTACAATAACATTTTTACTTTTGACATTTGAAGAAATTTTTTTAATTTAAATTATTTTAAAAGGGCTTATGTAGGGCTACTGGCGAAGGGTACCACTTTTAATATTTAATTCTTCTTTATAAACAAAAAAAAACTTAACACGCCATTGACAATACCTCGTTAGACTGATAAATAAAATAAAAACTTCTACTTAAGACTTTCACAGGATCAACTCAAGACAAAAACAAGAAAACAAATTTAAGCTAACCCGAAAGAAGAATCTTTTAGACGTAGGAAATTTTTTGATTAATTTTTATGACCAAGACAATGAGCAAAAATGAAATGTATATACTTTTAGGCAAGTACAGCTTAGACACAAAAAAAAGTAAGCTTAAATGTTGGAAGTAGAAGTTTCTTATTTTTTTTTGTCTCAGTATGGGTGGTGTGGAAAGTTGTCTAAGGAACGTAGGTATTAGTTGATGGTTGAAAAATAATTATATCAACAATCTATAATATTATTAACTATGCATTAAATATATATTCCATTATATAGCCTTAAGCAAGTATTCCATAAATATAAAATTAAAAAATTTTTTTCTTAATGGTTTATAATGATTTTATGAAGATTGTATTAGGGGCATGAGGGGTTATGAGGGGTGACTTGTGGAGCAAGGGGGTGATTCGTGGAGTGAGGGGTGATTTGTGGAGTGAGGGGTGATTTGTGGAGTGAGGGAATGACTTGTGGAGAGAGGGGTGACTGGGGTAGAGGAGGGAATTTTTTTTTTTTTTAAAAAGACATTTCAAGAGACATTTTCACGTTATTTTGAGGGGTGACTCGTGAGTTTTTGAAGAAGAGAGAAAAAAAATGAGGATTAGTAGTGATGGGGTAGTAGTGGGAAGGGTGATAGTAGTGGTATAGAGAATGAGTAACTAATACATTGGTAGAATAACGTGAATTTAGCTAAATTATCTGAGGGGCGGATGAGTGACGTACGAGAGGTAGCAAAAGGAGTGACTTGGGTAGTAAAGGGGTTACTTGGGTAGTGAGGGTTGTCTTTTTTTCTCAAAAAAGATCATTTCTAAACAGATTTTTACTTTATTTTGAGGGGTGGATTGTGATGTTTTGAGCATAAAAAATAGGGGGAGGAATAATGAGGGGTAGGAGAGAAGGTTTTTTTTTATATAACTATATAATATAGGGATATATATATATATAAATATATATATACATAAAATATATATATATATGTGTATTCCCATATACATTTTCACTTATACATGTCACATACTCACGTACACATAAACACATACACATACACATACGCGTACACATACACATACACATACGCACATACACACATACACATATACACATACGCACATACACATACACAATATTTGCCTCTCCATCTCCGTCTCTCTGTCTTTCCATCTCCGTCACTGCGTCTCTCTGTCTCTGTTTCTTTGTCTCTCCGTCTCTGTTTCTCCATCTCTGTCCATCCATCTATGTCTCTCTGTCTCCGTTCCTACGTCTCCGTTTCTTTGTCTCTTCATCCCTCTGTCTATGTTTCTTTGTCTTCGTCTCTCCGTTTTCGTCTTTTCGTTTATGTCTTTTGCTGTCCGTCTCTCCGTCTCCGTTTCGACGTCTCCATTTCTTCATCTTTATCCCTCTGTCTGAAACAAATGATTAAAAAGAATGAATTCCTATCATATTTTTTCATTCATTTAAATGGGATTCACTATAGAAAATTTTTAATTTATCTTGATGATATGATTTGTATTTAAACAATTTTTATGCAAATCGGAACTTTAATCAATTTTTTTTTCAAATACATATAAACTAAATTTTAAACAGTAATGCAATATGAAAATTTATAAATTGAGGCAATTTCTTAAGTTTAAAATTGGCTAATTCATACATATTAATATAATATATGAAAATTTAACCGAGTCACACGAGCAAGGTAAATCTAGCTCGTTTAAATTATTTTATAAATTATTTTTATTTTTAATTTTATTCGAGATCGAATAAAAATATTATTTTTATATAATTTGTTGATTTCTTGTGTATAATATTTTAATGTTATAATTGCAATGTAACCAATATACATACATGGAGAGAAATAGTTTAGATAGTAAATGAAATTATTTATGTTTAAATATTATTTACTATTCATTATAATAATTATTTCTATTATTTTGAAAATTGGTTCATTTTTTAGTTTGTCATATAATTTTATTTTGGCTTCATTATATACTTTTGGTAATGTAAGCAATTTCGTAATATTCAATAAAATAAATTCTTACGAAATAAAAGGTATATTGGATACCTACATTATTCTATAATATGTTTATTGAATTATCACATATCATTCAACGCCTCTTGTACGAGAAAATAGTATGCTACGCGAGAGCGAATAGGTGATTTCTAACTCGTGCAACATACTTCTCAGAAATTACCTATTCTGCTCTCTTGTAGTACAATGTACTATTCTTTAATTTCAAATCAGTACAGTACCTTCTCGTATGTATTTTGTACACGCAATGTACTCATATATATATACTTTGATAACCTCAAAATAAGTATTCACACTTTATTCTATGTACCTTTTGTTTCAACGTAGATTCTCGTTCCATTTAATTATTTTTTAACCCTACGGGCACAAAATATCACTTTTCTGCCTGCTTAAGATGACGGGAAAGTACTTCTTCGCTTATATCAGGCTTAGAAATAGTATATGCACCATGGGTGCGATGAAAATTTATGTCTTTTGTGTAAATTTCGGGCCAAATTCACGATTTTGCGCCCTCGGTACATGATGATCTACTTTGTAAGTTTACTTAAACCGGAAGGCCAAATCGTAAGTTACACTTTGCATGTAATAATAATAATAAGTTACTTAACTTCAATGCATGCAAAGTTAAGCTTTTAATTATTATCTTTGCAGTTAAAAAATTAAGTGAATCACGTTTTTAACTCTCTGAGCGTGAAATACGTATATTTGGTTCACTTCTACGGACGCAAAATAGTACATTTCGGCCCACTTTTGCGACCGCGAAAATTATTCTTGTTCGCAAAAAGTGGGCCAGAATGTACTATATTTCGCGCTCACAAAAGTAAGCCAAAAATACGTATTTCTCAGGTTAATAGTACATTGTGTATCAAGGGCGCAAAATAGGGGATTTCAGCCAGGGTGCGAATGAGCGCCTGAGCGAAGCGAGGTCGCTAAATTCGCACGAGGGTCGCGAATTCCCTTGCGCCTGTGGTACACATACTGTTTTTTTATTTAAAAGGTGAAAAATCCAATTTTCTAAGTTTGTCAAGCGGGCGCAAAATAGTACATTCCCGCCCTAGGGCACAATATTGGTGCATGCGCCAATTTTGCGGCCTAGGGCGAAAATGTACTATTTTGCTCGTGCTTGATAAACATAGAAAATCAAATTTTGCGCCCTGAGGGTAAAAAAATAGTATATTCATCACAGGCGCGAGAGGGATTTGTGTACCTCGTGTGAAGATGGTATCTTCGTTTCGCTCAAGCGGCAAACTCACACTTAGGCCGAAATCCCCTATTCTGCCCCGTGGTACATAAAGTATTAATATGCACCACAGGCGCAACGGCGATTTGTGTCCCTCGTGTAAATTTAGTGCCTTTGCTTCGCTCAGGCGACAAACTTGCACTAATGCTAAGATCTCCAGTTTCGCGGTCTTGGTACATTATAAACTATTCTATTTTTAAGTCTTAAAAGAAACGATTTATTCTACTTTGGCGAATGCGAAAGCATGTGATTTTACTTTTAAATCAGAACCGTTTATTTTAACTATTATTTTTCTACTTTAATTATCAAGTACTATATTAATTTTATAATTTTCTTCAATTAAATAAAACTACTTTCATTCGTTAAAAAGCCATTTTAGAACAAAGTTCACTCGTTATTTAAACGTTCAATTAATAGAATTTATAAATTAATAGAAGTTATAAAACATCGATTTTAATAAAACTTATAGTTTTAAAGTAAACTTTTTTTTTCAATTAATGACACATTAACAAAAAGGCCGTGCAAACCCAGACGCCTTGTTGGGATGCTCGAATTTTCATCAGGTAATGGTGAAATTTTATTTATAAGGAAAAAGTTATTAATAGAAAAAAGACAATGAATATGCATTAAATTAAAGCCTTCGTAAGCTGACTGATACAATTTGAATTGTTGATAAAATCAACTTAAAATATTGATAGAACCCATAAATTATTATAATTACAATTATTATAACTCTGCTATAACTTTTAATGAAAACAATTTTATCAATTAAAGAGTTCTCCACGTACATATAGCACAAAAATTTTGGATTGTTTTATCTTTATTTTAATTATTTTATAAGAAATAAGCAAGTTTATATCAAAAGAAAAAGGCCTTGGGAAGTGGTAAAATTTTTTTTTAGTCGATAGAAACTGCGGAATGCTAATATTGTTAGTAGAAGAAAAACATTATAAAACACTGCAATCTTCTTTATTTTTCGTCCGATTTTAATGTATCTGGGCTCATTTTATTCCTTATGCAAAAGGGGTTACTGTAGGTAATTTGGCGAAAACATTTATGGTTGACGCATAAATTTAATTGTTTTCTTAAATTTTATAAATTTTAAATGAACAATTAGATGTATGCGTCAACTATAAATGTTATTACCAAATTACCAACGGTAACCCCTTCCGAAATTTCGAAAGGAACAAAATGAGCCCAGATACATTAAAATCGGACAAAAATTAAGAAGATTGCAGTGTTTTATAATGTTTTTCTCCTACTAACAATATTAGCATATCCGCAGTTTCTATTAACTGGAAAAAAATTTTTACTATTCCCAAGACCTCTTTCTTTCGATATACACTTGCTTATGCTTTATAAAATAATTAGAATAAAGATAAAACGATTAACAATTTATGTGCTATGTATACGTGGAGAACTACCTTAAATGATCACTTATCTGAAACTTTTTCTCACTTTAAATTAATTCAACAAAAAAGCGATTTTAATAATTCTGGCTTTAATTATTTTATGATTTTTTATTACTTATCAATTTCCAATCGGTCCAAGAATTAGACTTACTGCCGATTCCCTCGCCGTACTTCGAAATTATTAGAAGAATAAAGTAGAACAATTGATCATATTTTAATCAAACTTTATTAAAGACCAGCCAAAGAGTGATTTACGAACTTCTATCGCAGACTCCTCCTGCGGTGAGCGAGCCGGCCCCTCTTATCGTTATCGTCGCTGTAGAGAAAGGATTGCTTATAAGACTACATACTTGGATAATCATTGCTCGCGTGTAATGATATTATACGTCATACATAACTTATACGATTTAACTATAATGTGTGCATTGATCGCACTTCGTGTGCTTGCAAGAGATAGATAAAAGGGCATGATATACACACTTTGGCATTGCTTTTTCCTCTCTCCAAACGAGAACAAGAAAAAAATAGCGTGCTTTTTAATGCACACTCTTGCGCTGTTGCACAATATTAACACGTAGCGCGTTACAATTGCCCCCCCCCCCCCAAATAAAATATTCATCATTTCCTTTTTTTGAATTTCGACACTATTTAATTAATTAATTTTTTTAATATCTCCCTACATTTCTTTATGATAAATATTTTATTATATTTATTATTATATTAAATTTTAAAATTTGCCATATTACAATATATAAACACAGCTGATGGTTGTTTTTGGGAAGCTCCGACTCCTGGCCACATCACTTTCGGTAATTTCACATTTGTAACTGAAGGATACTGGTCCTGCACAGTCGGTGGGGATGTGGCTGCTCTTATTTTCGCCTTCACCATCTTTTTGTATTTTTATAGATATAGATATATTACAGATTCAGGCTCACCTTGATAGAATGAACTGTAATGTTCACAATACGTCGGTATTTCAAACTGCAACTTACTCGGTCGAATTCCGACAAAGACCTTCTAACCAGATATATTACAATTGATTTTGCTTTCTAGAAACTGCTGTCAAAAAGTCCTAGTTACTGCTGTTCGACATATGGCACCGTTAGACATATAACACCGTTAAACATTCCAGAAACTGCCTTCAGCCCTAATTATGTGTATATATATGTCCCAAAGAATGAAGAAACCTAAATCGGGGAAACAAGGCTTTTTTACTTCAATATAATACAGAAAGTTTTTCAAAAAGAGTATAGCCGAATAAGCATGTAAAAATGGCCTTAACTCGGATTTCCCTAAAACTTTGCTTATTTTTTGTCTTGTCAGAAAACTAGAATCCTGAAAGTTTCAGATCCCTATGGTCAAAATTGGCTTCATAACCTCAAAAAACGTATTTTTTGGTTTTTTTGCTATAATTAGGTGAATTTTCAATGGAACTTCAAAATTCGGAATCAAGGAAAAAGAGGACGATAAAATGCATATATTAAGTGACTATATGAAACCTTACAAGTCTCAAACATAAACAAAAAATAAATTTGAATATTTTAAAATGGCCTGTACATTAACGGTATAAATGCATACTTATTTTCGACTTTTAGAAACTTTACTTTTCATAAAATCTATCATTCATATTTATTGAAAATAATTATAGAAATGATAGAAAGTACCTAAAATATCAAAGAACTAAAAATTTTATAGATTTATAGCATTTTAGAGGCTCTATTGCATTCTGATCATGAAAATAACGCCAAATACACGTTCAGCGACCAGAAAAATCTCCTAAATATCGATATTAAGTCGGTTTTATATCATATGCATCCATAAAATACGGAAATAAAATTAAAAAATCGTTTTTCGACCAAAAAGACATTTCGCGAAAGATTTATTAATTACATAGGCCCATAGAAAAAATAAAGTGTCTGTGCAATTGACCAGAACTATATATTCTTAAAAGTAGGGCCCAGCTTCTTTTTTATGGAGTTTTGCTCGAAAAAACTCATTTTTTACGGTTTTTCCATGTTTTTTTTAAATATAAAGAAAATAAAGAAAAATTTTATTTTTTTGACTTTAGAATCAAATTCTACGGGAAAAAATACATCGAAAAACATGTTTTGAATTTTTTTTTACAGAAATTTCAACCCGCCATACGACGATGAAAAGGCAGAAAATCGTGAAAAGTGAAAATATGTTTCAAATTGGATTAAAATGACATTAAAATCAAGTTTTACGATTTTAAACCGATTTATAAACATTAAAAATACTTTACTGGGGGTTTTTGAGGTCGGTGATCACAAATTTTAAGTAATTTTTTTCAAAAAAAAACTCCTAGTCGGCGTAAGTGGACAATAAACGTGATAAATTGATATTTTTTTCAAAAAATCGATGTTATGGATACTGTTCTGGAGGTTTTCCACTACATAAATCACAAAACTAGAACCTTTTTTGACTTTTGATCATAAAATAAGACTTAGAACTTATGTATAGCGATATTCATGAACTCCATTATAATATTTTTAGCTTCTCTTAAGAAGTGCCTTAGAGTTTTAATGGGTTAATCAATTGAGTTTGTAGAATTTTCGCTAATACTTCGCAACTTCGATAGTGAGATGTTGGATACTAGATATTGGCGATATCTATTTTTATTTTTGTCTTCCAAAAATAGTATATTATGTGTCAAGGCAAAAACGTTTCATTCTTTGCGAGTGCATGCTGAGGAGCCGAGCGTAGCGAGGCCGCTCCAGCTGCACGAGCAAGAATGATACGTTTGTGGCCATGACTGCATATATTTTTTTTAGCCTGAAGGCCGCTTAGCGGAAGCTGGGGCAGAGCCCCCCTCACATAAAAAAATAATTGATAATTCTTAAAATATAAAAGAATTTCATAGAAAAATTCAATTATAAATAATAAATAACTAATAATTCTTAAAGTACAATAAAAAAATATAATGAAAAAAATTCGATTATAAAAACCACTAATAATTGTTAAAATATAAAATTAAAATTAAACAAAAATACAATAAAATATAAAATAAAGCTAAACTATGAAAATTATAATTAAAAAATATTATTTAAAAAAAGAAAGAAAAAGTTTTGAAAAAATAGAATTAAAAAAAATCGATTATAAAAACAACTAATAACTATTAAAATATATCATTGAAATTAAACAAAAATACAACAAAATATAAAACAAAAACTAAACTATAAAAATTATAATTATAAAATATTATTTAAGAAAGAAAAAGAAAAAGTTTTCATACGCAAAACTTGTAACGATTTCTTCCTCTTGCTCTTTTTTTTTCTTTCACAATACCCATATATTGAGTCTAAGTTATTCGTTGACGCATACCCAGTATAGTATATGGGAGAAAAGGATAGCGATATTAAGAAAAGCGAGCAGTTCATTAAGTTTAATCCCAAGAATCAGAGACGTCGAAAACGTTTTTCTGCAAACTTTTATTAAAATAATACATTGGATATACACATTTTTCTTTTGCGGCCTAGGACAAGAATACTCTATCTTGTGCTCCGTATACAGGACACAAAAATTCATTTTGCGGCCTGAGGACAAAAATATTTTAAATAAAGTTTTAAAGTGTTTTACGCTTACGCACACGTTTCTCGTTAAATGACCAGCGTAAATGATTACTGACACGCTTTTGACCTCTTTTTGAAGATGTTTCTCTCTCCATCATCCAGCAGTAATCTGCCAACATATTTATACCCCATCGTCCTTGAAATCTGCGTTCAAATTCGTTCAAGTCTTGGTGAAACCTTTCTCCTTGCTCTTCACTAAAGTCCCCGTCGTTCTCAGGAAATTGATCAATATGTAAATCAAGGAAATGAAGCTTCAAGCTCATTAGGCAGCCCAGTTTTTCAAAGTTGCATACCATTTTTTTTACAATAGTTTTGTAATTTACGTCTTTAGTGCTACCCAAAAATTTTGATACATCTTTAAAACTAGACCATGCTGCTTTCTCATCATCTTTCATAATTCTTTTAAAGTTTTCATCTCTAAATAGAGTACGAATTTCAGGTCTATCAAAAATACCTGCGCTTAGTTTACCATCTGTTTTGTGGTGAAATACTTGGCTCAAATGCCTTGACAAATTGTTTCATTAAACCAAGCTTTATGCGAAGAGGTGGTATCAAAATTTTGGACGAATTCACAAGTGGCTCTTTTACAATATTTTGTTTTCCAGGTTCAAATGACTCTCTTAATGTTCCTCGTATTTTATTTTTGATAAAACCAATTCAATGTTTGAATACTCTTCTTTAAGCACAGTTAAATGCGCTAATGGTATAGAAGCGTACTTATTTGTGTTATGAAGAAGGACTGCTTTAAGGCTCCGCTTAGACGAATCTATGAACAGGCGCCAATCCTCAGGTTTGTATATACCTGGTTTTAATTCGTCAATAAGTCCTTTTACGTCAATGCAGTAAACTAGCCCTGAATCTTCTTTAAAATATTTTCGAAAGGTTTTCTCTCGGTCACGATATTTACTTACTTTAGTTTCTTTTGTCAGCATATTTCGCTTTTTAAAGTCTGAAGCCATCAATTTAGATTGCTCTTTAGATAAACCATCGTTTCTAAATAAATCATTCAGACTCTTTTGATAATATTTTTTCACGGATTTCTCCACACCTTTAGGTACATATTCTTCATCATCATCTGAAGAGAGATTTTTTTCACTTTCGTCGGATTCGCTTAGATCTTTGGATGATGTGTTATCGCTTGGTTCAGTTTCTTTCACATTAATCTTATTTGTCGAATGATCGTCCACATGCAGAGAATCTAAACTTGCTGTAAAACTATCTCGTGATTCTTCATTTTCTAAACCTTCTATGAGGATGTTTTCTGGAAACTCAACAGTTTAAGGACTAGAATAATGAACTTTTTTTTTTAAATGTAAGTCATATACTATTGTTTATCAAAAGTAGCAATCGGTTTTAGCTTTTGTTAGCGTGATGAACTTGAACTTTGCAATCATTAGATACTCTCTGCATTTTGGATAGTTGAATTGAACTATCTAAAGTTTATAACTTATATTGCTACTCAATAGCAGTACTATCCAAAACCTGCTGCTACGAAGACGTTGGCCACGATGAAAATGATCATCCCCTGAAAATGAGATGTGTAGAATGATTCGTCGGTCCAACTCTTCGTAGTTACGAAACCAGCGAAGGCGCGCTGTCTTGCAGGGGAGTGCTAAGATGTGAGAATGATGCCCTAGTGTGTCTGACGACGAGTTGACATTGTCCTCGTCAAAGTCAGAAAGCTCTCCTACTTAGGCCTGGGGAGGTATGAGAGTTATCACCCCTAGGACGGCTGACTCACCTGCAATCGGGACAGGATTCTTAGCGTGTGGGTTTTAGATACAATTTATGGCACATCACAATTTCTCATTTAACTCCGCTGGCACTTCTGGTAACATATGCAATCATGAATGCACTGGTAATCCTGATAACTTTTGTTATGTATACGCAAAATTTATTGGGTCGAAAAATAAAAGAAAAATAACAGAAACAATAAATGATTTGTATAAAGTATGTTTTGACATTGAGATTTCACAGCAAGACAAAAGTTGGGTACCACATTTTGTCTGTAACTCGTGTCATATAATGATGAGTCGAGTTACTAAAAATCAGGACAAGACGTCCTTGAAATTCATTGCACCAACAAAATGGAAAGAACCAGAAAATGAAAACGATTGCTACTTTTGTACAACAAAAGTAGGGGGTATAGCTTATATTATGGAAAAAAAGAAGTACATTATTTTTGTCCTAAAACTGTTGAGTTTCCAGAAAATATCCTTATAGAAGGTTTAGAAAATGAAGAATCACGAGATAGTTTTACAGCAGGTTTAGATTCTCTGCATATGGACGATCATTCGACAAATCAGGTTAATGTGAAAGAAACTGAACCAAGCGATAACACATCATCCAGAAATCTAAGCGAATCCGATGAAAGTGAAGAAAATCTCTCTTCAGATGATGATGAAGAATATGTACCTAAAGGTGCGGAGAAATCTGTGAAAAAATATCAAAAGAGTCTGAATGATTTATTTAGAAAAGCTGGTCTATCTAAAGAGCAATCATAATTGATGGCTTCAGACTTTAAGAAGCGAAATATGCTGACAAAGGGAACTCTATTTAGAGATGAAAATTTTGAAAGAACTATGAAAGATGATGAGAAAGCAGCATGGTCTAGTTTTAAAGATGTATCAACAAAATTTTTGGGTAGCACTAAAGACATAAATTACAAAACTATTGTGAAAAAAATGGTACGCAACTTTGAAAAACTGGGCTGCCTAATAAACTTGAAGCTTCATTTCCTTGATTCACATATTGATCAATTTTCTGAGAACGACGGGGACTTTAGTGAAGAGCAAGGAGAAAGGTTTCACCAAGACTTGAACAAATTTGAACGCAGATTTCAAGAACGATGGGGTATAAAGATGTTGGCAGATTACTGCTGGATGACGAAGAGAGAAACATCTTCAAAAAGAGGTTAAAAGCGTGTCAGTATCATTTACGCTGGTCATTTAACGAGAAACGTGTGCGTAAGCGTAAAACACTTTGAAACTTTATTTAAAATATTTTTTTGGAAGACAAAAATAAAAATAGATATCGCCAATATCTAGTTTCCAACATCTCACTATCGAAGTTGCGAAGTATTAGCGAAAATTCTACAAACTCAATTGATTAACCCATTAAAACTCTAAGGCACTTTTTAAAAGAAGCTAAAAATATTATAATGAAGTTCATGAATATCGCTATACATAAGTTCTAAGTTTTATTTTATGATCAAAAGTCGAAAAAGGTTCTAGTTTTGTGATTTATGTAGTGGAAAACCTCCAGAACAGTATCCATAACATCGATTTTTTTAAAAAAATATCAATTTATCACGTTTTTGTCCACTTACGCCGACTAGGAGTTTTTTTTTTGAAAAAAATTACTTAAAATTTGTGATCACCGACCTCAAAAACCCCCAGTAAAGTATTTTTAATGTTTATAAATCGGTTTAAAATTGTAAAACTTGATTTTAATGTTTTTTTAATCCAATTTGAAGCAAATTTTCACTTTTCGCGATTTTCTGCCTATTCATCGCCGTATGGTGGGTTGAAATTTCTGTAACAAAAAATATTTAACATGGTTTTCGATGTATTTTTTCCCGCAAAATTCGATTCTAAAGTCAAAAAATTAAAATTTTCCTTCATTTTTTTTATAAAAAAAAAACCATGAAAAAATCGTAAAAAATGAGGTTTTTCGAGCAAAACTCCATAAAAAAGTAGCTGGAACCTACTTTTTATTTTTAACTAAAAAATACTATTTTTATTACAAATTCGTGTATTCTGAGTCGAAAAATTTGGTTTAACAAAAGAATATATAGGTCCAAATGGTAATTTTACAAAATGTGCACAGATATCACTTAATAAAATTGTTTTTTGGCCTGCTCTGTAGTTTTTATTATCAATCTTTTTATTCTATTGAAAATTTTTTGAAATATCTAAGTTGAATCTGTCATCAAATGTTTCATTAGATAACTTTTAACCTCAGGTGAAAACTTATACGTGTTTTAGAAATATTTCATGTAAGATTTATAAATAATTATAAACAATCCATGAAATATTTAAAATATTTCAGATAGAGTGTAGCCGAATAAGTATGTGAAAATAGCCTTATAAGGCTTAAGTTATAACTCGGATTTTCCTGAAACTTTGCTTTTTTTTTGTCTTGTCAAAAAACTAAGATCCTGAAATTTAAATTTCAACTTAACTTAAGTTTCAGATCCCTAGGCTCAAAATTGGCTTCATAACCTCAAAAAACGTATTTTTTTATTTTTTTGTTGTAATCAGGTGAATTCCTAATGGTTCTCCAAAATTTCAAATCGAGGTAAAAGATGACGGTAAAACGCATATATTCAGTGACTATATAGAACCTTAAACTTTCAAAATGGCCTGTACATTAAATGTATTAATGCATTTTCATTTGTGGCTTCTAAAAACTTTTTTTTTCATAAAATCTATCATTCATAATTTTTGCTAAACTGTAGGAATGGTGAAAAGTACCTGAAATATCAAAAAACTGAAAATTTTAAAGATTTATGGCGTTTTAGAGACTTAATTGCATTCTAATCATGAAAATATCACCAAAAACACGTTTAGCGACCCAAAAACCCCTAAATATTAATATTTAGTCGGATTTATATTATATTGATCCATATAATACGCGAATAAGCTTAAAAAAATCATTTTTCAACCAAAAAGACTCCTGTAGTCTTTTTATTATCATCCTAAATCATAATTTCACCACTTCTTTTTCAAAGTAACCTTAAAAATTTATTCACTGATCAATAACCTCCTTGATACTGATTGTTAATCTTATTCAGTACGATTTTTGGCCGAAAGATATGAAATTAACCTCAAAATATTCACTTAGTGACTAAAAATGACCTCAACTATCATTTTTCTGTCGTATTTAAAACAACATATTTGACAATAAAATATATTGGAGTATTCTAAGAACTTCTCACTGCGATTGTTTATATTGTTTTGTGCGATATTTTGTCAAGTACTACGAAAATATCGCAAAATAATGCGCCAAATAAATTACTAATTTTTTATTCGCTTACTATTTGTTATTCATTATATTTCTTTATAATTCAGTTAAATTAAGTTTTTAATTTCAAAAATAATTATTTAATAATAATTTGTTGATCAAATATTTTTTTTTTAAATTTGAAGATAAAAATTGTGTGTACCGAGGTTTGAACCCACGATCAAAACAAAAAATAATACATGCTTATCAAACCCTCCACAATCACATTTAAATTTCAACTTTAATGATTTTGATTACCTCATATTTTTATATATCACGTTCTTCAATTAAGGGCATGGGTTCAAACCTGGGTATACACAATTTTTTTCTGCAAAAATTTTTTTTAAATATTTCATTACCAAATCATTATTGAATAATTATTTTTAAAATTAAAAACTGAATTTAACTGAATTATAAAGAAAAATAATGAATAACAAATAGTAAGCAAATAAAAAGTTTGTAGTTTAAAAATTAACAATTTTTTTAATAATTCAGAGACTGCTGTATACCGACACAGCCTCCGGTTTTACCGACTCTATTTAAAATTTATTTTTTATAAAAACTAGTTACTGGAGGCAGAAATTATAAGATGGTTTCGATGCGTATAAAAAATAGCAATATTTTCTCTGATGAGAATAAATTAATTTCATCGCTTGGTTTTCTAGAAAAGTTGGAATAACTTGAAAATCGTATTTTCTGCCTCTAATCTCTAGTTTCATAAGTTATTCCAGTTTTTCTCGAAAATGAAGCTATAAAATTAACCTATCTTTATAAAAGAAAGTATCATTTTCATTATACAAATCGGAACTATCTCTTCATTTCTGCCTTTACCTGTTAGTTTTTGAAAAAAAATAATTTTTTAATCAGAAAAGGACAGAGAGATACGGCGACCTCTTAAATCATATTTTAAGTTTAATGAAGATAATATTTTTTTCGTTATCAACTACAACAAAAATAACAAACAAAATAGCAGACTCATTTATTTTTAGTTTCAGATTGCCTAAATGTGCATATTTTTGTAAATTATTGTTACATTCTTGTGTTATGTACATTATCTTTATTTTTTAATTCGAACAGTTAATACCGTAAAGAACGAGATTCTAATCAGGGCATGATTTCTTTTAAATAATCAGAAACAACATCTTCTACGGTAACACTAACAAATATAAATTACAGAGCTGTCTCGCACAGCATAAAATGTTTTGAAATATTTCGAAAATAATTCACTCGTTTTATACACTGAAAAAAAAACCCGAATCCAGCGCTGCGAAGTTGATCGTATTAGCGGGATGCGAACAACACTCGAAGCATAAGTATACACAAAATCGTAGTAGGTTTATGCGTGACTATACCGCAGTCAATCATTGCGACCGTCTGTACAGTATAGTAACGCGAATCCGAGTGGAGCGCTGCGACTGCATTGCTGAGTCAATCGCTTCGACTCGTTGGCATCATCCATGCCGACAGCCGAAATCGGGCACAACTTTTAGCGTTGCGTGGTTGCTTGCTTCGACTCGTCAGCGTCTCGCTTGCCGCAAGCCGAGACTGAGCACAGAGACAACGTTGCGAGTTCGTATACTTCGACTTTCTAGATTCTAGTACTGCGAAAGTCGATATTAATACTTTACGTCAATTTAAATTATGTGTTAATTTAATTTTCATTCAAAAAGTTTTTATATGATTATTAAACAAGTGAATGTTTTAATTCTTTAATATTATTTAGATTAAATTTTATTTATTAACATATTATATGAAACGTTTATTAAATTGAATAAGGACTAATGTTTCGTTATACTTTAATATTCACTCGAATTTCAAAAATTAGAATATTTACTAAGTCGACTTAATCAGTTAATATAATTTAATGAATATCTATCCATCTAAATGATATCTGACAAAAAATGTATTCGTATATTTTCTTCAAAATTAAGGAGAGAAAAAAGATCTTTTAATCAATTATAAAATAAATATTTTTCTGACTTTTTTGCAAATTAAGAAGTTTTTAGTTATTTCCCCGTTGAAAATGAGAAAATTAATCAGGCAAGAAAAATATTTACCTTTGATATAAAAATAATAAAAATTGTTAAAGTACGACATTTGTCTCATCTTCAAGACTTAAATATATTCGTTCATTCGTTGTCAAAATTTTATGATGGATGAATAAACATATTTATGTTATAATGTGACATTTAAAAAAAATTACTTTTATTCCGAATTTTAATATTATTTTCTATTACCTAGTTCTTAACTCTGTCAGAAAAGAATATGAAGCACCTGGATAATTTTTTTCAAATCAGTAAATTATTACTAATCTATATGTTTTCTCACGGCTTTAATAAAAATAATAATCTTCAATGCACATGAAAAGTTATAAATTTCTAATTTATTATTGACTAATATGTACTTATCTATTTTTAATAAAATTAAAGCACAGTACCTTGTGAGTATTCTTTTCAGATAATTAAAAATCTACATATAATTATAATAGATGTATCTAAGTCTCTTATCTAATGAATATTTTAGTAAAAAAAAAATTTTAGTGATTAATATTAATACAAATCTTCCAGAATAAAAAGTTCAAAAACTGTACGACTATAAAGCCAACGAAAAAGTTTTAAATTTAGACATAAATGCTTATAACTTTAGAAAAATTGAGCGCTAGACCAAATTGACGCGGCTTATTTCATAAATTAAAAAAAAAAAAATATCCTCAAGTTAAGAGAAAATCCGAAACTCAAATGCAATGCTCTCCTTGTGAGTTAATTTCAAAATCAAATTCATGCACAAGTAAATAAGATATTTCATTCATTTGATAGTTCCTTCTGAGAAATAAATTTTGTTAAATTAATATCATAAATTTAAATGTGATTGTGGAGGGTTTGATAAGCATGTATTATTTTCTGTTTTGATCGTGGGTTCGAACCTCGGTACACACAATTTTTATCTTCAAATTTAAAAAAAAAATATTTGATCAACAAATTATTATTAAATAATTATTTTCGAAATTAAAAACTGAATTCAACTGAATTATAAAGAAATATAATGAATAACAAATAGTAAGCGAATAAACAATTAGTAATTTATTTGGCGCATTGTTAAAAACAATATAAACAATCGCAGTGAGAAGTTCTTAGAATACTCCAATATATTTTATTGTCAAATATGTTGTTTTAAATACGACAGAAAAATGATAGTTGAGGTCATTTTTAGTCACTAAGTGAATATTTTGAGGTTAATTTCATATCTTTCGGCCAACAATCGTACTGAATAAGATTAACAATCAGTATCAAGGAGGTTATTGAACAGTGAATAAATTTTTAAGGTTACTTTGAAAAAGAAGTGGTGAAATTAAGATTTAGGATGGTAATAAAAAGATTACAGGAGTCTTTTTGGTCGAAAAACGATTTTTAAAGCTTATTCTCGTATTTTATGGATTTATATGATATAAATCCGACTCAATATCGATATTTAGGAGATGTTTTTGGTCGCTGAACGTGTATTTGGTGTTATTTTCATGATCAGAATGCAAAAGAGCCTCTAAAATGCTATAAATCTATAAAATTTTCAGTTTTTTGATATTTTAGGTACTTTCCACCATTCCTACAAAAATCTGCAATAAATATGAATGATAGATTTTATGAAAAGTAAAGTTTGTAAACGTCAAAAATAAGTATTCATTCTTACCGTTAATGTACAGGCCATTTTGAAATTTTCAAATTTATTTTTTGTTTATGTTTGAGACTCGTAAAGTTTTATATGGTCACTAAATATATGCGTTTCATCGTCCTCTTTTATCTTGATTTCGAATTTCGAAGATCCATTAGGAATTTACCTAATTATAGGGAAAAAACAAAAGATAATTATATTAATTCATTAAAGACCGCATTTCAGGTTGTAATATAATTCTAAATGGTTTACAATTCGTTTGGCTACTATGGGCCTGATTAGAAAGAGATAATATATTTTATTTTATTTCTGATCTATAAATTTGACAGCTCTGCTCTATTTCGTGATACTTCTCATAATTAAATATGTTGTTAACTTTACGGTGATCTGCGACCAGGCTAGACTCTGTGGTACTACTGAGCTGATTGCTTGTTTCCTAATGACAATTCATACGATGCTGCTATCTTTGAAGATTAAGAACCGTCCGTTACCGGGTCGCCAAAAAGTGCGGGCTACAAAGACCACCTCAAAGTTTATAATTTTCGGAGAATCAAGATAAAAAAATGAGGTCACAAATCGCAAGTGTCGGAATGTTATACCTGAGTCTGGCGCCGGATTGGCGACACATACTTAATTATAAAGAAAATGAAATTTCGGATGTTGGGTGTCGCTTGAATTATAAACAGAGGAAAATTTTCAACATCTAAATGCAATAGGGATATCACAGAATTTTTTCCAACAAGGTGAGCGAAATTTGATTTTCTAAAAAATTCGAAACCCCATTAAATTTTTAATTGTTTATTAGCAAATTGTTTAAACAAATTATTACAAAATGGAGTTTTTGCTAAATCTAACAGCGGCAATTAATTCTACAAAAAAAATTAAAATTAAAATAAATAAATTAATAAATTCGCTTATAAAAAATTATTTGAACAATGTTTTTCATGAAAAACTTTGATTTTTAGCCATGGCACACATCCCACAATTCGTTTTTCGGTATCCCGCATTGTTTAGCCATGGATAGAGCCAGGGTACAAATATGCTGATTTATTTATTTAAATTTTATCAATGAACAATTGATATTTTGACATGGTTTAATACATGTTTTCTATGTAATTTTTTCTGTAGGATTGATTACCATTGTCGAATTGTCAAAAAACATAATTTTGCAATAATTTGTTTACACAATTTTTTAATTAAAAATTAAAAAATTAAACGAAAATACCATGTAACCTTTTTTTTATCCATGATACACTTCCAACTGTTTATTTGGCTCTATCTTTATTGGTGTAGCCATGGGCTTTAATGGTTTAAAACAAAATAGAAACAATGTTTCTATGTATTTGTTTTTTATTTAAAATAAGAAGTATATGATCCTCTTTTATCCAATTGATTAGATGTTATGCCACTTTTCGTTTAAAAATCCCCTTTTTTCAAGTTTGGTCATCTTCGAATTTGTTATTATGGCGTCATTGGGGGAAACCCGAGAGTCATATTCCTTGTATAGAGTAAAAACATTTTCCCGTATTTTTCATTGTTTTTAGTGCAAACTCCAGTAAACTCGGAATTTAGATAATTTTTAGGCCTTATTGGACCACTGTCCGTCAGTATTCAGAGGTCTGACTATTTATTTGTGGTATTTTACCTTTACAAATGTAAATTTTTGACATGTTTTGTCTGACAACGAAGAAACTGTCGGGAGATTTATTCTTTCTATATAAAATGAGATTGCAATTCCCATAAGTAGAAATATTGCATAAATGCTAACTATCAAATTTTCATCCCTAAACAGGATTGTTCCTGAAAAATTCCGGATCACATGAATTTTCATCTTTAATTTAAAATAATACGTTGAGATTACTCGACTATATTCAGCTAAGTCATTAAAATGTTAAAATAGCCAAAATAGGGGTAGTTTACTCTTTTCTAAGAGATGTCTAAAAAAAGTTTTAATCATGTTAATCTTATTCTTTAATTTTATTGACAATGCAAGGATTTCTTTCAGATTCGATAAAGTTTTCAGCTTTTACCCTTACGGAAAAAAGGTATACAATTACCTGCATAATATTGTGTATGTTTATTTACATGAAATTATGCATGAAATCATGCAGAAACGTATACACGAAAATGTGTAGATAAATATGTACAATAACATACATGGATTTCGCTCCTCAAAATTTTCCATGCAATATTACATGTATTAATTATGCATACAAACCTGCATGTGAACATGTAGGATATTTGATTTCGTAAGCTAATTATTTTAGATTTAATAATTTATAAGGCCACATTAAATTTCAAATGGTCATGCATGCAAACTAGAAAACAAAAAATTCAATTTTTTGAGAATATTAAAAAATTTTTTTAAATCGCATTTTAATATCCTTATAGAAAATTCAATTCTGAACAAATTTTTTTTTAATTTTTAAGAAAATTGAAAGCGACGCTAATATGGAGGAGAAAGGAAGTAAAAGTCAATTTTTGGAGAATGCCTACATCGCAGGGGCCGTGGAGGCGGGGGGGGGCCCGAGCCACCCCAAACTAAAAACTGGGGGACGTAGCCCCCCAGTTTTTAGTTTTTTATCTTTTTTTTTTTTTTATCAAATGTGTTATGAATGTAGATCAACTTAGAAAATTATTTTAATTTTCAATAAAAAAATTATGAAAGCAACTATTAATAGAGTAATCAAGCTTATGTCTGGTTATAAGTTTGCTATACGAGGAAATTAAAATAAATGAAAAACGTATAAAATAAAAATGTGTAAGAGCCTTTCTTTATAGAATATTCTTGTATGGTATAAAGATGCATTTTACCGATAAGAATATTGTTTGAATTTTAATGAACTCAAGATTAATCGTGTGAAGAAAAAATTTATTTCTCTCACATTGATCATGAAGTTGAATTTTAAACAATAATAGTTTCATCAATGGCGCAACACACTAAATTTTTTATTACACTGTATTTGTATTACACTTATTATATACTGTATAATATTAAATATTGAAATAGTTTCTACGTTACTGATGCTATATGTACATATAAATATGTTCACATGTATTTTAAGAACAATTTGACATGCTTTTTTATAAATAAAAAAGCTATAAATTTTTGTTTTAATTTATAAATCAGATCTAGCGTGCAAATAGATTTTGCTTTATTTAGTTTAAAAACATTCGACAGTTAGGCACGAATACGTAAAGCAGCGCCAGGTTTTCAATTCTTGGAAAAACGGGTGACTTGTTTATACTTTTTTGTCTGCGGATTAGCGCATTCATTAATACATAATTCTATTCGGTTATCAAAAATAATGTATGTGGATATTAAAATACTTCACAAAGTGTAAAGGGTTTTTATAAATAATATCAAAGTATTATCGCATTATTGTTTCAAGTAGAATTCTTTATTAAGAGCAGGCTGGATTCGCTGTCCTTGTCTAATTGGCATTTTTGTTATTTACTCAAGTATTAATCGGTGTATTTGCAAATTGAAGGTTAAGCGCAATAGATATTATTATTACAAATATTTATGCACAAGAAAAAAAAATCTATCGCTTTGTTTTTGAGAAAAGTAAGGAACGCGAAAATATTATAAACATAATCTTTTACTTCGGCGTTCCTTACTTTTCTCAAAAACAAATCGGTAGATTTTTTTTTTCTTGTGCATAGATATTCATAATAATAATATCTATTGCGATCAACCTTTATTTTGAAGATACACCGATTAATACTTGAGTAAATAACAAACAACTCAATTGTTACTCAGTCGGTATCAGGTTCTACTCCGGCCTGCTGTTAAGTGATTAAATAATAAGGTAAATAATTTTTTCTAACCTATTTACTTTTGAAATAAAGTTTCTTTTTTACAAATTTTTATGTACCAGATTTTTATAATAGTCGATTTTTAAATTGTGTACGCAAGGATATATATATATATATATATATATATATATATATATATATATATATATATATATATATTTATATATTTTGTAACAGTTCACAAAAAAGGAGGTTGTAATTGAATTGTAATATAATTTAGAAATTATGTAGTCAACACGCACTAAGCTCAATAATATTTTTTCAAGTTCTGATATACGTTTTTGACTTTTATTATAATTCTTTTAATGTATTTTTCTACGGATCAAATTTATTAGTTTCCACTTCCTGATAGTAGCAAAGAATGATTTCAGAATTTTCGTAAATGATCGATGCGTGATAATTATTGAAATGTTTTATAAGCTTATAAAATGAAAGTTCACTCAATTATAAAAACTAATTCAATATCTAGATATATCTATTTTTAATTTTTAGCTCGGATTGTTTAATATCTTGAAAATGTTAAAAAAAAATAGTTCGATATTAAATTGGCTGAAGTCATCAAAGGCTCCATCTACTACGATTTCGAATGACAATATAAATGAAGCAAGTACTTCAAAAATAAAAATTACAACTGATGAACAGTTAAATAATGACACAAATAAAAGTAACAATAGTTCAAGTACTAACGCTAACGTCAATGTCACTGCAGAAAAAAACCTAGATGTAGAGCATATTGTTAAAATAATAGACAAAAATTTCAAACAACTCAATTGTTACTCAGTCGGTATCAGGTTCTACTCCGGCCTGCCGTTAATTAATATTTTTTATTATAGTAAGAAAATTCAAAAATGTTATTATCAATTAGTAAATACAATTATTAAAAAAATTTTCTCACCTAATTCTTGAGCATCCTCTTTAACATGATCCCACTCCTTATTAAAAACTTCTGCGCATCGTAAATTAGTCAAAGTTTCAATTAAATAATCTACTGATTTCCACACTTCTGATATACTAAAATTAACACTTTGAAGGGCACTTGCTAAATTTTCACAAGGTGCAAATATTAACTTAGTGATATTCAAAGCACATATACATTCGAAATCGTGTAATTGTTTTTTATATCCCTTAAAAATCGCTCTTCGATCATCACGAATGTATCCTGGCATGTTTAAGAGTTCTTGCATTGTTAACTGCACTCTTTTTAAGTTAGACGTAAATCGTTCAATTGCTTTTACTCGGACGGCCCATCGAGTTGGATTTAATGGTAACAATGTTTGAATACGAATATTTGATAGATTTCCATCTTCTGAATCTGCTAATACTATATTTTTATAAGTAGATTTTCTTTTAGCTGACTCCAAAATTATGTTAGAAACATCTTTTACCATTGCTAATGAATCATTAATAATCTCGCATTTACGAGCGATTTCCTGCAAACATAAGTCTAAAGAATGATTTGAGCAATGTACAAACATCGACTTTGGATATTCATTATGAATTCGTTGTTGAATTCCACTTATTCTGCTCGACGTATTAGCAGCACCATCAAAACAATGCCCTCGCAGTTTACTCAGGTCAAGATTTAAGCGAAGACAAACATCTTGAATTATTTTTAGAGCGTCTCTGCTTTTGTATCAGGAGCATTATATAAACCAATAAACTCTTCCTGTATTTGAAAATTTTTAAAATCAACGTAGCGTAAGCAAATAGAAAATTGTTCATTACCTACAATATCTGTAGTTCCATCTGCTATTATGGAGAAAAATGGGCTCATTTGTAGTTCAGAACAAATGTCTCTCAAGACTTAATTTGATATCAAACATAAAATTTCATTTTGAATTTCATGACTTAACCAGTTATTCCTTTTAACTAACCAATTTTTCAATGCTGGAATAAATTTCGATCTTTCTTGTAAAAGTTAAATAAAATTTCCTGAATCTCCAAAATGGCCTTGTAAAGCCTGCCCAGTTGTAGCCAAATAACAAATAAAATTAAAAATTATTTTTAGTGCAGTAAGAGCATCTTTTCTTTCTTGAGAAGCTTGTTGATTAATTATACATACAATACTAGAATCTTTGTTTTGAGAAATGTTACTCAAAATTGCTGTTTTATGCGAAAAACTTTTATTATGTTTTTCACACTTTTCCAAAGCTTTTTTCCAGTTGTTTACACCAGACTTGATAAAAGCTTCTTCTCCATCAAAAGAATTATTTTGTTTGGCTTTTCTACATTCATGGCATAATATTACGTCTCTTTTTACATCATAATGCAGCCATTTGTAAGTATCAAACCAAATTCTTTGACATGATCTATTTTTGTCGTTTTTTGGAAATAAAAAATTTTTCGAAGGCAAAAACTGAACAATTTTATTGGAAAAAATTTCTGTCTCTATTTTTTTAACAATATGCTCTACATCTAGGTTTTTTTCTGCAGTGACATTGGCGTTAGCGTTAGTACTTGAACTATTGTTACTTTTATTTGTGTCATTATTTAACTGTTCATCAGTTGTAATTTTTATTTTTGAAGTACTTGCTTCATTTATATTGTCATTCGAAATCGTAGTAGATGGAGCCTTTGATGACTTCAGCCAATTTAATATCGAACTATTTTTTTTTAACATTTTCAAGATATTAAACAATCCGAGCTAAAAATTAAAAATAGATATATCTAGATATTGAATTAGTTTTTATAATTGAGTGAAGTTTCATTTTATAAGCTTATAAAACATTTCAATAATTATCACGCATCGATCATTTACGAAAATTCTGAAATCATTCTTTGTTACTATCAGGAAGTGAAAACTAATAAATTTTATCCGTAGAAAAATGCATCAAAAGAATTATAATAAAAGTCAAAAACGTATATCAGAACTTAAAAAAATATTATTGAGCTTAGTGCGTGTTGACTACATAATTTCTAAATTATATTACAATTCAATTACAACGTCCTTTTTTGTGAACTGTTACAAAATATATATATATATATATATATATATATATATATATATATATATATTTTGTAACCAACATTTTGGTTCCGGTACAAATTTTTTAATTGAGAAATCGTATTGAATATATTGAAGGATAATCAAAGAAAATTTATAATTCTTTACCTATTTATATATAAAGTGCATAAAAATATAAAGGGCTTATAATAAATACAGTGTTAAAAAATGTGTTAATTAACCGCCAAGTGCGTCAAATAAAATATTATATATTAAAGGCACAAATCAAATAAATATACATGAAATTAAACGCGAAGTGCATTTAAAAGCGAATAGCGTCATTGAAAATAAAAATATTATACGCGAAGTGTATTATCAAATACGTATAGCGTCATTGAGAAAAAAAATATTAAACGCGAAGTGTATTATCAAATACGAATAGTGTTATTAAAAATAAAATATTAAACGCGAAGTGTATTATCAAATACGAATAGTGTTATTAAAAATAAATTATTAAACACGAAGTGTATCATTAAATACGAATAGTGTAAAAAAAATAAAATTAATATATTATACGCATGGTGCGTAATTGAAATAATTTTTATATACGCGAAATTGCGCGATTAAAAATCATATAATACAATTTACATAAATAATTTTTGTTAATAAAAATAAATGTAAAATCATCAAATCAATAAATAAATCTATATTTTAGCAAGAATAATTATAAATAAGAAATCAAGTAAAAATTACAAATTCTTTTATAAACTGATTTCAAATAATATCATTTAATTAGTGCATTGAGAAATTACAACAGATATTAATAATTTTTGCATAATAATTTAATTTTAAAAGTGAAATAAGTTTCAAGTTCACGATCAATAAAAAGGAAAGTTGACTAAACAGTAAAAATTTAATATCATTTAAAATATTGAGTTATATTAAATAATACTAAAAACATATAAATTTTTTATGAAAAGAATATAAAGTAAATTTAAAGATATCAAAATAAAGTAAACATACGGCATAAACAGTTGTCATCAAAACATTACAAGTGTATTGAACTTTAAAAATACAAGCTCAGCAAAAAATTTTTTTTTTTACTGTACGCTCTGGTGTAGGTATAACAGCAGTGAGTTAATATCAAGTTTCAAAACACAAATCAGCAATATTCTTGGTCTTTATGCAAGAAAAGTAGGTCAGTGTTAAAGAAATTTATTAAATAACATTCAAAATATTCTTTGTTTAAAGACGTAATTGTAAACTGTAAAAAAAAACATGATCAGCAATATTTATAACAATTTTTATGATTAGTAACGAGTTTATACTAAATATCAACAAGATCATTCAAACATTATTGATACAACATGGATTATTTAATATTGATGAATAATAAAAGTATCTATAATAACATTTGCATATTAACATCATATCACACATTTACTTAATACTATCCTAATTAAATATATCAAATTCCCTTTACAAGAAATTAAGATATAAAAAATCATAATGGATTATGATGATGATTATTTGTTTGAACTTTTACCAGAATTCGATGGTAAAAATATATTACCTGAAGAATATATTGATAAAATGGAATTAGCAAGAAACTTAGCACAAGATAAAATAAAACTTCTTCTGACTGCAAAATCGAAACTAAAAGGTTACATTAGCTCTTTTATTAATTCTGCAGAAATTAACAACATAGATGACTTCATAAAAATATTAAATATTATATATCAAAACGATTTCTCTGAAAACAAAAATTTTTGTTTATTTTGTGAAATAAAAGGTCATACGAGAGAAAATTGCAAAAAATTATATGATTTACATGCTGAGTTATATAATAATATATCTTGTAATGAACAAAAAACTATATCACATAAAACCACAGAACCTAAATCACATATATTGGACGATTCAATTATTGATGATAAAACACTCACACTTTTTGACATAAGAAATGCTGAAATTAATGAAAAAGAGGATAACAAAAAAATAGACATAGAAGAAAATTTTCAAACTGAAACTACTTTATTAATCAATAGAATCACTAATGAAGTGAAATATAACGAACTTCATATTAATTTTATAAAAACAGAAGAATTTGAATGCACTCTAATTGAATCTGACAAAACCGAAAAATTACAGAGTAATCAAATTATAATACACCAAATTCCAAAAGATTTCGGAATAGTGCATTCATTTGTTCCAACTATAAATGATACAAAAATAATAAGTTGTGTAGAAAATGAAAAATTGCTCAGAAACGATTTCAAACAAAATGAATTTAAAAAATACACAATTCTTAATACATTATGTGAAAAATTTGCAAAAGAAGCAGAAATAATTTTTGATAACATTATTCCATTAAAAATTGATTGCGTAAAATATGAAAATATTACCGAAAATTTGATAACAGAACTGATTAATCCTAAAATAATAACGAAACAGTGTTTTTTCGAAAAAGAACTAATAATCTACAATGAAAGTAACATATTCAATGTTCATAATATAACATTAGCAGGAAAATGTTATGCAATTGAAAGTCATACATCAGAAATAAATAATCTAAATGATACAAGGATACCAGCTCTAAATGAATTAATACAAGTATGTAAAAGTGAAGCCAAACTCACTACCAAAATTAATATATCGGAAGTGCTCATAAATTACAAAATAATGATTTTCTAGACGAAAATAGTAAATTTTTGAAAATACCAATAAGCTTTAATAATTGCAATAAAAATCAATATAAAATAATATTTGATATCGAACAAACTAATAGCATCGAAATAAAACAAGATCAATTAGATAATAAAATGTGTTTTAAAATACCTATCAACTATATCACACTTGCACTTAACCAACAGGATATAGTCAGTAAAAAAATTGATAATAATATATTTAAATACACTGATATTTTATCATTAAAAAAACCAAATAACATCAAACAAATAAGAACCATATTTGATCCTTATTATTATATCATGAAAAAAAATTATAAATATTTTAGAAAAAAAATCTAATATCTTTTTCTCTTTTTCAGGAATATTTAAAAATATTAAAGATTTTTTAATTTCTGTAATCTTTTCTAGTTACGTACTAATTCATTCATCTATTGTTACATATTTATACATATACCTATTTATACATATTATTAATTTTTCATTGATAAACAATTTTTATAAAATACGAGGAATCTGTAAGTTTTCAAAATGTGGCTTGAAAATTCACAGATTTTTGATTTAAGGAACCTATTAACTTAAATCAATCATTTTAAATAATAAGAAATATTTACATCTAAATCAATTGATTAGATAAATAATGAATGAAATCTATATTAAGAAATTTAAATCAATTAATTTAAATCAATAGGTTAGTTAATAATTTAATAAAATATGTAAAATCATTATATACATTATCTATTTATAAAACGTATATTGTATTATAAGATTTAAACTTTAAAATTTTATTTATATCGATCTTTTTATCTATACTTTCATTTTTATTTCATTCAAAAGAAACATCTTGTAAAGAAATCTAACATTTAGTTATAACTATCATTAAACTTATAAATGTATATTTTATCTTATATTTTTACTTATTAATCAACTACTTTTGTCTCTGAATTTATGGTATACAAACATATACTATCTGATATGTATTCGTAAAACTGATTTCATTTTTCACACAAAAAAAATCTTTAAAAACAAAAAAAAAAAAGGAGAAAAGTTACATACTTTCATCCAAATGCAACATAAATCAATATTCAAATGAATATTTGAACTTCTAAACTTATTTAGAAAATGTATTGCAAGAATAAAAAGAAAATTATCATAAAAAAAGTCTTTATCGAGACTTGGAAAAAAAAAATTTTTTATAAAGAAAAAAAGAAATAATGAACTTTATTATAAGTTCTATATAGAATAAGAGAACATAGTTCAATTTTCATTCTAAACTCTAAGATTATTTAGAGAACATATTTGTCAAAATAAAGACAAAAATTACAATTGATTAGTTAACGTTTCAATCAGATTTATGTTAAAGTACTACACAAATTACAGACAAAAGCAGAACATTTTTGAGAAATTGAAATAATAACTTAACATTTTTCCGTGCGAATTAGTTTGACCTTAACATTTTGGTTTAACTAATAAAGTTACTTTTTACTCATGTTAGATCTCTTATTATATTCTTAAAACTTGTAGCTTTTTAAAAAAAAATGTCAAAATAAATTACGATAATTTATACGTACATGAAAATTATTTAAAAAAAAAATAATAACACAATTCTATACGAATCATAGTAGATCATTATTATAACTGGATCATATTTAATGTTAATTATAATCACATATTATTAATAACTATAATCTATATATTTTTAATTAGTTTTAACTTTTTTTTAAAATGTATTTAGCTATTTTAATTTTAGGTAAACTAGTTTTGCCTCTGTAAGAATTTGCATTGTAACCTATACTACGTATAGGATTTTACTTTTGATTTAATAAATAAATATATATAACCACATTTAGTGTATTAAGTGAAAATATAAAAATAAGAATTTAGAAAATTTTTCTTCTTATTGCTTAGTTGTCACCTGCGCAATTATCTTAAGCCGGGAGGGAAGTGAATGAATATTCACTTATATTTAAACAATTATAAGAATCTATAAATTATATCCGACTGTTATTTTTGAAATTTAAAAGGAAAAAAAAGCAAAAAAAAACAAACATTTCTTATATTGAACAATTAATTAATTATTTTACATGGCATGTTATTTGTTATTTTTGTTACGAAATATCTCATAAGCTAGAATACAAGGTTTATAAACATATTAAAAAAATATTTATAAGCAAAATCACGAATAATTTAAGGCGACATCGTATTAGAGAAAAAAAACCATATCATGTTTAAAATATTACAAATTTAAAATAGCAATATAATTAAAGAATTTTTCATCTTCTTTTTTTTTCATACCAATACTCATACATTACTTAACAATTATATAATGGAAAGATACATCGAATAATTGAGACATTCATATAAAATATTTTATTTAAATAGATTTTAAGATATTTATGTAAATTGATCAATAACTAAAAAAATTGTTATTACATTCAAATTTTTCTTTTGTTACTTCTCGTACCGATAAGCAACATCTTGAGCCCCAAGGTGTTACGTCACGACGTATCTTTTATTTCAAGTTTGTTATTCTAAAATATGCAGTTATTGATCAATCAGATAATTTAACTTAATAAGCATATTGTAATCATTTTTTTTTAAGAAACAGAAGAAAGTGTAATTCGGTTTACAAAATTAACAAAACAAGAACGGTACAAAGGCCACATGAACCAGATTTATCATGACAACACCATTCAATAAGAGTCAAAATGCATAATGAGCATTGCTCCATCGATTGACATCCATTGACATCGATTGAATATACAGTTCCTGATTAATTTTAAGATTTTAATCATAATGTTGTAAATGTTCAATAATTGACTCATCTTTTATTTTCGATTGCCTATCCTTCTGATATGCAATCTCCTGAGTACCGAGGTGTTACGTCACAAACGTATCGTTTTTATTAACATTGTTAAATCAAATTCCTCAGTTATTGAACAGTCGCATTATTTCGTTATAAAGCGAAATTAAGTAGATCATAAGAAAAGAATCGAAACGTATGTTTCGAAACTTCAAAATGAATTTTACAAATCCTAAAAACATTACGAAACATATTATCAAGATTCAAGAAAATTTATAAATAAAAATTGATGTAAAAGACAATAAATCTCATAAAGAAAATGAGTATAAAAACCAAATGAAACAAATGATATTCGGAATATTACCCCGGGTGTCTTATTGGTAATACGTTTACACTGCCCGTCAAGTTTATATTTCAAAGCAATTGCTATTATTAAATATACATGTATCAATTATTAAAATATATACGCGCATAAAAATCAATTATATTAAAAGTGTTAAAAGATATCAATAAACCTCGAGGATCTACTTACATATTGTGCCTATTCATTTGTCTGCCCATACCTAGCACAAATCTACTGAAAAACACTACAAGGTAAGAATATATAATTATTTAATTAACTCTTTATTTTCAAGAATCAAGTTTATCCTTTAATAATTTTCAATCGTGAGAGCGATTTTGTTCAATTAAATATTGGTGGAGTCTTTCCACCACTAGATTCATGCATCTTTATCTTTATACATTTTATAAATAAATTCAATATTTTAAACGTACATAATTTATATATATTTTATGCAATTAATAAATATAATTAAATAACATATACACTTTTATTTACACACTTTTATTTAGTCCTGGTGCAAGCCAGGACTTAACATTTGATTAAAATATAACAAATTGATTAAATTTTCTGATTTGAATTTCTGCGGTTGCGTAGGGTGGTAGACGAACGCACGGACCATGCTAAGACTGCTTATATTCACAATAGACTGTTTGATGCTCTTGCGGGTGGTAATGTCTGGAAGGAGTTGAGAGACCTGGGACTGCTATCCGGACCTCAAGGGGATTTGAATGGATTCACTCCGGATGAGCTTAATGCGCACTTTGCTGGGGTGTCAGTCTCGCCGCAGGAGGATAGTGAAGAGCGATTGAGAATTCTTTCTCAATGCAATGAAAGTGGGTTTACCTTTAAACCAATTAGTTTTAATGATGTTGTTCTTGCAATTTCACATTTTTCCTCACAGGCTTGTGGTGAGGATGGCATTCCGCAAAGCGTGATAGTTAAAGCTTTACCATTTATTGGTGAACATCTTGTGACTCTGTTCAACTCCTCTTTTGCACGGGGGGTCTTCCCTTGCCGTTGGAAGCAAGCACGTATTATACCATTGAAAAAGTGTGCTGCACCTAAGCAACCAAAAGATTTTAGGCCTATAGCCATCTTATGTTTTCTTTCAAAGGTTCTTAAGAAGATCGCCCATGACCAACTGCAGGAATACATTACATCCAAAAAATTGCTCGATTCTATGCAGACGGGCTTCAGGAAAAACCATTCTACGCAGACTGCTGTACTTAAGCTTACAGACGATATAAGGTCAGGTCTAGACAGGAAACTTGTCACGTTACTGCTACTTTTTGACTTTAGTAAGGCATTCGACACGATCTCACCCTCCAAACTTCTTGCGAGGCTTAGATCGATGGGGTTCTCCAGGGCCGCACTCGGATGGATTAACTCCTATTTATCAGGTAGGAAACAAATGGTTTCCACACATTTAAAGGAGGAATCGAATTGGCTAACAACCAATCTAGGAGTACCTCAGGGTTCGGTGCTGGGGCCTCTGTTGTTTTGCCTTTACATAAATGACGTACGTGACGCACTGGACTCTGGTTGCGTCGGGCATCTGCTGTATGCGGATGATCTTCAAATTTATACACAGGTCCCTTATGATGTTGTGGACGAGGGGATTCGTATTTTACAGAGGGCGGCCAGGGCGGTGTCGGGGTGGGCTGCTGGTGTTTCTCTCACTTTGAATGCTAGTAAAACAAAAGCGATCGTCTTTGGAAGTAATCGTTTTATTAAAAATTTTTATTCGGGTGAGCCAAGGACGATTGACCTGGGGAGCGGTATCGGTATTCCTTTCTCTGACACCGTTACGAGCCTTGGTGTTGTACTCGACTCTAAACTGTCGTGGGAACCGCATATTAATATGTTGACTAAAAAATTCAATAGAGTGATTTATAGCCTGCGGTTTTTCCGTCGGTACACCACTGAGGCTCTGCGTAAGCAGCTCGCAACCGCCCTGCTGTTTCCACATCTTGATTACTGCTCAGTGGTTTTGCTCGATGCTTCGCAGGAGTTACGAAGACGGCTACAGACAATGCAAAATTCATGTGTGAGATATGTATTAGGCGTGAGAATGGGTGATCACATCTCTCCCCATAGACATGCTTTGGGTTGGCTACGTACTGATTCGAGGAGACAGTATTTTATGGCTGTACTTATGTACAAAATTGTACGTATCAATACTCCCGAATATCTAGTGGGTCTCTTCACTAGATATATACCCAGAGCGACCACTAGGGGTGAGATTAAAGATCTTGCGGTGCCCTTCATGCGCACTGAGACTGGAAGAAATTCCTTTCAAGTTCAAGGTGCGCATTTTTGGAACTCCCTACCTGCTGATATTAAAAATCTTCCATCAATCAGCAGGTTTAAAGCCGCTCTGAGGAGGTTTTTACTCGACCTCGATTAAACAGTATTATTTTCGGACTATATCATATGTGTTAATTTATTATGTGATGTACCCTTCATAGATTTAAGAGCAGGCCGGATTCACTGTCCTTGTCTAATTGAAATTTTTGTTATTTACTCAAGTATTAATCGGTGTATCTGCAAATTGAAGGTTAAGCGCAATAGATATTATTATTACAAATATTTATGCACAAGAAGAAAAAAATCTACCGATTTGTTTTTGAGAAAAGTAAGGAACGCAAAAATATTATAAACATAAACTTTTACTTTGGTGTTCCTTACTTTTCTCAAAAACAAAGCGGTAGAATTTTTTTTTCTTGTGCATAGATGTTTATAATAATGATATCTATTGCGCTTAACCTTTAATTTGAAGATACACCGATTAATACTTGAGTAAATAACAAACAACTCAATTGTTACTCGGTCGGTATCAGGATCTACTCCGGCCTGCCGTTAAGG
Organism: Anastatus disparis; assembly: GCA_017163975.1. Lineage (NCBI taxonomy): Eukaryota > Metazoa > Arthropoda > Insecta > Hymenoptera > Eupelmidae > Anastatus > Anastatus disparis. The sequence goes on along the minus strand of JAFFSR010000211.1, from coordinate 91,196 downwards.
CATGATTGTATTTATTGGCGTCTATGTAGGATGTGTGTGCATAGAGTGAATGATTATATTATTATCAGATTGACTTGTATATTACTGTACATTCAACTTGCTGTGATTTTAACTTACTGTATACTGCTGATATTTCGACTGCGCTCTTTACACGCTTGATTTTATGTAATTATTTTGACTGATAGATATTGAGACTGATTTTTAACTATATTATTTATACTTTTTGCATGTATTTATTCGTGTTATCTGTGATATCGCTTTTATTTAATTTATTGACTTACTATTACAGTATTACTATCTCTATTATGTTTTATGACTGTGATATCATACTGTACTATTTTGATTTTATATGTACAAGGCTATTTAAAGTATTTTTATGTATTTTTTCAACTTTATTTGTAATTTTTCACGCTTTTTTGTAATTATAATACAAAATAAACAATATCTAATCTAATCTAAATTTTAAACAAACTTTTTTGATAATTTCTAATTTTTTTAAAACTTAAAAGATTAATATCATTTATGTATAAGAAAAAATAATCTCAAAATATCTGCATAAATTATACAATGGAGTATTAAGAATATAGTTAATTGATCATTGGTTATCGGTGACTTAAATGATTATTTTTAGATGTTGAAATTAGCACTTATTTAATACATTCTTATTTTTTAATTTTATTCATATTTCATACTTAAGTTGAAATATCGTTTGAAAACTAAATTTTGCAATAATGATTGACAATGAATTGATAATTGTTTTTATTGTATTCAATTTTCCATTTTATCTTAATTTTCACAATGGCTAATTGAGTATTGAGGTCATCACTTTACAATAATAAAGCAATAATAATTGTTACAATTAAAAGAAAAATAATATTAATATTTCTTTTACAGATTTATTAAAAATTAAAATTTTGATTAATAGGACCATAATTAAACACTTTAATTTTTATAACAAATATATTTTAACATATAATTTTTATTCTTTTATGAAAAAGCATTGTGATAAAAGCTGATGTCACTCATAAAATTAATTATTTCATTTTTTTTTAAGATTTCTGAAATTCTTAGAAATTTGTATAAAAATTTTTGTTCATTTTTTTATTTTAATTAATATTTAAAAATTGCATAATTACAATATAGGCAAGGTAGGACTTTATGATGGCATACGAATTCTCTTATTGAAAATATTCATCTTAGATTGATTAGATTTCACCAATGGGCCTAGATAAATTGATTCAGAATGAGATCAAATCTATCTAAGGGTAACCATATAAAGAGAAATGTATTATATATTTTAAACAATGTATTTTAAATCTTCATAAATTTATACTAATAAAAAATAATTTTTATAGATTACAGAAGAAAAAAAAGATGAGATGAATGCCAAACATTTACACTAAAAGCTTTAATTCTGGGAAATTTTCGAAAAGATACAATTAAAAACTACGCAGCTGACTTGATAGATAATTGTTTTGATGATACAGAACTCGTGAATTCGTCTGTAATAGGATAAAGTGCATTGCAAACAAAAAAGATGATGTTTCAGATCCGAAACCAGCACTTGATTCTGCAAACATGAATTTTATAGAAAGTAAATATATATATATATAAAAGTATATATAAATATATATATATATATATATATATATATATATAAACTTTTTTATTTATGTTTAACAATTATGAATTTGCATTAATTGAAAAATTTTTTTTTAGAATTAGTTTTTAAACAATTTGGCACTACTATAAAAATACGTTCAAGGATTCGAATAGTCGCATCGAATAAAATATCACAGAAGAGATACAATAATAATTAATTTTATTATTAATTACACAGGCTCACAAAAAAATAAAGTGTCCAAACTCACGGAACAGACGATATACATCTTATGTTTTTGGGGTCACTGAATCCTAATCCATGGTCAGTTTGACCCCATCACCTCACGGTCAAGGTCATTTGAAGGTCAAATGTACGAAATTAGTAGAAACTATATTTTAACAGTATATATTTACGCTTTTGGGGTCGCTAAATCCGAATCCATGGTCCGTTTAACCCCATAACCTCAAGGTCAAGGTCATTTGAAGGTCGAATCTACGAAAATAGTGGGAACCATATTTTATTAGTATATATATCTATATATATATATATATATATATATATATATATATATGTGTGTGTTTTTGGGGTTGCTAAATCCGAATCCATGGTCCGTTTGACCCTATGACCTCAGGGTCAAGGTCAATTAAAGGTCAAATCTACAAAATTAGTGAAAACCATATTTTAACAGTACATATTTATGTTTTTGGGGTCGCTGAATCTTAATCAGTGGTCCATATGACCCCATGACCTCAGGGTCAAGGTTATTTTAAGGTCAAATCTACGAAATTAGTAAAAACCATATTTTAGTAGTATATATTTACGCTTTTGGGGTCGCTGAATCCGAATCCATGGTCCGTTTGACCCCATGACCTCAAGGTCAAGGTCATTTGAAGGTCAAATCTATGAAAATAGTGGGAATCATATTTTATCAGTATATCTATATATATATATTTTTGGGGTCGCTGAATCCAAATCTGTGGTTCATTTGACCCCATGACCTCAAGGTCAAGGTCATTTTAAGGTCAAATCTACGAAACTAGTGAAGACCATATTTTAACAATATATATTTATATGTTTGGAGTCGCTAAATCTGAATCCGTAGTCCGTTTGACCCCATGACCTGAGGGTCAAGGTCATTTGAAGGTCAAATCTACGAAATTTGTGGGGATTCTATATTTTAACAGTATATATTCATGTTTTCGGGGTCGCTAAATCCGAATCCGTGGTCCGTTTGACCCCATGACCTCAAACTGAAGGTCATTCCAAGGTAAATCATACAAAATTCGCGTGAAAGAAACCTAAATTGATGTTATTTATTTTTTCTCACTATATCTCACACGTTTCTCATTAAATGATCGGTGCAAAGGTTTCCTTTTACGTTTTTTTTTAGTGGTTTTACAATCTCTTTTCAACATCCAGCAGTAACGCTTCTCTATTACTTTAATGTCTTGGTGAAAACGCTCTCCCTGTTTTTCACCATAATCTCCACAGCTGTCAGGAAAACTATCCAAGTGATTGTGTAGAAAATGTAATTTATAGTTTATTAGGCAACCCATTTTCCCAAAGTTCTCAACCATTTTGGATACAATTTCTTTGTAATTTCGGCTTCTGCGATTACCCAAGGAGCTTTCGGTAACTTCCTGAAAGCTAAGCCATGCAGCTCTTTTAATGTTTGTCATGGAACTAATAAACTGATCATCAGACATCATTTTACTAATTTCTTAACCATCAAAAATACCTTCCTTCAATTCCGCATCTGATTTATTTGGAAACTTGCTTTCCAAGTATTTGAAGCACTGACCATCTTTATTTGAAGCCTTAACGAATTGTTCCATTACACCAAGTTTCATGTGTAATAGCGGAATGAGAACTTTTTTCGGGTCAACCAATGGTGTAGCTATAACGTTACTTTTTCCGACTTCGAGAGATTCTCTTTCAGGCCATTTATGATTTGTATAGTGCTTTGCACGGTCCCTACTATCTCATAAGCACAAGAAATATGGCGTCTTCGTAAATCCAGACTGCTGTCCTAACAATATTTCAGAAACTTTCAAATCGCCACATATAAGCCATTTATGCTTGTCATACTGAATTTTTTGTATTATAATTTTTAGATTACCATATGTTTTCTTCATCGTAGTGGAGTGCGCTATTGGAACTGAGGCATAGTGGTTCCTGTTGTGTAGTAATACAGCTTTTAAACTTATGTTTGATGAATCTATGAACAATCTCTATTCTTCGACTTTATATACATTAGGCTTAATTTCATTCATCAAACCTTTTACATCTTTGCAATATACTATTTTATCGCTATCATGATTTATTTCTTTAAAATATGGTTCAAAACCTTTGCTTCTTGTTCTGTAAAAAGATATTTGAGTAGAATTTGCCAACTGATTCATGGCTTTTAAAGATGAAGCTAAATGTTCTGCTCCATCTTTAGGTAAATTGAGCTCTCTAACTAAGTCGTTTAGTTTATTTCATAACTTTGCGCTTTTGTCTTTTTGGCCCGCTGGAAGGAAAAGGTTGTCATCGTCGTCATCATCATCATCATCACCGTTATTTCCAATTTCTTCATAACTATCGTTTTCATAGGATTCATCTTTTAAATCATTCTCATCAATTGTATCTCCATGAATGCCGTCATGGACTTCGTTGTTATCTTCATTATCATATTTTTCATCGTCGAAATCTGATTCAATTGATAACCTCTCAAAAAAATCTAATTGGGTTTTCTTGAGTTCTTCATCTCGTCTCGTTTTTTCGATAGATCTTTTTACAGAAATAATATCAGCATAATTTACAGTAGTTTTGTTTTTACTATTCATTTCAATAATTTTGGTGTTACAGAAGTAACAATCCTCTATTCTATCTGGTTGATACCATTCCATTGGGCTATCAAATTTAACTTTGTCATCTTCTTTTGTTTTATCCCACTTGCAAAGCATTTTGCGACATTGTTCGCAGATACCACATGGAGTCCACTTTTCTATATTTACATCTGTTTTCAATTTAAAGCAGGTTTTGTAAATGTTTTGAAGATTTTCATTGAAATGTCTTCGGAATTTTAGCGGAGTGAATACTCCACAGACAAAACAAAAAAGATTTCTGTTCTTTGGACAAATATGCCCTCGAGATGTAGAAGGTGAATGATCCATGGTCTTTAACATAACCCCACACATCAGGAACTCTGGTCCGATCGCAGGAGAGTCTGCTGTTCTGGAGGTGATAACTCTTATACCTCTCCGGAGCTAAGTATAAGAGCTCTCCAACTTTGACAAGGACAATGTCAACTTGTCGTCGGACACACTACAGCTTCATCCTCACATCCTAACGTCCCCCTGCAAGGCAGTGCGCTTCCACTGGCATCGTTATCTCGACAAGCTTATGAGCAGATCATTTCACACATCCCCATTTGGGGCAGTGTCACCGTCACAGTTTTTGTCATGACAGCAGGTAAAGCTTATTTTAACGAAAAAAATTCATGTTTAAATTTTTCTTATTTATTTAAACGTATATTTATACAATTAGAAAAGACACGCTAATTTTTTATAAAATTCTTCACGTATCACAGAAAACTCTAATGCATTTTGAAATTGTATAATGTACGATCTCACAAATAAGAGAAAATTAAATATGATCTTTTATTCTTTAAAGTAACCTTGTATTCAATTGAAATTATTCAATATTTTACAACAACCCTAAGATACCGTGGATTAAGTTTATTCTGCATGAAATTAATATATTCGACCTTAAATTACATTTGTAGATTTGACTTTAAAATCAATTTTGTAGATCTGACCTTGAAATGACCTTGATCCTGATGTGATGGGTCGAACGGACTACGAATTCTGATTCAGCGACCTCAAAAACATAAGCTGTCCATGGTTTAGTCAACATAATGACGAAGATAATGACGAAGAAGAAAATGAAAAAGTTAAATTTGATAGCCCAATGGAATGGTATCAACCAGATGGAAAAGAGGATTTTTACTGCTGCTACACCGAAATTATTGGAATTAATAGTAAACATAAAACAAATGTGAATTATGCTGATGTCATTTCTGTAAAAATACCTATCGAAAAAACGAGAAGAGAAGAAGAAATAGATCTTCTTGAGAGGTTATCAATTTAATCAGATTCCAACGATGAAAAACATGATGATAAAGATAAGAACGAAGTCCATGACGGTATTCATGGAGATACAATTGATAATGATTTAAAAGATGAATCCTATGAAAGCGATAACTATGAAGAAACTGAAAATTACGATGATGATGATGATAATGACGATGACGACATTTTCCTCCCAGCAAAAAAACAGAAGCGTAGAGTTATGGACTCAAAATGAACCAAACGACTTAGTGAGAGAGCTTAACTTACCTAAAGATGGAGCAGAACATTTACCTTCAGCATTAAAGAGCTTGAATTAGTTGGCAAATTCTACTCAAATATCTTTTTACAGAACAAGAAGCAAAAGTTTTGAACCATATTTTAAAGAAATAAATCATGATAGCGATAAAATAGTATATTGCAAAGATGTAAAAGGTTTGATGAATGAAATTAAGCCTAATGTATATAAAGTCGAAGAATAGAGATTGTTCATAGATTCATCAAACTAAAGTTTAAAAGCTGTATTACTACACAACAGCAACTACTGTGCCTCAGTTTCTATAGCGCATACCAGTACAATGAAGGAAACATACGACAATCTCAAAATAATACTATAAAAAATTCAGTATGACAAACATAAACGGCTTATATCTGGCAATTTGAAAGATTTCGAAATATTGTTATGACAGCAATCTGGATTTACAAAGACGACATGTTTCTTGTGCTTATCGGATAGAAGAGACCGTGCGAAGCACTACACAAATCATAAATGGCCTTGGAGACAATCACTCGAAGTCGGAAAAAGTAACGTTATAGCTACTTCATTGGTTGACTCGAAAAAAGTTCTCATTCCGCTATTACACATGAAACTTGGTGTAATGGAACAATTCGTTAAGGCTTCAAATAAAGATGGTCAGTGCTTCAAATACTTGGAAAGCAAGTTTCCAAATAAATCAGATGCGGAATTGAAGGAAGGTATTTTTGATGGTTAAGAAATTAGTAAAATGATGTCTGATGATCAGTTTATTAGTTCCATGACAAACATTGAAAGAGCTGCATGGCTTAGCTTCCGGGAAGTTACCGAAAACTTCTTGGGTGATCGCAGAAGCCGAAATTACAAAGAAATTGTATCTAAAATGGTTGAGAACTTTGAGAAAATGAATTACCTAATGAACTATAAATCACATTTTCTACACAATCTCTTGGATAGTTTACCTGGCAACTGTGCAGATTATAGTGAAAAACAGGGAGAGCGTTTTTACCAAGACATTAAAGTAATGGAGGAGCGTTATAAAGGTACATGTGATACCAGTATGCTGACTGATTGCTGCTATATGTTGAAAAGAGATTGCAAAACTACTGGAAAAAAACGTAAAAGGAAACCTTTGCACCGATTATTTGACGGAAAACGTGTAAGGTATAGTACGAAAAAATAAATGGCATAAAATTTGGCTTGTGTTACGCAAAGTTTGTATATTTTGCCTTAAATTAACCATCACTTTGAGGTCATGGGGTCAAACGGACCACGGATTCGGATCCAGCGACCCTAAAAACATAAATATATAATGTTAAAATATGGTTTTTACAAATTTCGTAGATTTGACCTTCAAATGACCTTAACCCTGAGGTCATGAGGTCAAGCGGACCACGGATTCGGATCCAGCGTCCCCAAAAACATAAATATATACTAATAAAATTTGGTTCCCACCAATTTCGTAGATTTGACCTTCAAATGACCTTGACCCTGAGGTCGTGGGGTCAAACGGACCACGGATTCGGATTCAGCGATCCCAAAAACATAAAAACATACTAATAAAATTTGGTTCCCACTAATTTCGTAGATTTGTCCTTCAAATGACCTTGACCCTGAGGTGATGGGGTCAAACTGACCACGGATTCGGATTCAGCGATCTCACAAACATACGATGTATATGGTCTGGTCCGTGGGTTTTGACACTTTTTTTGTGGGGCTGTGTTATTGGTGTTTTAGATTTCAAAAAGTTTTTTGAATAATAATTCTATTATTATTAAGAACAATCATTTTCATTGTGTTCCACAATGATTACAAACGTTTCAAAGATATCTTGACTTTGAATCAGTTTAATATTAGTATGCTATTTAATTATTAGATAATAGCATTTGTTTTAAAAATCGATAAAATTTGAGGCAATATTGACTTACATGTTCTACATTCTGTTTAATTTATATTTTAATAAATTAATGAAAAGTACTTAAATAATAAAAAAATTGCCTTTCTAATATTTTAATTTTGTTAAATTTAATTTGTGAATTTGTTCCATATGTAAGCGTTCCTCCAAAATATTATGTAATCTAATATGCATGGGTTTCTGCATGGTATTATCCACCTTCAAATGTATGAATTTCTGCATGATATTATGCAGTATTATGTGCATGTAAATGTATAAATTTAGTTATATATGTATACATTTCTACATGATATTATGTAGTTTCAAATGCATGTATTTCTGCATGATTATCTACAGCTCCATGTGCATGTTAACGTACATAAGACAATTCAAAACATTTTCTGAATCTTTATATCCTAGTTCGCATGCATAACCATTTGAAATTTAATCTGGCTTTACAAATTATTAAATCTAAAATAATTAGCTTACGAAATCAAATGTTCTACATGTTTACATGCAGGTTTGCATGCATAATTAATACATGTAATATCGCATAGAAAATTTTAAGGAGCAAAATCCATGTATGTTATTGTACATATTTATCTACACATTTTCGTGTATATATTTCAGCACGATTTCATTCATAATTTCATGTATATAAACATACACAATATCATGCAGGCAATTGTATACCTTTTTTCGAAAGGGTATATAGGAAGAGGTGTAATAATGTATCTTTTTTCTCAGAAAAATAAGAAAATGCAACAGTTATCAATAAAAATAGTACACAATTAGTTATATTAAATCACAAATAATATTTACTTTATTTCACCGAGAAATTTTACATAGTTTCCAAAAAATATAGGAAAATTCATTTTTTGGGATAAACTTAAGGGGGAATTTGAATTTCTTAAATCGCCGAACTAACACAAACGAAAAAGCATATATAAAATATTTTTTAATGTGCTACAACACATCATGAAACGAAGCGAATCGGTGAGATACACCGGAGATAGTTTCCTTTTCACTAAATCATTGATTTGATCTCAATACCTATAAGTTTTACCTATTCAAATTAAAAATTAATCATAGATGAAAAGATTATCAAGAGCAACTAATATAATTATAGTTTTGAAAAATGTGATTTCCATATAATATAATAAATTCATTCTTTTTAAAAGAAATAACTTATTAACATAATGTCATTTATAAAATTATCAAATGATTAAAACAATATTTAATGTTTATAATATTTATTGTTTCAGGATGAAAATAGATTTCATGAAGATATATTCGGAATTACTCTTCGAACAGCTGAAGTTCATAATAGATCGAGAGAAAGTGCTCGAAACAAATTAGTGTTGAAACCGGTGATAGAATGAAATACTGCAAACTTGTCATTAAGGTGTTACTATGTCTCTTAATTTTATTAATTTCCTTAAAAGTAGAGCTTTGGTCAAAAATATTAATGTATACAAACCTGATTATTTATAGAAGTAATTACAATAAAGGAATTGATATTGTAGCAATAACATCATACAATGATTTTATCTATATTTTATTAAAAATGCACTCTACCATTTATCTATATCTTCATGTTTAGATTCAGCATACACGGAAAAACTTTTGCATATAAAATTCGCTCAAATGTTGTATGTGAATTCAATTTTATTACTACTGAAATAATTTTAATATCCTTCTTGAAAAAAGATTAGACTCAAATTGAGATGATAATTTCCTCAGCAGAAATGAAATTGGGAACCAGTCTTATACGTGCTCGATACACTCTAAAGTATGTACGCTGACTAAGTTCGAAACGTAATGAATAGCTTTTATATCCAGAGTTGATCGGGTTTTAGCTTCAACTCGAACTGTAAAAGCTAAGCAAAATAACTGAAAAGAGTTTGACATCGGACTTGCTATATTTTTAATTACTACATCGAGGATCAATTGAGAACTAAAAAACTGTTTGTGAATATATAACAACTTTTGTATTTAATTTGTGCTTGAAAGAATTCGAAATTGATTTTGGTGCGTGTATAATCTACAAACATTTTCATTGCTGAGTTATTTTCATCTTCAAGATTATTGATGTAAACATATCATTTATTTGGATTATAAAACATTTGCAAGTATGTATGTGAACTGTATTCTGAACAAATGAACCGCCATCATATTCAGACTTGATCGGGTTTTAGCTTCAACTCGAAACGAGAAAGTTTAATTAAATAATTGAACAACGTTTATCATCAAACTTGTTACATTTTAATAATCGAGATCGAGGATTGATATGAAACAAAAGAATTAATTGCGAAAATTGTTCATAAATGATTTTAAATAATTATCGTTGATATTTTGGTCCTTTCAGTTATCATGAGAGTCGTTAATTCAATCAGTTTTTTACTCAAATAAATATAGCGATGGCTTAAGATTTATGGTGCGCGGTGAATCACATAAAAATTTATATTTATATGATTTTCTATATTTCAAACAAATGCAACTAATTTGAAAATATAGATTCGATTTAAAAAATTTAATTTCTTCAAAAATACGAAAAGCAATATGATTTACATAAAAAATTTAACGAAATGTTTGTTTGCAATTATAAAAAAGATGTTTGTAGTAAAGTTTTTATTCATTAATCAAAAAGAAAGTATCTAAAAATAAGAAATAGTTATCTACTTTATAACATATTTAATCAATTGAGTATATGCTAATCTAACCATTTCATATAATAAATTTGAAGACAAAACTACTGAAATTTCAAAATATATTACTAATTATATTTTTATTGATTGTATAAATATATTTTAATAGAAAAATAATATATCTTTAAGCCAAATAACTGAATTTATTTCTGTGTATCGATTTCCAAATGAAATTCATACAGAAATCAATGGAATGTTTCGCTAATTTTAATCAGTTATTTTATCATATAAATAATGTTGGATATCCTTAATATAAATAATTTTTTTAAGCAAATATTCGTTAGATGAAATTAAGTACTTAAAATTTATTTTAATTAATAAATTCCATTTACTTTATGAAGTATAAATTTTCATATTAAATGTATATATGGGTTAAAGTAATATTTTGTTGATTTTGAAAAAAAATTAATTTATAAAGAATTTTATATATATTTATTTTTAAAATGTGCTGCGAACCTCTATGGCATAAAGCTTACTCATATAGCTTCCTGAATTTGAAAAAATACGATTTTATTTTTTCAAATGTGATGAAAAGTAATTGTAAATTAAAGAATTTCTAAATATATACAGTGGAGTCCAATAAAAAGAGCCACCCTTGAGAAAAAAAGTACTAATTAAAAAATTTTGTATCTCAACAAATAAGGGTCCTACAGAACTCTACGACCACTCATTTTAAACGTATTTATAAGGACTTTTCAATGGTGTATTGGCAATTTAATTTTGAGTACTTGTCTGGGAAATATTACGACTTAAAAATAGAAAGAAAAAAAATTTTTTATTCGCCTGTGTTTAAATTTGAATCATTTTTCGGAAAATGATGGTAGAAAAATTTTACACAGCTAGTTTTAAAGGTATTTTGCTTAACTTGAAATTTATATTTTAGTTTTTTTTCTAAATTCAAAATTGACCAAGATTTAGCGATTTTTGTTGAAAAAAAGTTTTTTTTTCATTTTTCTGATATCTGCTTTATTACAGGAGATATAAAAAATGGCAAATAAAAAAAGTGTATTTTTGTATGTAGAATAACCTTTAATTTTCTCAATTTTTTGTGCATTTTAATATTTTTTGATATTGTTGCGGTATTCTTATATACGTGTATACCATACTCTTATAAGAGTACTGCAACAATATCAAAAAAATTAAAATGGACAAATAATTTCGATAAAATTTAAGGTTATTCTACATACAAAAATACACTTTTTTTTATTTGGCATTTTTATATATTTCCTCTCATTAAGCAGATATCAAAAAAATAAAAAAGACCTTTTTTTTAAACAAAAATCGCTAAATCTTGGTCAATTTTGAATTTAGAAAAAAAACTAAAATATGAATTTCAAGTTAAGCAAAATACCTTTAAAACTAACTGTGTAAAATTTTTCTACCACTATTTTCTGAAAAATGATTCAAATTTAAACACAGGCGAATAAAATTTTTTTTTTTCTATTTTTAAGTCGTAATATTTCTCAGAAAAGTACTCAAAATTAAGTTGCCAATACACCATTAAAAACGTCCTTACAAATACGTTTAAAATGAGTGGTCGTAGAGTTCTATACGACCCTTCTTTGTTGAGATACAAAATTTTTTAATTAGTACTTTTTTCTCAAGGGTGGCTCTTTTTTATTGGACCCCACTGTATATATATATATATATATATATATATAGGAAAATTGGCTTATGATTTTTTAAAGGAAACGAAGCATTCTTTTAAAAAATAATGAAATATTTTAATGATATAATAAAGTAATTTTTTTAAATGTTTCCTTATTTTCAAAATGGAATTACTTCGTGTTAATAAATACTGTTAAGTTGTTGCTTATAAATTTTATATTTTATTTTTAAATAATCTATTATGTGTATTGTATACTTTTAAAATTAAATTAAGTCAGACGAAAAAAAATGAGTACGTCAAAAAAATAACTTATGTCCGATTTCATTGATAGGAAAAATTTATTTTATTACTAAAAAACTATAGATATATGGATAAAACGATGTATTGAATTTATAGGTTAAAGTATTTCTAGGTACTTAAAATGCCCACTTTATGGACAACATATTTCTATTAGCATTTTTTGTCTATCCAAAAAATGAAAACTCTGCAAAAATTGACTATTTATTAGCCAATATTGATATGACAAAATATTACTATTAATAATGCCCATAAATTGTATTATACACTATTTTTAATGTTCAAATTTCTACCAAGGTCTGACTAAATTTAATGAAAATTCAAATAAGATATTAATGAAAATCATTTTATTTAGAGAATTTAAAACAATCAATACATACAGTGTTTTATAATTAAATTTTACATAATATCATCTAAATCTTTTTTTAAATTTAATACACAGTTGTTCGCACTCTTAACATCAAAATTGAATCCGTAATATTCTAGGAATTGATATAAATTTGAGGTGATTTTACAGTATGGTTTACCAAATACTTTCGAAGCTTTGAAGCTGAGTTCCATTGCATCTACTGCATTTTAAAAATCATATTTAACATGTGCAATTACTGTTTTTACAATAGAGGTGTTTTTAGCACCAATAATGCACGTTTCGAGCTGAAGGCCATTTTCTTCTAGTTGTCTTGTTGTTTGTTCAATTTTATTATCGATGATGTTCTCCGTCTATAAGTGTGTAATTATTACATTTATTATGTATGTGTACATATATATATATATATATATATATGTATAATATTAGTTATATATGTCCTTTGGCCGTATTCAGGTGGAATATGAATCGAGAACAATGTTTGTCGCTCCGAAGCGCGCCCGAGGTAGATTTGTGCTCAAGTGGCAAACATTGTTCGAGATTCAGATTCCACCTGAATAAACGGCCAAAGGACATAGATGACTTTATGTCCGAAGTAGGCTGTGTGAGGAACTATAACTTATTAGTTGAAAATATTAATATTTTCTCCAATACTTTTAAAAATAAATTTTAATTCTATTGATTTTTTCTTTTGTTTCTTAGATTGACATTTTGTAATGAATATAACTGCTGTCGAAGCACGAGTCTTTTTTTTCACTAACCTACGTTCAATATGATTGCTTTTTGACATATTGAACGAAACGTAGTAAGATCGGTGATGCCATATTGATTTCTCCTGAGACATATTGAGTCTTAATATGTCTCAGGAGGACACATAAAGCTTGTAAAGAGTCGAGGAGCGCGTCTGAGACATATGCGATGCCAATACAAATTTAGCATACTCTTTACATACTGACACGAATACGGCCTACGAAGACATAAATATATATATATTACGGTACAAGAGACAAAAGTTAAAGTTTCGCCACTGCGTGAAGTTTGCGCCCAAGGCGAAGTCGAGGTCGTCAAATCACACAGTGGCAGGCCTTCAACTTCTGTCTCGTGTACCATATACTATTTTTCTTGATACCCAGTGGAAAGTACGATTATATTGAAGGTTTAATGTCAAAACTGTAATGTCATACAATTCGATGCCCACCCCGGCACGAGCGTTAGCGAACGTCGCTGGTCAGGGGGAAAAAATCACGCACATAAATCAACAAAACACATGAAAAATGTAAAATTATTTGTACAACAGATTTAAAAGAATTAATAATAATATTAAATAACTTAATTCCTTTATTAAATTTTTTAAATACACTAAAAATAAAATTGTCATACAAATAACATTGTAACATGGTGGATTTTCATCCACTTGTTATTATTCCATAAAGCGGCGTCCGCTCATTTTTTAATTTGAAAAGTCTCATGTTTCAATATTAAAGCAATGGCTTTCGTCATCGAAAACAAAAACGTAGCCATGTAATTCCCACCAGGGTATCAAGAAAAATACTATTTGAAACATTAATGACAGTTAAATCTTTTTTGATTTGAAATATGAAAATGATGAAATTAAAAAAAAATATCCAAAAAACTTATTTAAGTTGATACGATTAGAACATTCGCAGGCTTCAATTTATCATTTATACATATTTTTTTTTATTTATTTTATTTAACTGCTGTATTTGTGCTACTATTGCGGTGCTAATTAGTAGTATGAGAAAAAATCTTACCTCAACTTGATCATAAAAATGGTGAATCAATTTCATTAAATCAACATTGTAACTTGACTTCCCGATTTTCCATTTGCCTCTATTTTGAAGAAATAGTAAAGCAGGAAGTAACTGCAAAGCGTAATCTGCCCGCAAATCTTGAAAATGATAAATTTATATTAAATGAAAAATTAATAAACCATATTAAAAAACGCTGCCAAGTGTTTTGGCGCAATGCTTTCTCATAGAGCTCATTGAGTTTCAGTAATTTTATTTTATTTCTTAAAATCTTATTTCAATGTAAAAAATGATTCATCAGCAATATTTTATATCTTTTATATGCGTAAAATTAAAATAAAAATAAAAATTTCTAAAATCTTTAAAATGCTCTAAAACTGTAACTACACTAAGAAAATTAGTTTTAAAAGCTTGTTTACTTCGGACAGTAGCGAATAAATTGTATACAAATTTTGGAGAAAATCTATCGAATAGTTTACGTTAAATGTAAGAAAAATTAAAATTTCTTTTAAAATCTTTTAAATGCACTAAAATTGTAACCAGGCTAAAAAAATTAGTTTTCAAAAGCTTGTTTTCTTCGGACAGTAGCGAATAACTTGTATACAAATTTTGAAGCGAATTCATCGAGTAGTTTGTGTAAGGCTTAAGAAAAATATGAAATGAAAAATTTTCAAAATGCTACAAAATTAAAACTACGCTAAAAAATCATTTTTCAATAGTTTCCCGCCGAGTTAGACAAAAAAATAAATCATATATAAAATTAAAAGCAAATCCATCGAGTAGTTTTCGAGATCTAACTGGCGTAATGAATACATACAAACACATAAATACAGACATTTTCTGAAAACCACTTTCTTCGAATCCCCGAGTCCAAATACGTAAAAATTAATGAAAAAATAGAAAATAAAATTTTTTATTGATACAATGCTTTCTCTATGAGAAAACAATAATGAAAATAAAAATATATTCACAAGATTTTCTGCTATAACTACCATTAATTTTACTTATCCTTTGTTCCTCAGTGTAGTGAGCTGTAGCTTCGATTTTATACATGTAGGTATCTAAATCTAATAAAATAGTTTTGATTGTGTCATTATTTTTTTTTCTGGCTAAAAAAATTATCCTTTCTCCGATTTCTCTCCAATTTTGTATAAAAATATTTGTCGAATTAGGATATAATCGAGAAAAATCTCTTGATATCTGAAAAAATTTTCATGCTTATAACTTTGCATTAAAATAGCGACTTTTTTACGAATTAAAAGACAAAATTTAAATTCTCTTGTTACAAATTTAAATTAATTGAAAAAATGCAGTGTTACTGATGAAATAAAAATAAAAGCAGTTAATGAATTTATTAAAATTGATACGATTAAAAAGTTAACAAGTGTAAATTGCAGATATTTTCTTTATATTAATAAAGTTTATTGACAATTTTAATCATAATAATTTGTTATAAATATTTTGTATAAAAATTATTGAAAAGAAAAAGAAATCTTCACTTTAAAATTATTTTGAATATTTGACATATTATTTTGTCGCTTACCAATTGATGCCCATCTGGACAAGTAAGAGCAGTGAATTTTTCAAAAATACCTGCTAGAGAAAGGGTTTTATACAATTTGGATCGTTTGACCCAGGACTCATCCCACTTTTCTAAATATAAGGCATCAATTGTTCCGGAAAAATTTAAAATGCTATTTAATTCACATTCTTCGTCTGAAAACGTCAATAGCATTCAGTGACATATGTTTACTATAAAATTCAACATTCAAATAAGAGTGCAATTATTACCTTCTCTAGTACGTTTGATTCCCTTTGTGCCCTTTACGACTCTACCTATAGATGATGATCTGGTTCTTAATTTGCCGTACGCAGAATACAAATATCCCTTAGCGGGTTTGGTACCATTGTGGTCATATGAAGATGGTGTGTACCACAAATCTTCTGGCTCGAGAGGGAACAATTCTTTAATACTTTTTTTTAAAAACTGAAAACGTTCAGTCGATATCCTAGAAATAAATGCAGGAATGTGAAAAGTTATTCATATGCTAAATCGAATAAGGACTTTTTAACCCTTTGCGATCTGGTGTCCATCGGAATAGATATTTAAGAATTTCAATTTTTTTTAATTATGCGAAAGAGACTGAAAAATGTAGAAAATACACGTGGATCAGATCAAAGTGAATAGTTTTTTATTTCATATCAAGGTCCTAAGTTATTATACACTTGATAGTAATTGAGTAAATGTTAATTAAAAATTAGAAAAAAAAATTTTTTCCATCGCGTAAATTGTTTTGTTGATCAATATGAATTATGTATCAAAATTATTTCCAAAGTTATGTATGCGTAGGAAATAAATTAGATCACAAAGGATTCAAAAGTATCGAAGATACTATACTATATTAGATAAAAAAGAATCATCAATATTTAGTTAATAAAAATCAGTACATTACGATACGTATGACCATCTCGCTACGCTTGAGCGCTAACTCCGCGCCGTGCAATTAAGGAGGCTCGTGTGAGTATGGCTTCTAATAAAGATATTTTGTAAAAAAGTACCAAAAGAGGTATAAATTACGAGTATTGCATAAAAATTTTTTAAATATAAGGTTATCGACTAAATAAAAAAAGAAGAAAATTTAACATGGGTTCATATGGGAAAAATAACATTTATACTTATAACTCAGTAATAAATAAGTAGTTTTTCTATGAGTCAAAAATCAAAGTTATAGATTTTTTCATTATGAATTCAAATCTGTCAAAAAAAATTACAAGTTATCGATGAAATAAAAAAAATATTAAAAAAATTCATTAATATAAATCCGATAAGAACAGTAATAATCGTAAATAATAAATATTTTTTATATATAATTAAATATCAACTACAATAAGTTACAACTAAAATAATTAATTATTTACACTTTTTATAAAAATTATTAATAAGAAAAAAATAATATTTTGTTCCATTTTGCGGGGCCCTAATTAGTCACACGGTCCTGAGCGCATGAGCCTCCTTAAATTCCACATAGGTCGCAAGTGTCGTTTACTATTTTATAGCACGAATGAGATAAATCCGCTACACGTAATCTACACTCAAATCTATACTCTAGAGAATCAATTTTAACAAAAACAATAGGCTCCGTGAATGATGATTCGTAAATAAAAACGAATAATATATATCAAAAAAATTATGCGCTCCACGAATTGTGAATCGAAAAAAGTGAAAAACTATATTATCAAAACTAGAACCTTCACAAACAAATAAAAAAAAGCAAAAGCGATTTCAAAAGCATTCTTAGAATATAAAATTATATTAAAATAAGTATCAATGTCACTAATTTTTTATTAATTAAACTTTTTGGTTGGTTTTTTTTGAGTTTACAAATTATTTTCATATGTAAATTTCAGATTTTCTAATTTCACCATTCTAGGTTCTATGGTGGAAAATTAAAAATCAAAAAATTTTAGAAACTGAAAGAGTAATTTGTAACTAATGAAATCAACCGACTTCCGTGTCGAAATAGAATATGCATACTCATGAAAAAAGTTGTTCAATCAAAATTAATTAGCTTAATTTCATAAATAAAAATAATTTAAAATATGCCCATCAGGGTGACAATAATATTTACTTAAGCGTAGTTCATATAAAGAATATTTCTTCTGCAAGAATTTAATGATGAAAATTAATATAATAAATCTACAAAATACTTTCAAGTGAAATTCCTTTTATCATGAGGAAAGTTTAAGAAGTTCTCAATGATAAAAAAAATATTAGTTACTCACTTGTGACTTTGAGTTCTATGGAACTCATATCCTATTATAATATCGACAAGCTTACTCCCCTTAAATATACATTTATAAGGTTTTAGATTATTTTCGGCCTCCTCCTTCATTTTCCTGTCATATGCATAAGCATCTAGTGACCATTTTCCCATAAAAGTTTCATTTAAAATATCTTCTAAATAGCTTTTTTTTCATTTGCTATGTCAACTGTAATAAAATTATTTTAATGTACACTCATTTATTTCAGTATTTTTATCATGCAATATTTTAAAATCAAAATATATAAAAAAGTAATGTAGCAGTAGTGGGACAAGCCGACAGAAGCTATGCCTCCACTATATATATATATATATATATAAAACTCGAAAGTGTGATGCTTGCAAAAATAAGTATTTTTTTTATTAAAATTGATTATTTTTAACTTGATTCATTATTAATTTAAATAAAATAGTTATATAATTATTGAAAAAACAAAGTGGAGATATGAAAGAAAACAAGAGAAAAAAAGAGAGAAAGAGAGCAAAGTATTGATATTAAACTGATTACTATTACTGTTACTAATATACACACATATTTTACTCTTCCTTCCTCTCTCTCTTCTTTTCTCATAAAGTACAGTCGGCTCGGTGAATACCACCGCTTCTCCTCCGTTGACTCACGTCGATGCTTCCCCTAACAATAGCTCCAGTCTCTTAACACGTTCGAGTTTTCAGAAATTAACTTAAATATCAGTGAATAATGCCGCTTAACTTTGATGCGTTTTTAAAGAATATTAAATGAATTTCTAATTTTATTATTCTTTTTTTTAATAAACAATAAAAGAATTTCAAACAGATGAGAAAATTATGGACGAAATAAATTGAATAACGAGTGATTTGATAGATGATGATTCAAGTAGAAATTCGAATAGCTTAATTCATCAAATTGTTTATATAAATTATATGACTATGTTATTAAATTTTAAATGATTAAATTAAATTTATAATAATTCCATAAAAATTTAATTTATTTTTTGTCAATTCTATTTATATTTCATGTAAATGTGTATGTATAAATTGAGCGGCATTATTCACCGACATCGAAGTTAATTTTTTAGAACTCGAGCGCGCCAATAAACTTGGGCTATTGGTAGGGGAAGTATCAACGCGAGCCAACAGAGGACAAGCGGCGGTGCACCGAGCCGACTGTATATTCAACGCTCGCATATACTTTATGTAATGTATATAAGAAAAAAAGAGAGGGAAAGAAAGAGTAAAGAATATTAAGAAGGGGCCGAACTATCTGTCTTTGTCTAATAGCGTTTTTCATCATTTATGTAAACACTATCCGGTATAACAAGGAAAAAATAGCAGCCCCCGCTAGATATTAGTATAATTAGTAAATTTTGTAATAACAACCAAATTTTTTACCGCATAGTTTTTGACTAATTAGAGACCTACTAGCAATCTAGAATATAACCTATCTTTTTTTGGTAGGTCTATAACTATTCAAAAACTACGCAGTGAAAAAATTTGGTTGTTATTACAAAATTTACTTATTATACTAATATCTAGTGGGGGCTGCTATTTTTTTCTTGTTATACCGGATAGTGTTTACATAAATGATGAAAAACGCTATTAGATAAAGACAGATAGTTCGGCCCCTTCTTAATATATGTATTCGTAGCAACAACCATACACCCTCAAAGTACAGTGGGGAAAACTCCATGAAGGTCGGTTTTTATTCGTTTAGTTCTATCAACCCAACTTCGCGTAAGAGGCATAGCTTCAAAAATAGAACAAAAGTTTTTTTGAATATAATTTTTTTAAGCAAAAAATTTAGGAAATAAAAAAAATTTTCTTCGGGGCCCCTTAATATACCTGAATAAGTATAGCACTCAACATATGAGATACCTTATTAAATTTTTTTTAATTGCTTAATGATTAAATACTTTTTGTTAAAATTGTTTTATGAATATTTATAAATAAGAATTAATTATTTTTTCGCGATAAAAAATTATTAAAATATTATTTAAAAAATATACCTTCTGCTGTTTGATTGTTCGGAAAATAATTCATACTTTTAGTTAAAGAATTCGATGCGTTGTCCAAAAACTCCATATTATCACGTTTGTTTGTTGGTGCACTTTTATTTACATCATTCATATCCATTGAAATATCATGTCCATATTTGCTTGTATTATTTGAAATATCAGTGAAAGTAGCAGATTGCCCTAGCATATCATCACAAGCTATATCGTTATATAGAAGTTCTTCTAGCTTATTAGGATAGCCATTTTTATAAGGTAATAGCAGTTCTTGTGTGTTAGGCTGGTTAAATTGTCTATTATTCGATGTATGTCGGACTGCTATTGGAGCTAGCGGTGAATTTTCATAACTTTCGTATGAATGTGACATGTTTTGACTACTATTTTGGTTATAACGATTATATCGTGCATTACTTGATGGATAATTATTTTGATTCGTCATGTTATACACTTCTATCTTATAATTCTTTTTTTTAATTATCCAAGAACCTGTAGATGAATTTAATAAAAAAAAATTTAACATTAAAGAATTTTTTCAAAATTAAATTAAATTCATTATTTGATAATTATCTCATATACGTAAAAAAATACGATAATATAACGATTTACTTAAAAATAGATGCAGTAAACGTCCTTTCTTTGTTAATAATGTCTACAATCTTTTTCAAAACGCAAACGTTTAATCAAATAAAAATAATTAAATTGATTTTCATATACTTACTTCTTATTAAGAATCTCCTGCTGTACTTCTTTTTGAAAATCACTAAAATGAAAATATGGTGGACGCACACATGTGATAGAAGAAAAGTAATGAACGAATTAACGAACGTGTTGATGCGAGTCTTTGCAATAACGCAACTGTTTTCTTTGTCCAATTCAATATCGCTCATCCCCTCCCCTACCGAAAGGTCTAATATTATAGAAAGAGATAGCTTCGAACTTAGTGTTGAGAATGTTAAAGAAGGGATCTAATTTTTAGCAACAATCGCACTTGAGCAGACTACAATTTGTTACGTAGAAAAAAAGAAAGAGTATGGGTATTTACCGTCAATGCTTACTTTTATACGTATATTATACGTTGTAGTTAACAATGAATTTTGTTTTATTCATCTTATTATAGTTATACTTAGGAAGTTAAAAAAATTACTAGAAAAAATTTACATTAAATTTTTATAAACATATATATCTATAATTATATGTATGTGCGCGCGGACATTTATGTGTTTTCATTTAGTAAATTTTTTTCGCTAAAGTATTTTATGAATTTTTTTTAAACTTTGCAAATAAAATTAGCTAATATTCTGTAGCACGTGAGTAATCGTATATTCTTAGTCAGGGGTTTTTTTTTTCGCATGTTTTTCTACTGCGCAAAATCAGTTCACTAGAATCGTGTCTAAAAAATTTCTTTGAATTTTCAGCCAATTCTTAAGAAAATAAATTTTTGATGGTGTGTTGACATAACTGAACGAAACTGAAACAATTATTTACTATTTTATGACCATTGCTTTGAATTGAAGAACTGAAAATGGGAATTTTTTGGGTTATTATTTTAACCAATATGAAACGTTTTTTTGACCTTTATACCGCTAACATGTTACGCGCATTCCAAAGGATTAAAATGTGAATCTTAGAAACAAAAAAAATACTCATAATTAAATCTCTATAATTATTTGTGTTTGAGAGAATTTATTTATTTATTTATTTTTTTCAATAAACATGTTTTATAATTTAAAGGTGAATGAAAATATCTATTTATAGGTTCAAATATTTCTAGATGCCTACTTTAAGGATAACATATGTCTATTAGCCCTTTTTATGTCTATACAAAAAATTTAGGCTCTACAGATTCGGCAAAATTGACTATTTATTAGCCAATATTGATATGACAAAATATTACTATTTATAATGCCCATCAATTGTAGCATACACCATTTTTTATGTTCACATTTCTTCCACGGTCATTTAGAGCTGAATATAATAATTATTATCTATTTTAATTAATAGCAATAGTACGGAAACTTGTAGTTGCCACTGCCGCACAAACTGCAAGTTGGTTGAAAAAATACGCGCAAACTGACTACCCGAATGGAAATTTTTCGGTGTATCAAAATGTATAAAAGTGTATGAAAGTGTATTGAAGCATACAAAAATGTATCAAAGTGTATGAAAATGCATCTAAGAGCGATTTTTCAGACCTTATTCTCGATCCATTTTGATACACTCTGATACACTTAGATACACTTTGGTACACTTTGGTACATTCCTTAAAAAGTGAGCTGAAATTAAATTTCCTCAATTTTTTTGATGTTATACACTTTGACACATTTTGATACACTTTGACACATTTTGATACACTTTTACACACTTTGATACACTTTTACACACTTTAATATACTATGGTACATGTTGATACACTTCTGAGTATTAGCCTAAATTGTTTTTCCTGTTTTATTTTGCACACGTTTGTGCACTTTGATACACTTTTACACACTTTGATACACTTTAATATACTATGGTACATCTTGATACACTTCTGAGTATTAACCTTTTCCTGTTTTATTTTGCACACGTTTGTACACGTTGATACACTTTTACACACTTTGACACACTTTAATATACTATGGTACATCTTGATACACTTCTGAGTATTATCCTTTTCCTGTTTTATTTTGCACACGTTTGTACACTTTGATACATTTTTTTTTCTTTTTTTTTTTTTTTTTTTTAAAGATTAATATATAAAGGATATTGTCCTCTATATGATTAATCTTTTTTCTATGGTGAGGTCGAGGGAGTCCCCGCCCGGTATCTGTTTATCACATTACATCAGGCTAGACTGTCAGACCCACCATACCGAAAACTTTGACTACCGATGGATGGTCAGCCACTTTTGGTGACCAACAATCAACCGATACCCAATGAGATCGGATTTTTGAGAGTCACGATATAAAATGGCACGTACACTAATTTTCTTTCGAAAAAAAAGTTTAGAGGTACCTGGACAGGATTCGAACCCATGCCCTCCGCGTTGAAGGCAAGAGCTCTATCCGTTACGCCACCGTGCTCTCTTTATGTAATATAATACATTTTAATAAAACACGATACACTTCGATACATTTCTAAGTAAGAAATTAAAAAATGGTTTTACCATGCACACTTTGATACACATGCGTACATTTTTTATACATTTTAATAGTGTTTAATACACTTTTTAGGCATGAAACGGTGTATTAAAATAAGCCGTTTTCATTTTAGATATTTTCATAAATTTTAATGTATTAATGCCCCTTGGGATAAATGTAAGGTTAATAAAACGACAATATTGAAAAAATTGAAAAATATTTTTATAAATTATAAAAGTAAAATATAAAAAGTAATTTAAAACATAAGAATTAGCAATATATATTTGAAATATAATTTGTAATGAAAAACTTACATTCTATATTAGCATTAAATATTTAAACATTAATATTATTAGAAATTTATAAATAATAAAAGTTTAATAGAGACAACTTCAAAAAAATAATTATTCTTTTGTAATACATATCAAGTAATGAGATAAGATAAATAATTTATACTAATAAACACATTTTTAATTTAATAACATTATTAAATATAAATATTTAAACATTGTTGTTTCTAAGATAGTTTTTTTTTTATAAATTTTCATTTGTATTGTCTATTGAGTTTAAGTTATTTTTTGTAGTCTTTGCAGTCGCATCTTCATTATTATTAGTATTATTGCTGTTTCCATTTTGCACAGTCAATATGTTACAGGGATCTTGTTGATTATTTAAGGAAGAGGCTTCATTTAATGGAAATTTATTTTAGTTAAAATTTTTAAAATGTATCAAAGTGTGCAAAAGTGTATCAAAGTATGCAAAAGTGTATCCAATAAAAACGACATTTTTCCTTTATTGGAAAAATGTATGAAAGTGTATTAAAGTGTGCAAAAGTATATCAAAGTGTATCAAAGTGTGCAAAAGTGTATCAAAGTGTGTAACACATAGCAAATGTAGAAATTAATTTTAGTCAACATTTTCGAAAAGTGTATCAAAGTGTATCAAAGTGTGCAAAAGTGTATCAATGTATGCAAAAGTGTATCCAAGAAAATCAACATTTTTCCTTTATTAGAAAAATGTATGAAAGTGTATCAAAGTGTATGAAAGTGTCCAAAAAATATATGAAAATGTGCAAAAGTGTATTAAAGTGTATCAAAGTGTATATCATTAACGAATATAAAAAATTGATACCAAGAAACTTTTTTTTGGAAGTGTATAAAAATTATGAAAGTGTATCAAAGTGTACCAAAGTGTATTAACATTTGGTCCGAAATATCGCTCTTAGATACACTTTGATACACTTTGATACACTTTCGTATGATTTGGATACATTTACCATTTTCACTGGGGTACTTACTGTCTGCACGCATGACAGTAAGCAGTCGACAGTAATTTTAAAGTTATGTTGCATTCTTTTTTAAATCTTAATTAGCTTTTTATGTGTAATACCGATCTATCTAGAAATATTATTTCTTTGAATTAAAAAATATTAATGATTTAGGAATTACTATTTTTAATAAATAAATGAAAATCAATTATAGAAAAAAATAAATACGATATTCTGTTCATTGATTCACATTCAAAGGACTGAATTTGTATAGAAACTATTATTTTTAACAAAATAAATGTATAAAAAATATAATTTAACGCACAACATGATTTCAAATTATTTCTGGCTGCTTACTATGCTGCGTGTATATTCTTGTTTAATCAATTCGCAGTTTACGTGGCAGTGATTTAAAAAATGCTTTGTATCATGACATACAGGATCATTATCTTGAGATATCGCCTTAACGTTAAATCATACACATTGATCTACTCCTATGAAGTTTATAATGGATTAGATTTATTCAAATGTAAACATTTATTTAGATGGTTCTTGCACAAAATGAAAAATGAAAGAACTTAAATAAAATCTATATATATTAAACTTAACAATAATTCAAATGCATACAGGAAATTTCAACTCTAATCACCGATTGAATTTTTAGAAAAAAATCCTTCTCATAAAATGTTTTAATACATTCGTTAGCGGCAAAGAAAAGTTTAGTCGTGAAATTTGTACAAATGTAAGCAAAATAATTGAAAGTTCTAAAGTATAATTAGCCCACACTGGAGCAGTCATTTTTTAGTTAGCAGAAGGCGCGAGTTCTAATGCCAATAGCTTAAGAAAATAAAATATAAAATAAATATTTTTTTAAAAAGTATGTATTTTTTTCAAATTCATCAGTCAATTTGAAAAATATGTAAATAACACAAATTATTGAAATAGAATATTTTATACAATTTAGAAGTAAAAAGGTAATATTAAGGTTGTATGGGCTATACAGTCTGTGTCAAAAGTTAGTTTTTTTTAGAAAATCGTCTATATTTTTCGGTAGAAAGTAATTATTCAATTTTTAGCTTAGTGATTTATTAGATAATATTAAAACAATCATTTTAAACTTTGCTTTATTTAAATATAATGAATTATTAAAGAGTTATAACATTTTAAAGTTTATAAATTTTACACAAATCTAATGCAATCATAAATAATAATGCCAAACTTTCAAAAATGAGTTCTTGCCATTCTAACCCCAAAATCGCAACTTCGTTGCTCTTTCTTGGCTCTCATGGCAAAAAATACGGTTTGCAACTGGTATGAAAAGGCTTTTTTACGAAACTCGTTACGACCCTCGCCGATACCCGTTACAAAATGTACTATTATTTGACGGCAACAAAGTTTATTTTGTTCAGTTTAAAATTTAGAATCTATTGACGAAGATGGAATTTGGATTTTTATTTTTTATTAAAATTTATTGCAAATTTTTTTGATAAAACAGTAAGTACCGTCTGAAACATATACATTTTTTCGCAGAAAATTAGCAATAAATTTTAATAAAAAATAAAAATAAAATTCCACCCTCGTCAATAGATTCTAAATATTAAACTGAACAAAATAAACTTTGTTGCAGTCAAATAAAATCATTTTGGAAAGTTTGGCATTATTATTTATGATTGCATTAGATTTGCGTAAAATTTATAAACTTTAAAATGTTATGACTCTTTAATAATTCATTATATTTAAATGAAACAAAGTTTAAAATGATTGTTTTAATATTATCTAATAAGTTACTAAGCTAAAAATTGAATAATTACTTTCTACCAAAAAATATAGACAATTTTCTAAGAAACTAACTTTTGACACAGACTGTATAGCCCATACAACCTTAAGATTAGACAAAAAAAAACAAGTACCAATGTATTGTCCGTGGTATTATATTTTTTTAT
Organism: Anastatus disparis; assembly: GCA_017163975.1. NCBI lineage: Eukaryota > Metazoa > Arthropoda > Insecta > Hymenoptera > Eupelmidae > Anastatus > Anastatus disparis. Next base: position 64,443 of record JAFFSR010000211.1, on the reverse strand, counting down.
ATAATTTATTCTATTTATAATTTCTTGTTGAAATAATGCCTTTGAATATTAGTATACTTCATCACACTCTACGTCACTATTGAATAAAGATAATCATGTTCTTCAAGTATACGCGCTTATTATCATACAGTTCGTCAATAATGAAATATAAAATCAGTTATTATTTTATTATATTTTTGAAATGTTTCTTTTTATTGAAAAATAATATCACCTATTTGCAAATATTTAGAAATATATCAATTTCAATTATTAATGAATTTTAAATTATTTAATTCAATAATTATAAAATTCATAGTTCTATTCAGGAAATTTTTTTTATCATTTCAATTCCGGTACCTATTCGAATACGAAACAAAAAAAATTCTTAAGAGCAGGCCGGATTCGCTGTCCTTGTCTAATTGAAATTTTTGTTATTTACTCAAGTATTAATCGGTGTATCTGCAAATTGAAGGTTAAGCGCAATAGATATTATTATTACAAATATTTGTGCACAAGAAGAAAAAAATCTACCGATTTGTTTTTGAGAAAAGTAAGGAACGCAAAAATATTATAAACATAAACTTTTACTTTGTCCTGTTTGTGTTTTTTTTGTTTGGGTTCGGGATTTTTTTGTATAGATACATAATAATAATATCTATTGCTGCTTAACGCTTTAATTTGAATATTTTTCGGGATTAATACTTTGGTAAAAATAACAAACAACTCAATTGTTACTCGGTCGGTATCAGGATCTACTCCGGCCTGCCGTTAATACACAGAAGAAAATCATGTGTTAAGTCTCGTCGTACATTATTTTATTATAAAATACACAAGTAATGTGGTATATAATAGTACAAAACATGTTCATTTTCCAAGATATTTTTTATATTAGATACACTTGTTCTCTTTACATTTTACGAAGTTAAATCTACAAACACAAAATAAATTAATTACGTAAAGTGTGCGTTATTGATATAAACTTATGAAGGAAAGAAACAGACTTGATATATCTTTTGTGTAATTTTTGTATTTTTCAGTTTGTGTGATTAATCATTTCGAAATTGAAAAAATATCATTTTTCATAAGAATTTGTGTACTTGAAATACACTTATTTGTAATAACACAAATTTTATAGAAAATGCTTGTTAAATTTCGTCACTTATTTTCAATTGTGTATATTCCCTACAAAAAAATCTCAGGTGAGAAATCAGGTGATTTCTTATGCCAAAATCTCATGTGACAATTTTATTCGTTTTTCAGGTATTGTAAATCATTTTTAATCGATTGAGGAGTATTTTTCAAAATTTTTTAAGTCCAAAATTTTGAAAAACAGTCCTCAATCGATTAAAAATGATTTGCAATACCTAAAAAACGAATAAAATTGTCACATGAGATTTTGGCATGAGAAATCACCTGATTTCTCACCTGAGATTTTGTAGTAGGGTTGTCATTATCTATACAGCAAAAAATATGAATTTAAAATGTATTAAAAATCAAACAAATATTTAAAAAATATTTTCTTCTTATAGTTCGAATTACGCAAATAATAATATATTTTTTAAATATTATTGATTGTTTTCTTACTTGTTATTTTTAATATTCAGTGTAAATAAAAACTAATAATAAAAGTTGTTATGACATGTAAATTACTTTGTTTAAATACAATTTTATATACGTAAAATATAATTGCCAAGTATGGCCGATGGCTCTTGTTCGAATTTTGATCTGTTGATTGACACCAACACCACTGTACATTATCTGTGCTTTGTTTATAAACACATTGAAAACCTAACAAAACAGAATGATAATTTTGATTCAAAATTTGTGTTTAAGATACTAGTATTTTTTAATTATGAGAATTCTGGTTTTAATGCTAACGATGATATTATTTAAAATATTAAGATTTTATAAATTTGACAGAAAAATGCAAAATCAAAAATTTTTATTTCCAGGTGAAAGATTGAAAAAAAATTTAATTTAAAAAAATTTTTTAAATATGTATGAATAACACCACGATGGTTAAGTAGGAAGCTGAGAGTTTTCTGAATCGTACGGAATTTTCAAATTCAAAGCTGCATTGAAATTGGCGTTGAAAGTATTCATATCTAATTGTACATTGTTTGGTAAATCTCGCTCTAGGCCATTCGTAATGTTTGGATATATGAGTGATGTCTCATTGCGTATTCTTGATGATATTTCTGTTGCCATAGGTGCTGATGTTTCCAATTTGGATAATCCGAGTTCCACGTCCTTTACTTCTATATTTTGTTGTGAATTTTGAGTCTTTAAAGGGCCATTGCCCAAATGTATAAATAAGTTTGCGATAACGCTCCAGAGTGCTGCAAATATTTTTATACTAAAGCCATATATTCGATATAATGTGTAACCATGTATAATAGTAGTTAAAAAATATTTTATGGCTCCTAAAATAATCATTATGGTCATTATTCCGGCACTGAATGATCCAAATAATATGAATTTATTCCAAATTTTGTTAGCGGTTTTTTCGGTGAATTTTTCGAAGACATTTTCATCAAACATGTTCCATAAGTGGACTTCTCCTGGTGATAATTCTTTACCTGCTGCTCCTCTTGCTAAGGAATTTAATACTGCTGGTCTCTCTGCTGGGAAGAGTACAGCATTTCTCAAGTTTTCTAAATCATTTTCACTGTAAATGCCAACGTCGATTAATCTTCCTGGATCGGTATAGGTCCAAGTTGGTTTATTCAAAGGCTGCAAGACCTGTGGCACTTCAGCGATTGAAGCATTCGGTGTGAATCTGTAATATTTACCTTCTATATAAAATACTGTTGGTAGTGCTGAGTTGCAATCTCTTCTTGTCCCTCTTCGTTTAATAATCTTTGTTTTTGGCGTTAAGAGCAGGCCGGATTCGCTGTCCTTGTCTAATTGGCATTTTTGTTATTTACTCAAGTTTTAATCGGTGTATTTTCAAATTAAAGGTCGAGCGCAATAGATATTATTATTATGAACATCTATGCACAAGAAAAAAAATATCTACCGGTTTGTTTTTGAGAAAAGTAAGGAACGCCGAGGTAAAAGTTTATGTTTATAATATTTTCGCGTTCCTTACTTTTCTCAAAAACAAATCGGTAGATTTTCGTTTTCTTGTGCATAGATGTTCATAATAATATCTATTGCGCTCGACCTTTAATTTGAAGATACATCGATTAAAACTTGAGTAAATAACAAACAACTCAATTGTTACTCAAATAAAAGAACATATCGATCAAATTTACACTCTTGGGAAGGCATATAATCCCAGAAAGTATTTTCTTCCCCGCTGTCTACACATGTTGGGATTAAATACTTACATCTGGTTCCTGATCTTAAGATGATTACGTTTTCATCCTTATTTACCGTCGTGTCGTAATCTTGTAAGGTTATTTCCACCTTAGCTAATACGATGACATCGGAATAAGTGACTCCGTTAGTAGAATAAGATGTGCCATCGCAGTACGCGCTTGTGTCTACTTTTCCTGCTAACGTAAGGCTTCTTCTATTAGTTGTATTTGCCATTAGGTTATCGATCGTGGTTTCGCCTATTTTAAATGACGCAAATCTATGTACATACGAGCACGTCTCTGCAGAGACAGGTTGTATGTAGGTGGAATCTCCTCCTGTCACCATTGCTAAATGAGAACCACTGCCGCAATATCTGATGGTTCTTTCGATTTTAATTTTACACTGTTTAACATGCACGCGATCATACTCCGTGTACTGTAATAATTGTATGGGTATATTTTCCATTTCTGGCCTTAAATTCTCAAAGTTACAGTCACCTATCTCCTGCAAGGAGACACTGGTTATGTTTGGTGTAATATTCGCTCCGCAATCATAGCCTGTGATGGCGTATGCTGTACACGTCATGATGATTATAAGTATTGTTGTGGTCAGTTTAATCATTGTTAGTCTTTGGTTATCTCTTCGATTCCCGCTGCTATTTCTTTGCTGTTGAACTACACTATACAACAATAAATTTTTTGTTTTTTACTTGATTTGGTGCACTGAGAGAAAATTCATGCTAATAGAGCATGCGAACTGCCATCTATGCGAGCATATAAAACATTGATACAAATATGACAGGCCGTGAGAAGCTCTATTAGTATTGGATTACCTTATACTAAAAAAGATGGTATGGAGAGTAACTAAAGCATGAACGGCATTCACTGATGACTCGCGTGGTATACTTCGATGACTCCCCACTCTCATATCCTTTGTTTGCTTGAGTCGCCTCCTCTTTTGGGTGGCGACGCGAGCAAACACGGCTGGTCTATACCCAAAATTATGTTGCAAATTTCTTTAACGTATTTTTGTAGCGTGAATCTTTTATTTCTTTTATTTTCTTTTTTTATGAAGGGAGATACGTTATAAATATAACCTGTTAAACTTTTTAACTTTAAATAATTAATTTTTAACTTAAAATTTAATTATTTTAAACCGCTGGGGGGCAGATGAGCATGTACGATTTTACGCCAGAGATATTTCGGAGTAGCGTTGGTCTACACTGAAAGACTTGGAGAGTTGCATTCACTTCCTATCGGCGTAAATCCAACTCTCAGTAGGGGAGTAGAGGGGTAGGAGTCGAGTCGTGCCTGGAGAGTAGGAGATACTCCCAACTTTTAAAGTATGATTTACTGAAATTAACGAGGAGCTCAATATTTTAGCTAGAAAAGTTTACATGACGTAACATACAAGTGAATCTTTATTTAAGACTATTAATTAAATATACCAAAAAATTTTGCGTGATTAAAAATCCTGACCAAATTCAGGAGCTTATATAGAATAACAACCTATAAACAAAAAGGTGTAGGTTATTAAATTATTTTAAAAGTTTGTAAAACAAGAACAAACGCTGTAAAACGCTAATTTTCAACCTAAAACTTGAGCTCAGACTTTAGTGGGGTATCCACCGGCTGTCACCTTATCCTACGTGGTTTCGTGAGTGATGCAACTAAGTTTTCAGTGTAGTGCGTAACGTTCACGCTTTTCCTTTTGAGTACGCGAGCTCAACTCTCGGCTAGGGTCACTTTTTTAAAAATTTTTTTTTTATTGTTTTAATATTTTTTATTTCTTTTTATATTTATTTTTTTTTAGATTTTGTATTTTTTTAATAATTTTAAAATTTAATTTTTCATAAGTACGCTTGTTTTTTTCAATGGAAATTTTTTAAAAATAAATTATTCTTTATAGGTAGTAATTACAAATATTGATAAATAATTAATAGTGATGTTTATTTTATAATAGTGATGTTTATTTTATAATAGTATAGTTTAATTTATTTATAATTTAGTTTATAAAATTTACAATAAATTACAATAAATAAATAAAACTGAGTTATTATTATTTATGTTATAATGTATATTGTATATTGAAATATGTTTATAAAGACAAAATTGAACTATAGTATTGTAAATATCACTATTATTTATTTATTAATATTTTAAATTATTTTCTATATGAAATAATTTATTTAAAAATATTAATAAAAAAAACGAGCATATTTTAAGTAACTTGTGAAAAAATAGATTTTAAAATTAATAAAAAAATAGAAAATAAAAAAAATATAAATAAAAAAAAGCAATAAAAACTATTGAAATAATAAAAAAAAAGTTTAAAAAAAGTGGTTCTAACCAAGAGTTGAACTCGCGCACTCAAAAGGAAAAGCGCGAACGTTACGCACTAGACCAACGCTACTTCGAAATATCTTTGGCGTAAAATCGTACATGCTTATCTGCCCCCCAGTGGTTTAAAATAATTAAATTTTAAGTTAAAAATAAATTATTTAAAGTTAAAAAGTTTAACAGGTTATATTTATAACGTATCTCCCTTCATAAAAAAAGAAAAGAAAAGAAATAAAAGATTCACGCTACGAAAATACGTTAACGAAATTGGCAACATGATTTTGGATATAGACCAGCCGTGTTTGCTCGCGTCGCCACCCAAAAGAGGAGGCGACTTGAGCAATAGAAGAATGCCATAGTTAGCAGTAAAGAAAGAATAGTGGACAAGCCACGTTTACTTCCTTCACGTCCCATGAGAGGATACAGCGCTAGCTATCGAAGGATATTAGAGTGGGGAGCTACTAAAGCATGTAAACAAACAGTTTTTGGATAGCACAAACCTCGTAAGAGTAGATGGCGCTGTTATTAAAGCATAGGATATTACTTACTAACTTTGGATACGTAGACTACATGCTCTATTGGCATGAATTTTCTCTCAGTGTATTTATTTTTATTAAGTAAAAAAATTTTAATTTTTTGATAATGTTATACAGTTTTTAATGAAATAAAAAGAAATTCAAGACTAAAAGGATTAAAAATGTTATGTTATTTGAAGTTTTATTTTTCAAGAAAAAATATGAAATCAGGAAAATTTTTTTAAACTTAAATTGTTATAACTTCAGCTAACCGATTTTCATGAAATTTTAAATATATATTGCACGTATAATAGCGGAACTGATAATCATTCCAAAAAATGTTAATTCTTAAATAGTTAGTCATGTTTGTTTAATAATTATTACGAATCAAGAGACGCGCTTCGAAGGCATGTATGGATCTCATGAACTTGCAGTCTGAGAAGGCGTAACGCACGCCTTATATACTCTTAGAATTTTTAAAAATCTAACTTTTGCATTTTATTAAATACCATTTTTTTCGTGTATTTTATACTATTTTTCTAGTTTTTTGGTAAATTCTTAATTAATAATTCTTAAATTTACATTTTATCACAATGATTAATAAATATATTATATATGAAATAGTTTTGTAATAAGTCATTATTCCGATTTCAATTTTTTTTCACCTTTTTTGTCTTCGACGTTTTCACCCAAACTTCCGTCTATTCAAGAATCAAAAAAATATATATATATATATATATATATATATATATATATATATATATATATATATACATATACTATACTTGTTTTATGAAAGCGAGTGAGAGAGAGAGAAAAAAAGGTCAAAAAATTACTTCTGCTATCATCAGTTTCATTTTTGTTTTTAATAACCTATAATTTTTTCTGTTTATTCTTTCTGAACACTTGAAAGTAAATAAAGCAATGGAAAAAAGAAAAAGAATTTTTTCCTATTTTAAGAGGAGGTCACGTATCTCTGTCCTTTTCTAATCAAAGAATTGAGTTTTTTACACAAATTTGAATCATAGAGGTTAGGGTGGACAATTTGGTTTTTCAAGGTTTTCTTGAGAACGAAGCAATAGAATATATTTTTTCTTATCAAAGAAAATATTGTTTATTTTGATACAAGATGCGGCTTTCTCTTCATTTTTGGCTAAAGTTATTAGTTTTTGTGAAAAAAATCATTTCTTTGATTAGAAAAGGACAAAGTACGTGACCTCCTCTTATTTACAATAAAAAGATTCCATAATTTTTATAGATAAACATGTAATCTAAAATTTTGTGTGATAATAACTTTGTAATAATCTTTATATGAAAGTGATGATGAATAATTTCAAGCAAGAAATGGTATAAAAGAGATAATAATAAAGCGGTAAATAGTAAATAGTTTATGTGTGTAAATATTACTTCAGTGTTATTTGTTTGAATTAAAATTTATACCAGCATCTAATTTTAAGCAAGTTGCTCCAGCAATAAATGGGAAGGAATTAAAATTATTATATGCATATGCTCATATATAATCTAATTTTTGTGTAATCTTAAAGTTGTGATGAAACTCAAGCAAAAAATAATCAAACAACAGATAAAGATGAAATGTTAAATAATCCATTATTTCAATGTTATTTGTTCAAACCTACATTGACATCAGCATCTAATTTTATATAGATTGCTTTAGAAATTGATTCATTAATAATCAATATCTAAATGCATTAACTATTCAGGATGAAGCCAGTCGAAGAGAAGGAAAGTGGATTTAACCAGTCAAAATAAGGTTTTGTTCTGGCAAAATAAGTAAATGGAAACGACCTGTGCGATCATTTAAAAGATAGTCCGTAGATGTTTACTTATGTGTTTTGGACTAGCAACTATGATTTATTAATTAGTTATTAACAAATTAATGAAAAAAACGCGTTTTTTTTTGTTTTTGCTAATAAAACGAAAACTATTTGACGAATTACTATGGTGTCAAGGGGAAAGTTGAAGAGAATTAAATTATCAACAAAACGAGAGGTCAAACGATCCGATCATTTTATTAGAACCGAAATAAATTCTGAAAAACCGGAAAAATTTTCTTTTCCTTTTTAAATTCATAACTCTGTTGTTTATAAATATTAAGAGCTGAAATTTGGCACAGAAATAGATAATTATATCTACTTCTAACATGCCAAAGGTAGATACTATCGGATAATTAGTTTCTGCGCAAGTGCAATTTTAATTTTTTAAAATTATTTTAATTATTCCCTTCTTTATATTACCGATTGAGAACGTCATACATACATTTTTAAAAGGGTTTTGAAAACTAGAAACAATATACTTTTAAACATATATTCTAAGTTTTCATTAAAATTGTGTAAAAAGGGTGAAATATGCACTCGAACATCGTCGCAAACGGTCGAGCGCGCGATAAATTTTAAAGAGTGGGGATGGATGAGAAACGATATATATAGATATATCGGCGCGCGGCGTGAAACGTTCAATTTTTTAAGAGGCTTGTTTTTGGCGATTAATACATAAATAATAAAAACACTTTAATATCAGTGCATTATTCGCCAAAAACAAGCCAGTTAAATAATTGAACGTTTCACGCCGCTCGTCGATATATCTATATATATTGTTTCTCCTCAATCCACACTTTTTGCTTTTTATCGCGCGCTCGACCGTTTGCGTCGATGTTCGAGTGCATATTTCACTCTTTTTATACAATTTTGATGAAAACTTAGAATATACGTTTAATAGTATGTTGTTTCTAGTTTTCAAAACCCTTTTAAAAATGTATGTATGACGCTCTCAATCGGTAATATAAAGAAGGGAATAATTAAAATAATTTTAAAAAATTAAAATTGCATTTGCGCAGAAACGAATCATCTGATAGTATCTGCCTTTGGCATGTTAAAAGTAGATATAATTATCTACTTTTGTGCCAAATTTCAGCTCTTAATATTTATAAACAACAGAGTTATGAATTTAAAAAGAAAAAGAAAAATTTTCCGGTTTTTCAGAATTTTTTTCGGTTCTAATAAACCGATCGGATCGTTTGACCTCTCGTTTTGTTGATAATTTAATTCTCTTTAACTTTCTTACTGACACCATAATAATTCGCCAGATAATTTTTGTTTTATTAGCATAAAACAAAAAAAAGGCCTGTTAGAGCTCTGAGGGGGGATGTGAGGCCATTGACCATTCCTCATTCTTCCACCGAATACCATCAACGCTCATTCACTGTTTCATCCTCGCGACTATGGAATGAACTTCCATCGTCGCTTAGGACTTCATCTTCACTCTCATCTTTCAAGTTGACCTCTCATGCGCACTTCCTCTCCCAAGAGTTTGGACCTCTGCTCCCAGCTTAAAATTTTCTTTGCTTTTTGTTTTGATTTTTATTTTGTTTGTATTTTTTATTTTTGTAGTTTATTATTACTATTTTTATTTGTATTTTATTTTTTATTTTTATTCTATTGTTTAATCTTTTGTAAACTTTATTTTGTTGTACAACATACTGTACATAAATAAATTAATTATCTATCTATCTATCTCTCTCTCATATCTGCCGTACGACTGACTCGTAAACACGTTCTGGCGTGTCTTGTTTTCTTTCGATAAAGCATTCTCTTTCTCTCTCTCTCTCCTATCATCTTCGCCCGCGCGACGCTACTTCTGCATATACAAACAAAATCGTGGTTTTCTTTTTTTCATTAATTAACGGATTTGCGTGACGTTATTTTTTATAACTTAACGCTTTTTACTCAAACACACGCTTCAAAGACAAAACACACGCGGCGCGCGCTATTAGCTACTTACCACCCCGAAAACGCATGCGCAATAGGCCACTTACCCAGCACGCATGAGAAAAAATTATTTATGGATTAAAGTCTTGTATTTAATATATATTCAAGTTAAAAAAATTTCATCAATTAATAGAATAAGAAAAAAAGTTATCACTTCATTCACATTGATTTTTTTTCAAGCTTAAACTCAGGCCCGATACCAAACATAAGTCATAAAAATGTATATAAATAAAAAATTAAGGGGATGTAAAATACCGAAATTACAGTTTTCCTAATATTTTATCTATCATCAAAAAATTTTAATAATATCTCTATATTACAGCCTTCCATTTTTACTGATAAAAACCCTAATATACAGATATTTCAGAAATTTTTTGAAGAAAGATTAAAAATATGAAAAACTGCAATGTCGGTAACTATGTATAACTCATACACCTTATTACATCCCCTTAAAGTAATAATTCTGTAGTAATTTGTGTTGTGAAAAATTTATGAAATTATTTTAGCATAAAAAAATTATTACATGGAAATTGTAATTAAAGAATTGACATAAATACATTAAAAATTTCATTTGTAAAATTGTTAAAATAATAATTTTATATTAATTTGTGTTTTAGAAAAAATTCATTTATATTGTTTTGTACACAGAGGAAAAAATAGAGTAAAAATTACAATACTTTTTGTAAAAATTACCATACTTTATCGTAAACCAACCACAGACTGTGATTTTAGCCAAAAATTACCATACTTTAAAATAAAATTTACTAGAAACATTATAAAAATTCCTAAGTTGTATAGGAATTTTTACAATATATCTAGTAAATTTTATTATAAAGTATGGTAATTTTTGCATAAAATGACAGTCTGTGGTTGCTTATCCAAAAGGATTGTAATTTTTGCTCTACTTTTTTCTCAGTGATAAAAAGAATTATTATAAAAAAAGAATAATTTATAATTTAAGATATGAGATTCATAAATGCCTAGACATTTACCTTTTTAAAAGTTTGTTTATAAATTCTGCATTTTAAATGTTCTTGAGAAAAAAGTATCGAGGGAACTTTTGCATACAAAAAACTTGTTGCGAGAAAGTTTTTTATTTTTGTAAATAAACTATTGGTAGAAAGTTTCACGTTGATTGATATATGGAAACCTTGCTTATAAGAAAATTGAAGCGCCCGATAGTGTGCATGCTATTTGTAAATGGTGTTAAATCTTTTTTTATCAATCAACGTGAAACATTCCACAAATCTTCTTTGTAAAAAAACAATAAACTTTCTCGCTAAAAATTTTCTGTACTCAAATGTTTCCACGATATTTTTTTCTCGGGAACAATAAAAATGCACAATTTGTAATGAGTATTAATTATCAAACAAAAGACTAACTATTTAAGAATTAACATTTTTTGGTATAATAAGCAATGTTAATATAATATTTTGAAATATTTGAAATTTCATGATAATCGGTTGATATTTACTCAAATTATGACATTTTAAGTTTAAAAAAGTATTAAATTTTAACGTAAAAAATATTTTAATTTTTCTTCTTGAAAAATAAAAATTTAATAAAAAACTGCTAATACAAATAAAATGCGACGTAATGAGTTTTTACCACTATGGACTATACTTTTTCGTGTTTTCGAGTGTAAATGCCCTTTCTGCATCCGGGGCTTCAATCACATGTGATCTGCCACTTTTTTTTTTACTAACCATAATAATTTAATATTTTAACGTTTTTTTTTAAGACTTTATTCTATTAAATACAGAAAAATATTTGTATATTAACTTTTAATTCATACCTTTTGTTGTTCAATGAATTGAAGACCAAATTGTAAAAACTCCCGCTAAAGTATGGTACAAATGTTTTTTAATGAGCCAAAATCAATGGTGCTACGTGTTGAAGCTGGATATACTAGTTACGATATCTCAATTGTATATTGAATGATCGATAATATTTGGTATGTTTAAACGATGAATTCAGTTTAATATGTGAACACTTATATTGATGCAAGAATATTTAAACTCAAAAAGATATGTATAATAAAAATAACTTTGTCAGAATATTTCTTATTGGTTACTTGCATTGCAGCAGGGATGTAAGGTATGTGGATTATAGAAATTATTATAGGGTACGAATAAGATGCTCTCTTCGTGATTTAGAATCCAGACTAAACGAAGCTTGGGAACTGAATGATGTACATTACTTCAAACGTAATAAATCAAACAATACAATAATGTCTAAACGTATCCCATTTAACAAATTTTTAAAGATACAGAATTATACGATTGTATAATAAATATACATTGTTCTGCTTAATTATAGCCATGTTCTGATCGGAAAATATTCACATTATCATTCTTTCTTATACAATTTAAATTTAAAATTCTATTATGCGTTCAATTTTTATAGATACTAATATTATTTATTAGGGGTGGGGCCACTCGAATAAAAATTATTCGAATAATAAATTCGAATTTTATTTATTAATAAGTGAAATTATAAGCTCTCGAGACGAAATACTAGTTGTGACAACCTTGGGGATAAGGATGTTGCACTAATTTATAAAAATATATATAAGCTGTAATTAATTACGTAACAAAAAAGAGGAAACTTTATTTAATAAATTTGTACAGTAATCGTACGCTCGCTCAAAATGGACGCCAGCCGCGTATAGCGTACGCGACGCCGCTTGCACTAATTAAATAACTATTGGTACGACAAAAAGCAGATCATATAAAAAACAAGAAGCAAAAAGGGACACGAGCAATAAACACACAACAAATAACGAATTAGAAAAGCACAAAGGGAATATATGCAACAAAACGCGCACGCGATCGCCCGGCACACACGTCGTAATAGACATAAGAAAATTATATTATTTTAATTAGCAATCGTGCACTCGCAACAATTAAGCGCAATAAAATAACTTAGAGAATATTGAATTTATCTATTCTCTGGAGGGGGTCGGCATACGTTTTTCTGGGCTCTGCAAGTCTCTCCTTTCTGGTTCAACCATTGCAGTTCTCTGAAGCTATTAGCATAACTTGTATGCTCTGGTGCAGGGGGTTGATTTATAGAAGTTGCTGAAACGATTGAAAAAAGTGGCGGCTGTATTAAAGGTTGTGAGATGGGCAGGTATTCAGAAGCTGCTGCAATATACGGGACATGACTCCATGGATTAGGATAATAAGGGAGATACGAGTATGGATAAAAATAAGGAATTGGTGCGCTATCATGTCCTCCATGGTACGTCGTTACCGTATTAGTAGGAAGAGAATTAGTTGCTCTCACAGTATGGGATATGCTCGCTGTACTAAAAGAAGGACATGTAGTATTGGTACACGTGGGGGGAGTACAAGGAGTAGTAATCGACGGTGAATTTCTTTGACTGGTTGGTAAATTGGGGGGATATCGACGGTCTTCATAAACGTCTGCTGCTATCGGAATGAGATCGGACTGCTTGTCTTGCAACGTAGTCGAGTTGCTCGAGCGAATAATCCGACAGCTTAACGGCGGGTTTTTTATCTGATCGGCATACTTTGGCACTAAAGCAGCTGCTCCTTCACCAAGATGTCTTTTTAATTCGTACTGGTAAATATGGTTTAAAACTTCACTCACCGTTCGGTTCGTGACAATCCCACGACTACGATAATCCACTGCTTGAATTATTGACATCTCGTTGACTATTCTAGCTAATTCGCGCCCAAATGTAAGGGATCAGTCCGACATAATTCATCCGGGAGTAGAAGGGGTTCCATATTTAACCCTTTCAGAACGGAATTATTATTTCATCATGAAAAGTTCTGATAACCATTTAGCGATGATAAGTGTTCATTTATTAAGCAATTTTTGCGATAAAAATTTTTTTTTTTTTTTTTTTTCAAGTTTTCTCAGTTTCTATCAAAGATATAATAACTTAGGCCCTCAGTTTGAGATCGGAAATAGTCCACTTCAATCTAATACACATATTTTTTTTACAAAATTTGAAGCCACTTTTGCACAATTTCAAAAAAACCAAAAAATGTCAATGTACATTGTAATGTACATTGGTTCTGAAAGGGTTAACTTTTGGTTTTTCATATTTACACTAAATGCTATGACACTAAAAAAGGGTACGCACAAAAAAAAAATTATTACTAGTAATTAATGCTATGATGAGCTCCTATCTCAGGAGGTTCGAATAAGAATATACTACACAATAGCTCTGGCTTGCAATAAAAGAAAAGAAAATTATCGAATGCTTTATGATTTTTTAAAAAGTAAAACAAAACAAAGCTAAGTTATATTAGAGATACTACAATAAATAGAATTGTCTAATAGTTGATCAATTTTATATAGCCCGCCCGTAATACTCAAAAGCTAAAAATTGAAATTTTTATAAAGCCACATGCACGCTAAAGCAAAAGAAAATTATGCGTAAGCTACTGTGTACCGACACGCGCTAAGGTAGCATACGATAGTGATGTATTCCACGCAAGCACAAATCGGAATATAAATTGCTCAGCACACTTGAGATATTCAATTATATTATATAAAAAAAATAGCTTTGCTTAATATGGAGTTTTAAGACACGTAGTGCTAAAAGATGAGGAAGCTAGAGGGAAATGAGCTGCAGGGTAACACAAGTAAAGACAAATACAAGCAGCTATACAATGATATATATGTATGTGTATCGAAATATATGTATATGTATGTGTATTTAGATGCAGTGCTATTAACAAATAAATTACTTAGCTTAAGGCTCGCGCTCAAGAAAATTAAAAAAAACAATGCTCTATGTATATACAAAAAAATTTGGTAAGCTGAAGTTTAGCACAAAACAAAAAAGAATTCGAAAACAAAATTTATTTCTTTGCTTACTGCACGCACTTTAAAAAAAATGTTGCTGCAAAATAAAATGTCGCGGTTACCTCATACCAAGCGACGCCAAGTACAAAAATGGCCGCCAGAGCGCTTCCTTTCAGCCTTGTCGTGTGTGCGTCGTTCGTAATGGCGACCACGTGGCGAAGCGGAAACGCATAAGTAGAAAAATGTTCTTTTCACTGGCGTAGCCAATTGTCTTTCACTTAAAGCACAGTTTTTTTTCACGGCACAGTTTCTTTTTCTATTCAATTTTAAGCACATATTTTTTTCTTTTTAATTTTCGATCCCGTGATTTTTAAACAAAAATTTTCACCGAAATTTTTGTCGGCCCCACGTTGGTTGCGTCAGTTGTGACAACCTTGGGGATCAGGAGGTTGCACTAATTTATAAAAATATATATAAGCTGTAATTAATTAAGTAACAAAAAAAAAGGGAAACTTTATTTAAGAAATTTGTACAGTAATCGTACGCTCGCTCAAAATGGACGTCAGCCGCGTATAGCGTACGCGACGCCGCTTGCACTAATTAAATAACTATTGGCACGACAAAAAGCAGATCATATAAAAAACGAGAAGCAAAAAGGGACACGAGCAATAAACACACAACAAATAACGAATTAGAAAAGCACGAAGGGAATATATGCAACAAAACGCGCACGCGATCGCCCGGCACACACGTCGTAATAGACAGAAAGAAATTATATTATTTTAATTAGCAATCGTGCACTCGCAACAATTTTAAGCGCAATAAAATAACTTAGAGAATATTGAATTTATCTATTCTCGCTCATACTAACTACGATAATTGTAATACCCAACCAGAAAAGTATTACGCAATATCGCAAGTCGAAACGCTCTTTATCGGACGCCGGCGACAGAAGGAATAATAATGGTATTCCTTCTTGTCTATGCTCAGCTTCATCTCTCTTGCTGTACGCTGCGCGCGCCGCAAGAGAGAGACAAACAATCCTTAACGGACCCAAGCTCAGCTTCTCGAGTCAAGCTGCTAGCTAGCTATATCAGTGCACATTATACGTGCTTTATAAATTCGCACGTGTGTGCCAACGATTTTGGGTTATAGTTTTAACTATTTGACTCGCGTAGTCTGCTTTCCGTCTTGCCCGTTGTTAGATGCTTCCTTCTGTCGGCTATATGCGCCACAAATCTACATATAAGTAATATGGCCAATCTGCCATGTCACATAGTAATCTAATAAAATTAGCATTTTCCATGAAAAAAGATTTTTAAACTCATTATATTCGTCAAAATATTTCGACATAATAATTTATTTAAGAGGAGGCCGTATCATTCTGTCCTTGTCTAATCTAAATTTTCTTTATTATTAATAAATTAAATATTTTCATAGAAAAGTAAGAGAACCGCCCAATAGAGCAAAAGACAAGCAAACGATTCTTTTTTATGAAAAAATATGAAATTTTCATTATTTTTCGAGTGAAGTCTGAAACGGAAAAACAATCGAACTTGATTGAGTTGATTCAACTGTTTTTACTACGTTATTAACTCGGGTGTTGTTGTGGGGTGTGTGGTGTAAAGTTAAATTAAAATAATTAATTCTTTTTTTTCTTTTTTTTCAGCATGGGATATTAATATATCCATATTAGGGGTTGAAATTGGATTTTTGCTGAAGAAAAAATAGGGTTTTTTGTGAAAAAGGTGAATTTGAATGAAATAGGAAGTTGAAAAATGTTAAGGGTTTTGGTATTTTAGTTGTTGGTTTTTTGTTTAAAAGGATTTATTGTTGGAAAATAATGAAAATTTCATATTTTTTCACTAAAAAGAATCGTTTGCTTGTCTTTTGCTCTATTGGGCGGTTGTCTTAATTTTCTATGAAAATATTTAATTTATTAATAATAAAGAAAATTTAGATTAGACAAGGACAGAACTATACGGCCGCCTCTTAATATAACGCGTTTTTTTTATTTTTCAATGGGATGTTTTTCAACAAAGATATAACGAGTTGAAATATCGTAATATTTAACCTTTGTGACGTCACACAATATTTAAACCTATTATATCTTTGTTGAAAAACATGTAATTGAAGAAATAAAAATTACGAGTTGAATATTTTTGAATATATATTCTTACGAATATAATAGATTTAAAAATCTTTTCTTTTTCATGCTACGTACTAATTAGCCGATTGCTAGTATTTGGTCTTGAGAACTTATAATTTTACTGATTGATAGATAATATTAGTATCTATAAAAATTCTACGCATAATAGAAATATTAAACTTAAATTGTATAAGAAAGAATGATTATGTGATAAATTCATAAGTCATATTCTAGGCTATTAATTATCTGATTAGAACGTGTTTGCATGTTTTGTAAATTGCAGAAAACAATCATTTTGTTAGAGATAAAATAATATCCTAATTTAAATTTAATAAATTAAAAATAATTTAATTATAAAATCATTTATTACAATTTCATCATCATGTTTCATATCGAAATAAATATATTATTAAAAATTTCCAATTTCTGTGTTACTTTTTCATCATTTGTTTTATTTCAACCAATCAAAACTGTTTCAACGCGATGACAATTTCTTGCCATTAATTTTTTAAGAGGGGAATCTAGCAATAGATCAAATAACTTATTCCGCCTCAACTCATCAAATTGAATATAGAACGTCAGTAATCAATAGAACGATATGATTGCTATTAACTTTCTTAAATTACTTTTTAATTCAAGAATGATCGATTTGTTTTTACTTATAACATAGTTTTAATTGTATAATTTTAATGTTTTTTTTCTGATGCACACATTAAGAGGAGGTCCTACATCTCTGTCCTCTTCTAATGAAAAAATTAGATTTTTGCCAAAAATAATAAATGCAGCTCAAATTTGAGCATTGAGCACGTCCTGTATTATGAAATGTCATATTTTTTTAAATGAGGGAAAATTAATCGCTTTGTTTTCGTAAAAACGAGAGATACGTGAAGAATAAAATTTTTCATTTTGATTTCTAGTTTCGCAGCGTTTTTCGTTTTTCATAAAAACAAAGCAATAAAGTGTATTTTCTGTCATCTAAAATATGACATTTTATGATAAAAAGGGCGCTCAAGTTTCAAATTTTAGTTACGATTTGTATCTTTCGAAAAAAATCAAATTTTCTCATTAGAAAAGGACAGAGATATTCGATCTTCTCTTAACCTTTGAATTTACTCAATGTAAATGTTCATTAAATTAAATCAAAAATGATGTGATCTTATGCTTCTATATGTCTTTCAAAATAGGTTCATGAATTATATATTTTATTTCAATACGTTCATTGATTCTTTTAAATCCTTGAAATAAAATGAGTTGGATGAAAATTCTATTTGAAATATTTATTAAATTAGTTTTTTTGCTTTTGCAATTTTTTCTTCAATATTTAAAAAGGTATTCCGGCAGAAATGCGAATATAAGAAATGGTATATAATGTTACAATATATAACCATTATTAATAGTAATATTTGCTTATGTAAATATTAATATTGTGTCAATAAATTGGGGGGATCTTTCGTGAATGTGTGGAGTCAAAATTTTTGTTTAATTTTTTTTTTTATTCTTTATTGGTTTGCTATGAGTTTATTAAATCTTTATTTAAAGTTTTTGTTTAATCACAGTTTTTTTTTTTATTTGTGTAATGTTGGCTATTTGATAATAGATGTTAAATATAATATGAAAAAATAGTTTTTATTGAAATTGTTGAGCATAAATTTTTTTTTATATTACTCAAAGCTATAAATATTTAAACAATAAAAATATTTAAGTAGCTACAAATTTTTTTTTTTTTTTTTTATATCCACGGGCATTACTGCCCTTTTTTAACATATAGAAATTAATTTTCAATACAACACAATTTGACGTATTATTTAACGTAGTGTCAGCCCACGGCAGAGACAGCGAAAAAGCGACCAGACGGGGATTCGATCCCGCGCCAACGGCAATACGAGTCACGCGCCTTAGCCACTACTCCACTGAACTCTACATCAAATTTTAACCAAATATTTCAGTATTCTATTCTATGAACCATGAGTCCATTTGTAATCTGCATTAACGGATTTTTTTTTTTTTAATTAAAAATATTTAAGATGGTGAAAAAGTTTATGCTTGTGATAACCATAAATATATAAAATATAATCATATATTGAATGTACCGTAACGTAACAGGTACCGTCAACGACTTATAAGCAGGATTTCGGCGGTTCTTTTCTTATTTTTCTAAATCATATTTTATCAGTACAATGAAGGCTATTCATTCAAATAATGACTACAAAAATTTTCATTTTTTGACTCTATATTTTAGAGCAATGTTCATAAAATGTTTAAAAAAAAAGATTTCAGTTTCTATCAGGGTATATCTGTGATGTTAAAGAAAAAGGCAATAAATCCAATTTTTATGAAAATCGGTTTAAGATTATTTTTATTTTCTTCCATCTCAATACACATTTTTGTAAAGATTTCATATAAAAAAATTTGTTACTTAGCAGTAACAATGTTAATGAAAAAGGAAGCATGTCCATTTTTAGATCATAAATATACATAAAAGTAGAAGTTAAAATGATATCTAGAAAACTTTTTCAAGCGACTTGTTCCCTTCTTCCTTAACATCACAGATATATACACACCTTATTAAGCGATACACAGTTAGAAATATTAACAGACACATCTATTAAAAACTGTTTACAGACAAAAATGTCTGTTACTTTAACAGACAAATTGTCCGTGAAAAATGTAATATACAGTTTAAATTGATATACTTGTGTCTGTTAAATTAAAAGACATTAAGTAACAGATGAAAAAAGTTAACAGATTACAGATATGTTTTTGACCGTGTTCTTACAAAGAGAAGTACTCATATCTGGGTAACGGATTTGGTGTACAAGGAGAGGCCATGACATTTGAGTCTCGGGTTTTCTCCTAACTTAAAGATATTTTTTCTTACATAAATTTATGAAAAAAGCATTATTCCTACGGTACAACTCTCAATTTTTGCTGAGTTATCAGCAATTTTGTCTAAATTTAAAAAAATTTGCATCTTTCTTATAGCTATACATTATTTGAAGTACTTATTCTAGGAGGTTTTGAATAATTGCATATTAAAATTGAGATTAAAACCTTTCGATTAAAAAAAAACATGTTTAAAAAGCTAAAATTGTTCAAAAGTTATTAAGGAATGAAAATTAAGATAAAATTTAGATTAAAATGTATTAATTTTCTATTCATATTTTTATCTAGATATTTGCACCATTTTTGTACCCTTATAATTTTTGAGAAACTTCAGTTTCAAAAATGAACACTTTTTTTTTAATCGAAAGATTTTTATCTCAACTTTAATATGTAATAAATAAAAACTTTCTAGAATAAGTACTATAAAGAATGTATAACTATAAAAATCCTGATAACTTGGCAAAAATTGAGAGTTGCACCGAAGGAATAAGGCTTATTTCATAATTTTATATAAGAATAGTACATTACGTAACGGGTATGGAAAGGCTTTATTTACGAAACGAGAAGTTTACGGCCTGAGCCGAAGGTGAGGGTTGTAACGAGTTTCGTGATATAGCCTTTCCATACTAGTTGCGTAGTGTATTTTTCACCATGAGAGCCAAAAAAGAGCTGCGAAGTTGCAATTTTGGGGTTAGAATGGCGAAAAAAATATTTCAAAATTAGGAGAAAATCCGAGACCCAAATGTTATGACCTCTCCTTGTGAAACTTTAGTATATGATTCTATAATAAAAAAATTGATCCATGTTTTTTCTTTTCGTGTAAATTGAAAGCGCTTCTTTTCACAATGTTTTTGAAAAAATGTCAATATCTTTGTCTCTGGGATCTATTAGACGAAAAGAAAAAACACGGGTTCATTTTTTTGATAAAAAGATTATTCCACACAGTTTCACCTAAATCCTTGTTAGTAATACATGATATAGTTATTAGTCAGATCTTAGTCATATTTTTTAACGTTTTCATCAAATTTATTAAGGCAACTTTTCGGTTTGTATGACGTTTGCAACCATTCAAAAACCGGGTATATTTATTAATTTATGTGCTATATATATAGATATAGGGCAACCTTAATCCCTCATAAAAATACTAGAGCGATAATCAGGACCACATAAGAATTCAGTTTATACTTAAATGACAATTTCAAGGAAAAACCCTATAATAGCTACTATTACTAACATAATTTACTCCGTCTGTGCTATTATTTTCGAAATTGTTATGGATCATCCGATGGATTTTCCACGTACCTGAAAAAGCAGAAAGTGCAATGAAATAAAGCACCACTTGTACCCCTATATTCCTCTAAGATCGAACTATCATCTACTAAACCACGCCCATTGTCATTTTCTCATTTAAAGTAAATGTCCTGACCATTGACCATGTTAAGAAAATAACCAATCCAATAGATAGCCCATTTGAACTCTCGGTTTTATCCGTGGCTATTTTTGAAGTGGTACCATTTTTATGGTGGATATATACTAGGACATTTACCTTATTTTTGCGAGAAAATGTGTTTCGATCATCGATAGAATTTAAGCAGTTCAACTTCGACTCTTGAGTCAACAAGTTAAGGGCTAACCAAAAAATTTTCGTATTCCAAGAGTATAAGATAAAATCAGAGAATTTATTTCAACAAATATGTAATTCAAATTTATTTTCTCAAAAACAAAAAAAAATTAAATAAATTAACTTTTATTTGTCATGAGAACAAATATTATCGACCATCAGTTGATACAAAGATAGAAGTGTTCAAATTTTCACTATTCAGAGGAATCACGTTGGAAATTTATCATTGGTTACATGCAAGAGTATATATTTGTAGCATATTGATATTGTCTTCAAGCCTATAATATCACTTACAGGTACGTACGTTGTTAATAGTTAATTATTCGTATGATCCTTACAATCATTTCTTATTTTCTTTTTTTTAAAGAGAAAAAATTAAGGAAAAAAAAGAATTGAGAGAATTTAAGAGTTTAGTCAAGAAAAATAAGTATAAAATACAAATTGATTTTATTTCAAATAATTGAAGTTTTTAACTCAAAAAAAATTTTTTTCTTTTTATGTACGTTAAGATTTTTTTTATTTGATTTTATTTTAATAATTGAGATGGAATGAACTAATTATTCAAATTATAATAATAATATTGAGAAACATTTTTAGTATGGATATTACGCCAAAGGGCGTGAAATAAGTTTTTTTGCACGAGTTGAGTTGAGTGAAAAAAACAAAAATATTTAATAGATAATTGAAAATTTATTAAACTTATCCTTTAACTAAAAAATTTTTTCAGGCGGGATTTCAATCATTAAACTCGAAACGAAGAACGCGCAAAAAAATTTTAGTGCACTCAATAAGAAAAGAAGCTATGAATTTTTAAAGATTGGCGTGCAAGTGTTGACGCAGTCCACACATCTACACCCCAATAGTAGCAAGCGCTTGTTTTCTTTCACTATTATTGTTAAAAATTACGATGATGTAATAAATAGAAAATTTGTATTTTTGCTTATGTTATTTAACATTAATTATTATTCACAAACTTTTAATACAATACTTTTGGTACGATCAAAAAACTTCTTACATTATAAGTTTTTCTAATTGGATACAATGAAAATTTGTTAATATTATTTAATTTTCAAATAAAGAAGTGTAACGAATTTCTCAGGCAAAATATTTAGAGTTTTTAATTTGCAAACAATAAAAAAAATAACCTTTTTTTCAATTCGTGAAGTAAATAATTCGTCATTATAAAAAATTAGGATTATATCATATGTATTTTCATCGTACCAAAAGTATTGTATTAAAAGTTTATAATTAAGAATTAACACTAAATAACATAAGTAAAAATACAAAATTTCTATTTATTACATAATCGTAATTTTTAACAATAATGATGAAAGAAAACAAACGCTTGCTACTAGTGGAGCGTGGATGTGTAGGCTGCGTTAGCGCTTTTATACCAATCTTTAAAAATTCATAACTTCTTTTCTTGTTAAATGTACTAAAATTTTCTTTCGTAAATTTTTAATCTTGGGTTTGAAGAAAAAAATCTCCCCTCAAAAAATTTTTAAGCTAAAAGAGAAGTTCAATCATTTTTTAGCATTTTATTCAATTAGTATTAAAACGTAACTAATACGCATTTTGCTCATTTTTATAGACAATGAAATTCGGGAGAAAAGTGTTCAAATCAATCTGTAGACGATACCATATAAGACAGCGAAAAATACCTTTGACCATTTTCATTTCGATCTGTCAGAGTCGATTTTTCATTACTGACCTTAGATATTTTTTAATTACTCCAAAACTATAATAATGTGAAAACTATAATTATTACTTTAAATATTAAGTTACATGTGAAAATTTTTTAACCTTGGATTTTATAGTCATTTAAAGTAATAATCCACATGTTCATGGTTTTAGAGCTATTAAAAAAATGTCTAAGGTCAATAATAAAAAATCGACTTTGACAGATCGAAAGGAAATTTTCCAAGGAACAATTCTGTAAAAGGTATTTTTCGCCATCTCGTATGGTATCATTTACAGATTGATTTGAATACTTTTCTCCCGGACTTCGACACTGTGCGCAGCCGAGGAATCGCTACTTAAACAAAAAAAAGCATAAAAATATTTATTTGTAAATAATTTTTTCAAGTATTGAAATTTTCAAAAAATATTTTGGGACATTAAATTAATTTGACATATAAACCTTTAACCCTTTCAGAACGGAATTATTATTTCAACATGAAAAGTTCTGATAACCATTTAGCGATGATAAGTGTTCATTTATTAAGCAATTTTTGCGATAAAATTTTTTTTTTTTTTTTTTCAAGTTTTCTCAGTTTCTATCAAAGATATAATAACTTAGGCCCTCAGTTTGAGATCGGAAATAGTCCACTTTAATCTAATACACATATTTTTTTTACAAAATTTGAAGCCACTTTTGCACAATTTCAAAAAAACCAAAAAATGTCAATGTACATTGTAATGTACATTGGTTCTGAAAGGGTTAACTATCTGCGTGAAAAGATAATTCGATTAGTTGATTTTCAGTACCCCGTTTCTGAAAGTTTGACTCAAGAGAACTATTATTATAAAAGAGTTTTTTTAAATAAAAAATGAAATGCGAAAAGCTTTCATGTATAATAATGTAGAATTATTTAAATTTTTTTAGATCAAGTTCTACATCTGAAGTTTCAATGGATAGAATAAGATACAACAGAGAAAAATTAAAATTTACATTATCATTATATAAAGTAGTAGCGAATCGATTATTAGTTGACAAAATATTAGATCATGTAAATTATTTTATTTCTGATACATTATTTCCATTTTTAAATTTAGAAGTGAACAAAAAAATTGGAAAATGTTGCATTAGCAAAATTCAGTTTATATTAGAAGACAATGAAGGTATTTTTAATGATTTATCAACCGAAAAAAAACGTTTCAGTTTATACAGGAGTCAGCTTAATTACATAGATCCTGAAGAATTTCGTATAAGCTCGAAAAGCGTGATAAAATTTTTAAATATTTCTGAAAGCTGCGAAATTTCAAAACCAATTTGGGCTGCAAAAATACCTTTGCATCACACTCTCAAATTATTTTTTGAAATACCAGGAATGTTCAAGGAAATGATTGATTATGTTGACTTGTTGAAGAAAGAAAAAACAATTATTTCAAACATTATCCAAGGTGAATTATGGTGTACAAAATATAAAGATTTTATTGATGGATTAATTTTTCCTTTATTTTTATATTTTGATGATTTTCAAACCAGCAATGCTTTTGGATCTCACAGAAGCACCCAAAAATTAGAAGGCGTTTATATAAATATACCGTATCTACCACCACATATTGTTTCATCAATTAGTAACATATTTCTGGCAACAATATTTAATTCAAAACATAGAGAAGATTTAGGTAATCATTCCATATTCCATGAAATTATTCTAGAATTAAATAATCTCTACACAAATGGTATTCAAGTGCAACTTAAAGATAGTACTATCACTCTTCGTTTTCAACTTCTCCTCATATTAGGCGATAATTTGGGTCTCAAAAAAATTTTTCTTCTCGTCATTACTGTAGATTGTGTTCTTTACCTGCTGTTAAATGCCAAAAATTGAATTCTGAAATAACGACATCATTACAAACGAGAGAATCGTATGATAAAGATGCATCATTACAAAATCCTTCAGAAACAGGTATTTATGAAATGTGCACCTTCAGTGAAGTAATAAATTTCCATATTGCTGAAAATCAATCAGTAGATATCATGCATGACATATTCGAAGGAGTTGCAGATTATACAATTGGGCAAATTTTATTTGCATTGATCAATGATTCAACAAATAAATTGACGATCGATGTTCTGAATTACAGGATTAAACATTTTGATTACGGGTATATAGAATCATGTAAACCTCAACCGATTAAGACAATCAGCTGCTAAAATGGCATGTCTTTCGAGGTATTTAGGTTTAATGATTGGAGATTTAATACCACAAGGGAATAAGTGTTGGAAATTATATCTTATATTACGTCGAATAATTGGAATCGTAACGTCTCCTAGAATTGTAAAAAGTGAAATTTATTTTTCTTAAAAATTTGATTGATCAACACAATCTTTTGTACGTTGAATACTTTGGTTTTTTGAAACCTAAAATGCACTTTATGATCCATTATCCACGGTTATTGTTTATGAATGGACCCTTCATCTTATTTTGGAGTATGTTAGGGGAACGTAAGAATAAAGAATTAAAAGAGGTGGCAAATGGCACGAAAAGTAATAAAAATTTACCAATGACTGTAGCTATAAAAAATCAGTTAATGTTTTTACATCGTAAAGAGTTTACTTTCAGTTTCAGAAATTATTATAATATAGGTTCAATTAAAAGTAAGAATGCAGATGCAGAAATTAGAACTATATCTCCTCAAATAATTTTTACAAATGTTAGTAGAAGACTGAATTTCATAAAATTTATGAATAAAAAGTATTCGGAGGGTACCATATTTTTTCTTCGAAATGTTGACGATAATCCTCAATTCGGCATGATAGAAAAAATTTTTGAAATTAATAACAATGTCCATTTTCACGTAAAATATCTTAATACTGTACAATTTTTAAATCATTTGTACGCTTACGAAATATATTTTAGTAATAAGTATGCAATAGTTCACGTTGAAAGAATGCCAAAAATATCACCATTGTTATTGTCTAAAAAAAATAACAAATACTATATTTCAATACGCCATGATTTGTGAATTGTTTGTAGCCAATCAGAAATTTTTTTGGCATGAATATTTTTAATATTGTTCATGTTGTTTCTATCTAATAAAAAATTTTGTGAATTTCTATTGCATCTCAGTAAAGAGTAATTTTATATTTTTAGTTATATATTTTATTTTACTTTAACATTCTATATCAACATTATTTTAAAACGATTTCACATTCATTACCAATATCAATTAACATTTATTAATGACTGATAAATTATTAATTATGAAAAATCAGACTTTTCGATCCTACTATTTCTCGCTTTGCTATATGATGTAATTATATCTCTAATGAGAGTAATAATTTTTGAGATATTTGTTAAAAAATATAATAAATAATTTCACATTTATATTCTAAATAGTAGAAAACTTAATTAATGTAGCATGTTCACTCCTATATATAATTACAATTAAAAAATGGTTGCGATCTGACTTTTGAGTAGAAAAAAATCGCACTGACCGGGAGAGTTGTGAGATAGGGTCAATGCGCCAGTTATCGTTGCCCTTCCGACTATCATGGTCCTTCGATATTTTAATACATTAAGATAGGTTAATGCCTTAATCAATTATAGAAAAAAGTTTTAATATTTTTGAAGTATAATTTAATTATTAGAAAAATAAATATTTAATTTATTGACTTTTTATATTGTATAAATAATGTTTAAAATTTTTGTAATGTGATTTATGCGTTTTTAGTGCGCGCGTTATTAAAAAGCTTAAGGATTGCATGTTTAATTCAATCATTTAAAATATTAACAAATGTATATTAATAATATGTAAATGTATTTTACTATGATAAAATACTTACAAATTTTGAAATAACTTATAATTTGTGTTTTTAAAATTATTTTTATTATTTATTTATAAAATATAGTAAGTGGAACAGATTGAAGCATATAGTTCAATTATCGTGCACGATAACTAAACCAATTTTTCGGTATAATCTTACCAGGAGAGGCTATGAGCTTCGGGTCACAGATTTTGACGAAACTTTGGGATATATTTTTAGGTACCAAAATATGAGTAAAGCCAGAGCGGTACGGTCTAACGCTTCGAAAAACTGAAATTATAGACGTTTCCAGTCTTATTTGAAGAAAAATGTAAAAAAAGTCCTAATTGAAGTGTGAATAATCCAATCTAGAAATGTCTTTAATAAATCAACAGGGACTAAAATAAAAGCATCGAAGAAAACATAACCTCAAAAAAAGATGAATCGAAGAAAAATGCATGGTAATGGACGCTCGATATTTGGTCGAGGGCTTGCTTACTGACAAAACGCATTTAGTTGGGGGCGCGGAAACTGACACACGGTTAATAGAAATCTGAAAATTGAGCAACACGGTATTTGACGCATGCATCAATTCCTATATTTTTAATAATATTTCAAATATTTTTTTATACATAATTAATCAATTATGCTTATTAAATAAAAGATGCTTCAACGCTTATAACTGATATCAATAGTTATTGAGTAGCAATAGAAGAATCTATTTGATTTCATGAAATCTTTAAGAGGTTACGTTAAACCCACGGTAACTAGCGCATTTACCCTATGTTTTCTTATATAGAAATGTAAAAGAATCTAATATTTTTCACTTTAGGGAAATAAAATTATTTGAATAGTATACAATATTTCAATTCGACAAAATGATTCTATTGCCAACTCCCTGCGAAATGATTGTTGAATGAAAAATTTCATTTGTAATTAAACTTGATATTCTCATACTTTGGTCAAATATTATAATACTCTAATTAAACATTTGTTGGATTCAGAAAAATTGATTATTATGAAAAAATCTTCGAGCATATACTACTGGAGGAAGCCTCTGAATGGCAGCAAGCGTTACAAGGCGAAGAGAGAGAAAGCCTCTATTTTGGTACGTGCTGTCTCTCTCTAGCCTGATTTGATTGGCTGCTTTTGTTCCCCACTAAGAAAGTGAAAGAGAGATAGCACGTACCAAAATAGAGGCTTTCTCTCTCTTCGACTTGTAACGCAGTTAATAGCTGGGAGGCTTCCTCCAGTATTATATGCTCGAAGGAAAAAATACTTTGTCATTACTCACTTATGCTCACATAATTTGATAATTCTATATATACATAGTTGTTTATTAGTCATAATATTACTTTTTCTACCATTTATTCACTTGGATAAGTTACAGAATATCTTTTCCAAACAATCAGATTCTATTCATCTTATTTAATTTAATGTTGATTGTACATTAAACATAGTAAATTATCTAAATATAAAATATGGAAATCAAAATACGATAATTAATTTTTTAATCAATATTAAGAATGAGTATATGTAAATTAAATTCAGTTTAAATTAAAAATTAGAATATTATTTGAAAATAAATTGAATATAATGACTTTAAACCCAATCTAAAGAATTAACGAATTAATTGAAGAAAAATTAGATTTTTTATATCATTAAACAAAAAATTATTATTTTGCCATACTTTTTTTTACTAAATTCTCCTGAGGAGCTTTGAAAAACTTTCCACACCTGTGTCTCCTATTCGTTTGCCGTAAAAAAATTTAAGAAAATTAACCGTAAAAACCAAATTTATCTTGACCGAAATTTTTTTTATTTTACGTATAGTACATCAAAAAGTCAATTTATTAAATTGAAATGATATATCTATTACAAAATAGTACATTTTGTAACGGGTATGAAAAGGCTTTATTTACGAAACGAGAAGTTTACGGCCCGAGCCGAAGGCGAGGGTCGTAACGAGTTTCGTAAAAAAGCCTTTTCATACCAGTTGCAAACCGTATTTTTTGCCATAAGAGCCAAGAAAGAGCAACGAAGTTGCGATTTTGGGGTTAGAATGGCAAAAAAATTTCTCGCACTCAGAGCGCAAAATACTATTTTGACCAGCTGTTGTGAGGGAGCAAAATACCTCTTTGCCGCCCTAGGGAGCAAAATGAATTCGAACTTTTAATAGGCTCGATAATGTAACCCGATATCTTTATACATCAGTCAGTGTGTGTAACTCGATACTTTTTATACATCGGTTAAGTGCTTCGCTTCGAGTTGTGAATTCTGCGAATTGTAAATTCCCCGAATTACAAAGTCAGGGGTGAACAAATTCCTCGAAAAAGTTCACATATATGAGTAATAACTTTCAATCTATCTAGCATTGATTTTTTTGAGTATTATTAATTTAATATTTAATCTTGCACGTATGATTAAAATAACGACACTAAATATTTCAAAAAATTATATTCACTCTCTACAATGCTAAGACCAAGACAAGTCATTACATGTTGAAGTCGCGATCAGAACAGAAGACTCGCTTAGTAACGTAAGCTAAACCTGTAGAGACAAGAAGATAATACAAATAGCGCTCAAATCTCAGCCTCAGCAGTAAACTAACAATGTACATAATGTGTGCACTTATTCTTAACATAAAATATATATATATATATATATATATATATATATATATACCCTACTGAAAAATATGACATGAGATCTCACGATTGAAAATGAAACGAGATCTCATATGAGAACTCACATGAGATAAATATATATATTTATTTATCTTAACATAAATATATATATATATATATATATATATAAAAAATATATATAATCATATAAGTCGTAAGACAAGATTAAACTGACCCCCCCTCAGCCCCCCTCAAATGTCTGTCGGTACAGCCCTCCCTCAAATTACGTTGTAATTCCTCTTATAAATAGCCATTTCAAAATTAACGTAACTAAGGCCCCCTCAGCCCTCCTCGCCCCCCTCAATTCTTATAGCCCCCCTCAGCCCCCTCGATATGCCCCCCTCTCACTCTTTATAGCCCCCCCTCATTATGCCCTTCCCCTCAATATGATATTATGTTTTAGTAATTAGTAATAAAAAAATATTTTTATTATTAATAATATTCTATTATTATAATAACAATTATAAGTAATTGAATATTATTATAATTAGTAATATTTTATTATTATGATTGTAACTGTGACTAATTAATAATATAAAGTTTTTTCACTGCATTTCATTTATATTCTAATATTAAATGTCAATAATGAAAAAAAAAATTATTATTATTAATATTTCATTAATATAATTGCAAACATAACTAATTGATAATACAAAGCTTCCTCTCTGCATTTCCTTTATTCAAATAAATATATAATATTTTTATTTCTATATATTGTATTTTTATTTTTATTATTGAAAAAATTTACTAATTACAAAAGTAAATTATAAATTACAAAATGAATTTAGCTTAATATCCATAGGTACTTTATTAACAATTGTATTTAAATAAAACATGTTTTTTTTTAACTAGAAATAAGATATTTACATATTTATCTTTTTAAAAGATTTCAGGGCTTGAGACCAGCATGAAAATATATGGGTGCATTAAAAGCTTTAAAAGCTTACAAATTCATTTCTTATTGTCGCTGAAGCGTACAGATCTATTATTTGTTATCGCTAAAAAAAACTTATAAAAGCCTACAGATTTATTATTTGTTGTCGCTAAAAAAGCTTATAAAAAGCATACAGATTTATTGTTTGTTGTCGCTTAAAAAACTTCATATAAGCATACAAATATATTGTTTGTTGTTGCTAAGAAAAGCTTAAAAATTTATTTTTCATAATCGCTAAAAGAAACTTACAAATTCATATCTTATTATCGATGAAAGAAACGTACAAATTTATTGTTAATAGTCGCTAAAAAGCTTACAAATCCATTTATTATTGACGCTGAAGCGTACAGATCTATATTATATGCTTTATTACATTAAAAACTACATCACATCTTATATATTTTCATTTTTTTTTAAATATAAGCAGTTAATTAGTTTACATTGTTTAATATTTTAATTGCTTTTATTTTTTTTAATATGATTTAAATGTAACTATTCTTACCCAATGCATCAAAGGCTGTCTTAAGATCTAAGGAAACTATACGAATTTTATTTTCAAATAATTATATTTCTTAAAAATTTGAAATATATTTTTATGCATCTTGCATCTGTAATTTGATTCCAATCTCTTGATAATTCTACTTTACATCTTTTAAAATATTTATCATTCTTTTGAAATATATATTTTCTTTGATCTTATCTAACAACATCAATACTTTTTACTTGATTTTTAATTCTTGAAAAAACACTATTATTCAATTATTAGTAATTAATTATAAAACTTTTATATCATGTCATATTGTCTGTTGACATATATTTTTATAAAGACAGAAAATCTCCTATCCAATTACGTTTTTGAAGTATTTTTATCGATGAAATTAATTAAAAATTATATATTTAAAATTCCTATTTCTGTTAAAACTTGATCAATACAAATTATTACAGGTTATATTCCAGGAAGACATTTTGTTCATTCATCTTAACTTTTACAAATAAAAAAGAAATATGAAAAACTAAGTGAAAAAAAAGTATTTTTATAGAAATCAACTTTCAAATTTACATTGTTACCATCAATTTTATCCAATTCATTTTTCGTGAACTGACAATGTTTTAACAGAATTGGATACAAAAAACTTATTTAATTCTACTTTTTTCGGTATTTAAACACAATATCATTATTTTAATTTTTGTGCAGTCTTCAAATACTCCTACAATTTTATAAAAGAAATTAATAAACTTAGCTTAAACTTCTTAAATCATCTTCTAATATTGAATAATTTTTTTGCAAAAATTATATTACTAGGTTTGGTATTTACATTGACAAGTAATTAGGATGTTGCATGAAAAATTGTTATTAAATCCATTATAACTGTCATTTAGAAAAAGAAAAAATAAAGGACACGTATTTTTCCTTTCATCATAAAAATGAAAACTCAAAGAGATAGAGGCAGTTGAAAATTGGTGTAACGTCACGAGTACAGGTGAACTCGTGACGTCATATACATTGGCGCTATATCTATATATATCAAAATTGTATTAGCTTATTCTGGCTATAACTTTTGCAATTCATTATATTTTAAAAAACGAAAAAATACGAGTCTTTTATTTTTTCGTATTCTACCTGACGCATAATGCATTTTTTCTTGCAAGGTCCCAATTCTCAAAAACTTTACTAAAAGATATATTAATATTGTTAAATCTTTTTATTTTTTTCCTAATTACAATAGTGATTTACAATTTTAAAATTATAAAATTAAATAAATAAATCTTAAAATGTATAAAATTTATATGTTATATAATTTAGGTAAAGTATGAAATTTGAGAAAGATGGATGCTTACTGTTGTAATTAAACATAAAATTCAATACATGTCATCATTTATACGATTTACCCTAAAGAAAAGAAATATGTAAGGGTGTAGTCAGATGAGTAGAAAAGAGACTGCCGAATAGAGAATGCGTAATAGAAACAACTAATTAGCGCTATTCGGCAAGTTTCATGCGAAGAATAGAATTCTATTCTCTATTCCACTGTAGAATGGAAAAGCGAGTCGCGATACGAAGTAAATAAACAAAAATAATTAAATTATAAATACAAATCTACTCCATTCATTTTTAAAAAAATTGTAGAAAATCGCTCTGTTTGAGCTAAAATTTTAAAGAGGTTATGTTTATGTTTACGCGACCTAATACGCAAGCATCTTCTTTCCATTCCACGGATTTTTCCCCCCTATGGTCACATGGAGAGGAGAAACAGTAGAATAGGCGGTAGAATAGAAAAATGAATATATAGCTAAATGTTTTTTTTTATCAATTCATTTTGTTGTTTTTTCAAGTTTTTAAAAAGAATTGTAAAAAACATGTACTTTTTTCAAATATATAATTTCCTTTTTGAATGTGACCTCATTAAGAGCTCACATTGGACAGGTGCACGAGCTCTTATGCGATGGTCCCTCTTATGATCTGTTTGGAGTTGCTGAAACCTGGCTGGGACCGACTGTCTCGGATGACGTCATTCGGATTAAGGATTATAAGTTGTTCAGGCAGGACAGAAACCTCCATGGAGGAGGGGTTGCCCTCTACGTTAAAAATAATTTAAAATGTGAAGTACTAGCTCTTTCTAGTACCACAACCATAACTAGCAGCGGTAAACCTGAAGTGCCAGAATATATTTTTTGTTCGATTAAGGATGGCGACTCTGAACATGTGCTGGTTTCTGTCATTTATCGCCCTCCGGCCATTTCATTTACAAAAAATTCTGATTTGTTAAATTCTTTGAGAGATTTATCTCATTATTTGCCACAAAAATTATAATGAGGGATCTGAATGCCGATCTTCTGCGAAAAAGCAGTGATGTAAGGTTTTTTAGTAAACTAACAGTGGAGCTTTCGCTTCAGTTGGTCCAGCATGGTGCCACGAATATAACTCCATCTTCTCACACATGGATTGACCTGATTCTTGTGGATGACAATGACAGTGTACTTGACGCACGTAACTTACCTGCGAATTTTCATAGTCGGCACAACTTAATTGATGTTTCTATTGCTTATAATACGTGCAGTATAGATCACAAGTCGATTAGATACAGAAACTATAAAAGCATTTGTCAAAATGAATTACTAGAGAGACTAGCCGGCTATGATTGGCCACCATTAACAGCTGGTACTGTCGTCCCAGAGTCTGCACTTGGCTGCATTTGTGACAATTTTACTTCTGTCATAGATGGTTTAGCACCAGTGAAAATACTCAAGCATACGAAGAATAGTCTACCATGGTTAAATAAAGAATTGTCGCAGATGCGGCGCAAGCGAGATGCTACTTACAGAAGATATAAACGGACAAACGAAACGCAATACTTGACTGAGTTCCTGCATTTACTACGTAAAACGGTTGACGAACAGACTGAACTTGCAAAGACCAAATACTATCATAATAGACTGTTCGGGGCACTTGGAAATAGTAATGCCTGGAAGGAGCTGAGAGACCTGGGACTCTTAACCGGACCACAAGAGACTTGAATGGATTCACTCCTGATGAGCTCAACGCGCACTTTGCTGGGGTGTCGGTCTCGCCGCATGATGATGATGAGCTTCGCGAGAGGGTTCTTACTGAATGTAGTGAAGATGGTTTTGCTTTTAAACCAATTAATATCAATGATGTTGTTCTTGCGATTTCCCATTTTTCATCGCAGGCTCGTGGCGAGGATGGCATTCCTCAAAGCGTGATACTAAAAGCCTTACCATTTATTGGTGAACATCTTGTGACTCTGTTCAACTCTTCTTTTGCGCGGGGGGTCTTCCCTGGCCTTTGGAAGCAGGCACGTATTGTGCCATTAAAAAGTGTTCTGCACCTAAGTTGCCTAAAGATTTTAGTCCAGTTGCGATTTTGTGTTTTTTTTCGAAGGTACTGGAGAAGATCGCCCTCGACCAATTGCAGGAATATATCACTACAAATAAAATACTTGATCCCATGCAGACTGGTTACAGAAAAAATCACTCTACGCAGACAGCTTTGCTTAAATTAACAGACGATATAAGGTCAGGTCTTGACAAAAAACTCGTCACGATACTTTTACTTTTTGACTTTAGTAAGGCATTCGACACGATCTCTCCTTCTAAATAAATAGCAAGGCTTAGATCGATGGGGTTTTCCAGGTCCGCTCTTGTGTGGATTAATTCTTATATTTCAGGAAGGAAACAAATGGTTTCAACACACTTACAAAAAGAATCAGGTTGGCTAACAACCAACCTAGGAGTTCCACAGGGATTGGTACTGAGGCCTTTGTTGTTTTGCCTTTACATTAATAACGTACGTAACGCTCTTGGCTCTGGTTGTGTTGAGCACCTACTGTGTGTAGATGACCTGCAGATTTACACGTACGTTCCTTGTGAGAATGTGGATGCAGGTATTTTAATCTTACAGAGGGCGACCAATGCGGTGTCGGAGTGGGCGGCTGGTGCCTCACTTACTTTAAATGCTAGCAAGACTAAGGCAATCGTCTTTGGCAGTAATCTTTTTATCAATTTATTTTATGCTGGGGTGCCATGGACGATTGACTTTGAGGGAGGTGTCCGCATTCCCTTCTCTGACATTGTAACAAGCCTTGGTGTTGTGCTTGACTCTAAGCTTTCTTGGGAGCCTAATATTAATATGGTTACAAAAAAATTCAATAGAGTGTTATACGCTTTGCGGTTTTTTCTTCGGTACACCACGGAAGGCTCTGCGTAAACAACTTGCAACCACCCTGCTGTTTCCGCATCTCGATTACTTGTGGTTCTGCTTGATGCTTCTCAGGGCTTGAAGAGAAGAATACAAAGACTGCAGAATTCGTGTGTGAGATATATATTGGGTATAAGGATGGGAGCTCATATTTCTCCTTATAGAGCCGCGTTGGGTTGGCTGCGTACTAATTCGAGGAGACAGTATTTTTTGCGATTTTTTGGCTGTATTTATGTACAAGATCGTGCGCATGAATACTCCAGAGCATCTAATGGGTCTCTTTACTAGATGTGTACCCAGGGTGGCTACTAGGGGAGAAATCAGGGATTTAATGGTGCCCTTTATGCGTACTGAGGTTGGCAGAAATTCCTTCCAAGTTCAAGGTGCGCATTTTAAGAACTCCCTGCCTGCTGGGATTAAACATCGTGTATTGTATGATTATTCTGTGATATCACTTTTATTCATTTTTGTTTATGACTTACTTATTTAATATTATTAGATTTAGTGACTGACTGTGATATCAATTGTGCAATATTTACATTTATATATATATATTTATATTTTTTTATAACATTTTGTGCAATATTTATTGTTTTTATATTTACAAATTGTATTACACATTTTTGTACTCTTTTACAAAATAAAAAAATATCTATCTATCTATATCTATCTATTTCAGAAAAAGTAAAGAAAATACTGTTTTCGTCGACGGAATTTTTGAAAACTAAAATTGTAATAGGAGATCGATTAACGTATGTATTAAAAACTTTATAAAAAAATCAAAAATATAATATATGTTATAAATATTTTTGATTACATATAATAAATCTCTAGTTGCATATATTGAAGAAATTTCCGAAGAACAAACTTTTGTTAACAAACAAAAACAAACTGATTTCAGGATTTTAAAATTCATAATAAATGATTTTGATGGATTCAGAATTCAATGCAATATTTATGATAAAAATATTAAAAAATTCAAGAAAAATCTAAAATTAACGAAGTAAATTTTTATAATATACAATACTATCAATTACAACATAATATTAAACATTTTTTAATATTTCAGAAAATATTATTAGAGAATGTTAATGTTTTAACAGCAAAAGGATACAATAAAGGAAATAATATATATATATGACTTAACATTAAAATATTATTCGAATATTATTCATTTAGGCGAATACGATACATTGAAAAATAAAAAACCAATTAAAATAAATTTTGAAAAAATAAAATTAAGAACTGGATTAATAAGTAATTAAATATTATTGAAAAAAAAATAATATAAATAATTTTTTATTTTTCAGAAATACAAGGGTATTTAAAAAATTCTTTTGCACAAAAACATAAAAAAATGAATTAGAATACATCGGAACAATAGCGGACGGACAATATAAATTAGACATTTTATTAAATAAATTAGAAAATGAATATGTGAATTGGGTAAGAGGAACAAAACTAGAAATTATTGGAAAAATAGAATAAAATAGTAAAAACAATCATAATAATATATTATAATATATATATATATATATATATATATATATATATATTTAAAAATTTTATAGATATTACACATACATTAAAAGTAAAAAGATTGAAATTTACAAAAGTATTAAATGATAAAAACATGGAGTAAGAAGAACTTATATTAGCAAATGAAATAATTTTAAATAAGGTAAATTAAATAATTTAATATTTTTATTTCATTACATTAATAAATACAATATTCTCAATATAAAATGATTATTTTTCAAGGTTACAGAAAAACAAATTGATGATAGTTAAAATACAAAATATAAAATAATATTGATTTACCACAAAAAAATTAATGTTCAAGTTTTTTTTAACAACAATAAAAAATAAATA
The DNA here is from genome assembly GCA_017163975.1 of Anastatus disparis. Taxonomy (NCBI): domain Eukaryota; kingdom Metazoa; phylum Arthropoda; class Insecta; order Hymenoptera; family Eupelmidae; genus Anastatus; species Anastatus disparis. The sequence goes on along the minus strand of JAFFSR010000211.1, from coordinate 27,398 downwards.
TGTAAGCATATAATAAAACATAAATTTGTAAGCTCCTTTTAGCGACAATGAAATTTAACGACATATTAAATAAATATTTAGAATTACTTAAACTTTTTTTAGTAAAAATATCAAGCAACTGTACAACCTTCTTTAGCGACAATGAAGAATAAATATGCAAGCTTTTTATAACTACAATGAAATTTAAATTTGTAAGCTTCTATTAGCGACAATAAAAAATAAGTCTATAAAATTATTTCAGTAATGATAACAAATTAATCTGTAAGCTCCTTTTAGTGATAACAAACAATAAATTTGTATGCTTATATGAGATTTTTTTAGCGACAACAAACAATAGATCTGTATGCTTCAGCGACAATTATGAATAAATTTGTAAGCTTTTTTAGCGACAATGAAAAAAAAGTGTACACTTCTTTAGCGACATCAAAAATTAAAAATGTAAGCTTCTTTAAGCTACAATAAAAAAATATTCTTAATGCAACCATATATTTATATATGTTAGTCTCAAGCCCAAAAATAAAAAATGCAGTGAGCTTCTAATAATATTTTTGATCCAAGTTTATGAGTGAATGGTGAATTTAATCGGGTTTTTTCACTTCAAGAAAAAAATTAGAGAGATTAAACTTAGGTGTGTACAATTAAAGAAATCTAATACTAAAAAAGTTATATAAAAGTTTTCAATTCACAGTATTTTGAGGTTATGTTTGTCAACATCGATATCTAATTTGCGATCTTAGTTCGTAAAAATAATAGCTTCAAGGGATTTTTTATTTTAACTAAAATGATTGTATTGATATAACTAATGTCAAAATTTGTCAACATTTAAGAAAAAAGAAAAAAATAAAAAAATTTTTCTGATTGAATAAAATATATGAGATCCCATGTAAGATCACGTATGAGATAGCACACGAGATTGCATATGAGATGTCACATGAAATCACCTATGAGATAACATATGCAATCGAATGTATATTCGTTAAATTTTTAAAATAAAATAAATATATGTACGATCTGACATAAAATCTCACGTATATTTATTTTATTTTCAAAATTCAACGAATACATATGAGATTTCATAGGCGATTTCATATGATATTTCACATAAGAGTTCGTATAATATTCTCAATAGGAATGATTTTTCTCGGCTCGTTCTTTAAATTTATACATATTTACACTCTTCCGCTTCTCATTTATTGAAAATAATTTCATTCCTATAAGTACGAGCGGTGCTAGCGCAGGGGCTAAGGCTATTAGCTCATGCTGTAGTAGACCGGAGTTTAACGCACCGAAAAATTTTAGAAAAATTTTTCTGAATTTTTAATTTTTTCTAAATAACAATAATAACAATAATAATAATAATGATGATGATGATGATAACGACGATGATAATAAAAATAATGATAATAATATTAATAATAAAAAAATATAATATTTTTATTTAATTTTTTTAGGGGATAAAAGGGAAATCTGCCTACGCCTTCGCGCGGATCGCCCGTGTGGTGGCGGTTTGGGGAGGGCTCCCCGGTGTGGGTTGGGGGGGTGGTGGTTCTTTTAGGGCCCCCGGTCTCCAGGGCTCGCCTAAAGATTTTGCAAATTCCGCTACCAGCCACATGTTTGATATTTTCACCACCTAAACTTTCCTGTAGACACGAAAAGCAACAAGCATCGTTTGCATATGCCGCTCTTGTATGTCCTGCTTTCCCGCACCTGAAACAGTGCGCAGACCTGTCGGGTCCCTGGCACTGATCTTGTCTGTGACCAAAGTCCAGACATTTATGGCATCTTATCACCATTATTCTCCGTTCTACCCTGCAGTTAACAAATCCTATTTGGATTCTTTCCTTGCTCAAGAGATCTCCTGCCTCGGTCTCACTAAGAACAACCACTACCATCTTAGATCCAACTTTATTGGGTCCAAGAATGATTACCTTTCGAGCTCTTTGTTCGGAGCCTAGGGTCTGACTTATTGCTTCCTGCACCTTGGCCTCTGTTATCATCTGGTCAAGATCACGAATTTCAATTGTCCTTTTCCGCTCATCCATAATTATGGTTCCTAGATCCCCTACTGCAACTTTAACATTATCTATTATTATTATTATTATCTTATTTAATAATAATAATAATAATAATAATAATAATAATAATAATAATAATAATAATAATAATAATAATAATAATAATAATAATAATAATAATAATAATAATAATAATGATAATAATGATAATAATGATAATAATGATAATAATGATAATGATAATGATGATAATGATAATGATAATGATAATAATAATAATAATAATAATAATAATAATGATAATAATGATAATAATGATAATAATTTTTTTTTTTTTTTTTTTTTTTTTTTATGGTGGTAAAAAAACGGGAAATCTGCCTAAACCAGACCTTCAGCGACAGGATCCACGCTCGCTGTGCGATTCCGCAAAGCGTTATCGCCGTACAGGAGGAGATCCTGCTACCGGTGTGACGGGTTCCTGAGTGCACGTCAGCCCTGACTGTGGAAAGGACCTTCCAATCCACGTCCAGGGCATCAGAGTCCCAGGGGACCGTCTAACCCCCTGTCCTTCTGACCGCGGGACGATTACAAGAAGATGCAATCGTCATGCGGGCAAAAGGCCAGTAACATCCACCTCGTGACCTTTAGTCCACCCCGGCACTTAAGCCTTCTCGGCATTACTTCAGGGTGGGGTCACCTGCGCACTACAGCGCCTTTCTAATGGAGCCTAGCTCCCAACTTCTTACTTTATTATGTTTTCTTTTTTCTTTACTGGAGGTCCGGCTTTTTACGCCGAAGAATATCCTGGACGTAATTAGCCAGACAATCCCACTTTTCCGCTGATTCGAGCATTACGTCGATAATATTATCGGGTGTAATGCTTCTCACCTTGTGGAGTAGACCCACCCGATCTTGCCTCCATTGTTCGCATTCAAAGAATGTATGCTTGGCATCATCTTTAAGAGACCCGCAGTACATACATTTGGGGTCTGGAGCTTTGCCCATCTTATGCAGGTAGGCGCGGAAGTACCCGTGACCAGTCAACATTTGGGTAAGGTAATAATTTACCTCGCCATGTTGTCGACATAGCCAGGGGGACAGCTGCTTGATAAGCCTGGCCGTCCACCTTCCGCGTTTCTCCGTCTCCCATCGCGTCTGCCAGGAGATCAACGACTGTCTCCTGGAGATTACTTTGGCTTCTTCCTGCCTCATCTCTGCTTTATTCTGGTAGACGAACTTCTGCTCTTGAGCCAGCAGATCTATCGGGATAACCCCTGAAACGACCAGAATCGCTGGCTCAGAGACCGTGCGATACGAACTCGCTACACGAAGTGCGCACCTTCTCTGTACAGAAGCAGGACGCTTGCGATACTTTTCGTATCGCAGAGCGTCCGCCCAAACTTCTGCGCCGTAAAGCATTATGGACTCAGCGGTTTGCAACAGCAAGCGCCTAACGCAGGGTCGAGGGCCCCCTATGTTGGCCATCACCCTGCAGAGCTTCGCCACTACCGCAGCCGCCTTGTCCGCTCCCATCCTTATGTTTTCCCAGAAGGTTAGCCTCGTATCTAGCGTAACCCCCAGGTACTTTACGGTTGTTTTCGCCTGAACAGTTGTGCCGCCTACCGTAAACATCGGTGTTTTCGGTATATGCTTCTTCGTGAGGAGCACGATCTCTGTTTTAGCTTCTGCTAACTCTAGCCCATGAGTATCCATCCATCTTTTTACGTGGCACATAACATGATTGAGTCGCGGCCGTGCTGTCTCCACATTTCTCGCGACTATGGTTACAGCAACATCATCCGCGTACCCAATCAGAGAGCAGCCTTCTGGCATTTCCATCCTGAGCATCGCGTCATATGATATATTCCATATATCGGATCCCAGGACAGAACCTTGAGCCGCCCCCGCCGTCAATTCCCTTCGTCTTGGGCCGCCTGCAGTATTATATTAGATAAAGCGGTCCCTCAAATAATCCCCTGTGATTCGGAGAAGGTACCTAGGTACCTTGAAGGTCCGCTCCATCTCCTGCAGTGCATTGACCCACCTTAGCGTGTTGAACGCATTTTTAACGTCCAGTGTCGCCACAAGGCATATCGGGCGCGAAAAATGATTCCCGCGCTCCGTGCTTCTGGCGACCTCCACTACCTCCTGGATGGCTCCTATTGTAGACCTTCCTCTCCTGAATCCATGCTGATTCAGGGAGAGACCGCCCGCGGCTGCAAGGGAAGCATGCAGGCGGGGTCCAAGGAGCTTTTCCAGGAGTTTTCCAGCTGCGTCCAACATGCATAAGGGTCTGTATGACCCGGGTTCATCCGGCGGCCCCTTGCCCTTGCTGATGAGGACTAACCTTGCCTCCTTCCACCGGGAGCAGAATCTCCCTGCTTGGAGGCAAGAATTATACATCCACAGCAAGAGCTCTGGGTGACTATATGCCACGGCTTTCAGCACCTCGGTCGGTATACCGTCAGGCCCTGGTGCCTTCTTGTTTTTTAGAGAACGCACTGCGTTCTCCAACTCCATTCTAGTAAAGAGAAGCACCTCCTCGTTATCGAGATCAAAGGAATCATCCTCCCGCTTTGGATGAGTGGGGAAGAGGGATTGGACTATGTTGTCCATAACCACCGCGCTTTTCGGGGGCGTCTTTTACAAATGCCCCTATTTTGCGCATAACAGTTTTATATCCTTCCCCCACGGATCTTTATTCAGATCCTCCCTCAGACTCTCAAAACATCGGTACTTGCTCATAGTAATGGCCCGATCCAGGGCCCTTTTTGCTGCTAGATACTCATCGACTTTTTGAGCGGTCTCGCGGTTTTGCTTTCTGGCTCTCTGTGCTAACCGTCGAAGCCGGAAGCACTTTCGCCGCAGTTCCGCGATCTCGTTCGTCCACCAATAAGCAGGCCGTCTCCCTTCAAGTTCGATCTTTTTTGGCATTGCCTCTCCACAGGCTCGATTGATAACTCGCATTACTGCTTCGGTTATCATTTCAGCCTGTTCTGAGGCATTACCTCCTTCGGGTATTTCAATTAGGGCTCGGGTTCTTCGATCCAGGGCTCGAGCCAACTTCCCAGTGTCCAATCTTGCAACATTCCAGTTGCAGTGGCGCTTATGTTTGACCGCCGTGACTGGCGTTTCATCGTGTACGTGAAACACGATGAACTGGTGATCGCTGGCTGTATAGTCCTCGATCACCCGCCAGTCTCGCACCTGGTTGGACACTCGCTCGGTTGCGAAGGAGACGTCTATAATTGTCTCCCTGCACCCGGGCCTCCTGAAGGTCGAGGTGGAACCGGTGTTCAATACCACCAGTCCCAGTCTGGACACCATGTCCATCACTCTTTTCCCTCTGGTGTCCGAGTAGCTCTCGCCCCATTCTATAGCTTTAGCGTTGAAGTCCCCCGCTATTATAAGCTCGCCCTCCATTTCTCTGGCAGCGTCTTCCAGTGCATCCAGCTACTTCTGGAAGTCGCCGATGCTCTCGTTTGGAGTGAGATAGCAGCTGACGTAGTTTACGCCGCTGCACCTCGCCCAAACGAAGCCTTCGCCAGATCCATGGCACGCCACTTCGATCCGACGTGAATTGAAAACCCATAAGGCCGCCGTACCAAGATCATCCTTGTGCCATTCTGACCCTTCTCTGTCCCGATACTGTTCGCTGACGAATACAAGGTCAACGTCTTTCTCAAGACAGATTTGGGTCAGAAGGTTCTGAGCCGTCCTGCTTCGCCAGAGATTAGCTTGCAGGATCTTAGCCATTCCTGCGGTTGTCTCCCAATGCCTTCCGATAAGCCTTGCAGGCAGCTGAACCTGCAGCATGGGCCACGGTTTCAGCAGATGCACCTGTACCATTGCACAGGAAGCATTTAGGTGCGGCAGAGCACGTCTGTGCCTTATGCCCAGACCCACCACACCGGTAACACCAATTACTCCTATCTGGTCCCTTACAAGTGGCGCTGATATGTCCAAACGCTAAGCATTTGTAACATCGTTCAGCGACTTGTCTCCGTCGGATCCTGCAATTGATCCACCCTATCTTTATTCGAGCAGTCTCGAGCAGCTTCCTGGCCTCCGTCTCTGTAACAGTGACGACGGCCATTCTCTGCTCGGCTCTGTTGACCCTCGTCAGTTTTAGTACAATTGGGTCTTCCCTGTTTGGAAAGACCTCACGGAGGGCTTTTCGAAATTCCTCCTCATTGGTACAGCAGTCGATGTCTCTGATTTCCAAAGTGGATTTGGGAGTCAGGGTTCGAAGACTAGCTTCATCGCCTGCTGCTTCCTTCAATGCTCTGACAAGTTCTTCGTTACTTGTCCCTGAGCCTTTTAATTCGATCAGAATGTCTCCTGTTCGAGTACGGCGGATGTTTTTGACCTCCGCTCCGTGCTCTGCAGGGTCGACTTTATTGCGGATCCCTCCTAAAACGTCCGCATATGTCTTCCCTTCCTTGGGCTTAAGGACTATTGCCTCAGGCCTGGTTTTAACTCCTTTCTTTTTACTCCCTCCTTCCGTCATCTTTTTTGATTTCTTTTTTTTTTTTCCTTTTCTTCTTCTTCTTCTGGACAAGGGTCCATTCCTCGCCTTGAGTAGCTGTCGATGGGCCCGCGTTTCCCGAGCTTGAGAGATTTGTCTCCTGCATATTTTCCTCTCTTTTCTTTTTGTTTTTTCCTTTCTCCTGTAGAGTTGCAGGAGACACAGATGCAGCTCTCTTAGCTGTCTGTTTTTTCCCTGTCACTTTGGGGGTCCCTTTCTCCTGGACCCTAGGTTCGTGCAGGATTTGGAGTTTTGCAATCATAAACTGCATCTCCGGTAAAGCATCTTTTATTTTGCGATCTATGCCTTTCTGCTTTTTTGTTGTTTCCATCATTAGTAGGATCAACTCCATCATCTTTTTTAAGCAGGCCTGGGTATCCAGATCTGCGTTGCTGTTATCGCAGCCTCCTTCATCGCCTGTACTTACCTCCTCACTCGTCTTCTTCTTGGTTTGTGGTGTATTGGTCTCCATGATCTGAAAAAAGAAAACTCACTCCAGTATGTGTACGACCCATCTGGATCCTCACCGGGCTTTCACTCCGAGAGCAACTTGACGTGGCCATCTAAAAACATGACCCAGAATGGCGGCGCCAAGCTCGGTACATCATACCAGAGCATAGCGCAGACAGCCGCACTAGCCTATCTCTGTCTCCTCGAGCTCCGCACCCCCACAAGATGCTCGGCTCTCTGGGAGATTTCCGACAGACGTCGTACGACAGCTGAACTCGCCAAAAGCCGATTGACCAGTACTGGCTGGGTACCGGCCTCTCGTCTTGCAGTCAGCCGGAGCCGAAGATAGTTCAGGTCACTTTGGCACGCAACCTCAGATCGCATCCCCATCCAGGTTCTCCCTTTGGCCGCTCACGGGTCGCACCGCACGGCAAACACGGCGGCTCGCTTCGTATGAGACAGTAATATCCTCGTTCACTCACTCATCATGCATACGTGCCTACATTTGCTCGGGAGATGCTCTCTTTACAGAGCCCCCTCATTCACTCTTCAACATTCACTCGGATTGGGCGATACTCTTTTTAGGGAGCCCCCAATTCCATGCTCCACATGTGGTGTCACTTGCTAGAAATAACCCGTTCATAGGGCATTCCAGCATGTGTGCCTACCCGTCTCTATTTGACCGCTCAGAGTCCGTTTATAGGACTCGCGGCCCTGACCACGATAGGCATGCAGGTGTCATACTTGGTTGCCCTTTCTGTACCTACAGCTCATCTATGCTCCGTGCATTGGCAGAAACATCGAGAGATACCCGTTTATAGGGTCCTCGAATCATTCGTCCTATGGCAACAATCACAAGCCCACATACTCTCACCACCCATTTATAGATAAAGTAACTGTCCCATAATCCCATCAACCAAGAGGTGCGAACAATGAATGGTAGGTTGATTAATTCAGGTAACCACCCCTATCTTGTAACCCAAAGCGGGACCCTAACAGGGTTACTACCATCCGGGTCAGATAGTCCCTGGTTTTTTTGCGAGGTTATTTCTCCTCGGGTCATTACTTCCTATTTGCCGTCAACGTTATAGCATTGCTATAAAGAGCATTGATGCGACGATGACGCCCAGGAGCGGTTGGGCAATGCCCGGAACCTGGAAGACAACACTTGCTCAAGGGGCCTCCTCAAGCCGACTCCCAATGATAATAATGATAATAATGATAATAATGATAATAATGATAATAATGATAATAATGATAATAATGATAATAATAATAATAATAATAATAATAATAATAATAATAATAATAATAATAATAATAATAATAATAATAATAATAATAATAATAATAATAATGATAATAATAATAAAAATTTTTTTTTTTTTTTTTTTATGGTGGTAAAAAAACGGGAAATCTGCCTAAACCAGACCTTCAGCGACAGGATCCACGCCCGCCGTGCGATTCCGCAAAGCGTTATCGCCGTGCAGGAGGGGATCCTGCCACCGGTGTGACGGGTTCCTGAGTGCACGTCAGCCTTGACTGTGGAATGGACCTTCCATTCCACATCCAGGGCATCAGAGTCCCAGGGGACCGTCTAACCCCCTGTCCTTCTGACCGCGGTACGATTGCAAGAAGATGCAATCCTCACGCGGGCAAAAGGCCAGTAACATCCACCTCGTGACCTTTATTCCACCCCGGCACTTAGGCCTTCTCGGCATTACTTCGGGGTGGGGTCACCAATTCGCAACAGCGCCGTCCATTTCTAAACTATTTCTTGACTTTCAATCAACTTCTTTCAAGCGTCTCTTCTATTAGCATTCTTTCTAGCTTCAATGTTCCTTTTCTTTTCTTCTTCCAGCGCTCGCCTGAAGACCTTGCATACTCCGCTACCGGCCACGTGCTTAGCAGCTTCGCTCTCACTTCCATCCTGTAGACATAAAAAGCAGCAGGCATCGTTAGGACATGCCGCCCTTGTGTGGCCCGCGTCTCCGCAGTTGTAGCAGTGCGTGGACCTGTCTGGACCAACGCACTGATCCTGCCTGTGACCGAAGCCTAGGCATCGATGACATCTTATCACCATTGTTCTTTTCTGTACCTTACAGTTAACAAATCCGATTTGGATTCGCTCCTTATTCAAAAGAACTGTTGCCTCAGCCTCATCAAGAACAACAACTGCCATTTTAGATCCGAATCGACTGGGTCCAAGGATGATGACCTTCCGAGCCCTTTGCTCAGAACCCAGGATCCTACCTAACGCTTCCTGTACCTCTGCCTCCGTTGCCATCTGATCAAGGTCGCGAATCTCGATCGTCCTTCTCCGCCCATCCATGCTAACGATTCCTATGCCCTCTACAGCAACTTTGACCTTGTCAGCAAAGGCCATTCTATCCGACTCTTTCGAGATCTGGATCAGAAGGTTTCCCTTGGTTGTCGACCTGACACTTAGGACCTCCGTGCCGCTTTCCTGCGGCTTGACATCCTTGCGGAGCTTTCCAAGGATGTCTGCATATGAGGCCCCTTGGGTTGCCTTTACGACCACCGTTTCTGTCTTCCTGGAGTTTGTCTTCTGAACTTGGGGACGTGAATGGCGAGAAGGCGCAATCTGCGGGAGAGATTGCGCACTCGCAGCACACGATGTAACCTTTTTCTTCTTTCTCTTAATTTGCCACACATCCTCCGGGCTGTTACCTGCGCTGCCTCGCTCTCTTTTGGAGTTCATGCTCGCGATAACAGTGTCCCGTAAGAGTTCCCCTTGCATCCTTCTTCGCGCCGTCTTCCTTACCCTATGTTGATTGAAAACTTGGTCAACTCCATCCTTAATAATATTAACTTTCCGTTTCAGAACTTCCTGCTGATCAGTAGCTTGCTTCAAATGAACTTGCAACCTTTCGACCGCGGTTTGGATCTTGAGGTTTGTGTTCTTTTTCAGAACTTCCTGCATCCCTTTAACTTCCTTTCTCATTTCCTCTATCCAAGACTCTTGATCCCTTGTAGCTTCCAAGAGTGCGTCCATGTCCTCTTGAAGTGCGTTGTGCTCAAAGCCTGACGCGTCACTAAAGGCGCTTTTGGCACTTCGAGCGCTAACAGCACTGCTCTGACTGCAGCTCCGTACCCTTGGTACCTGCAGCGTAGACATTTCTTGTTTTTTATGCGAGGTTGTCTCCTCTAGCATTTCCGTGGTTATAATTGCCGTCGAAGCCTGGTTACCCAGTCCAGCGACAATATGGTCAGCGTGAGAATAGCTCCCCCCAGAATCCATGGAGCCGGCTCCGCCCACCAGGGCTTGCACCTGATCGGAAGCGGAGATGAGATTTCCCTGTAAAGGGGTACTCACCTGGGGTAATCCTGTTTTATCGTCACACATCTTCCATAAAAATAGTTAATTTATTCAGGGAACCACCCCTATCTCGTAACCCAAAGCGGGACCCTTACAGGGTTTCTACCATCCGGGTCAGATAGTCCCTGGTTTTTTTGCGAGGTTATTTCTCCTCGGGTCATTACTTCCTATTTGCCGTCATCGTTATAGCATTGCTGCAAAGAGCATTGATGCGACGATGACGCCCAGGAGCGGTTGGGCAATGCCCGGAACCTGAAAGACAACACTTGCTTAAGGGGCCTCCTCAAGCCAACTCCCAATTTTTTTTTTTTTTTTTTCCATTGGTTGAACGAATAAAATCTGCTGTCAGACCGCCGTCAGTTCGCTGGGCTCGGATATATCCGGGAACAGAGTACAGACGGTTGAGAGGGGTTCTAGATAAACTAGCAAACCTCTAAAATTACGCGATCCTCATGCCTGTCTAATGATAGCAAAAAAATGCAGTCACTGGACGTGCAAGAGATTCTCCAATCATCACTCACGGCGTTTGTTCCACCCCGGAAACTGTTTATCACATTACTTCAGGGTGGCACCGCGTTCTAAGTCTTTTGGACCTTTTCCTTCTGACTTCTTCTGTAAATATACAGATTTCCAATAATATAGATCTATGCCTAATAAGCAACATGATTTAAAAGGCTATCTTCTGCCTGGCGATCGGCTCTGTAAAGGGGAGCATAAATCGATCGCATATATATGGTATGGTATGGACTGGCTCTGTAAAGGAGCAAAATCAGTCCATAATTTTCTCTTCAGTCTTGATTCTCCTGTTCTAAGATGGATCTTATGCCTTTTGTGGGGCTATCCTCTCTACCGCGTCTGACTCATACTAACATTCAATCTCGCGCTTATTTACAACGACACTCATTCATACCACAGCTAAAGCTGGCGCTTTTGCTGCTATCTCAAACATTTCCTGGGTGCACGATTCGTTCTCGTCCTTAAGACGAGTCCTCGTCGTCACCCTCTGCACCCGAATCTATGGGACCGGCTACTGCCTCTAGGTTATGGTGAGGTATAAGCCTGACTCCCCGCTCCTCATTCGCACTTAGTTCGATTGCCCTATCTAAGAACGGTTTCTTCTTTCTTAGGACGCTTTCGACAAATAGTGCCATAGCGTCCCACTTTTCTTTGGCCGACAACATTTCACTGATAATGTTATCTGGCGTTAACGCTTCGAATATCCTCTCAACCTGGCGTCTTTCTTCGTTCCACTGATGGCAGACGAAAAACGTATGATACGCATCGTCGCGATCCGCGAAACAGAAGATGCAGCCCGGGCTCTGGGTCTTTCCCATTTTACTGAGATAAGCGCAGAAATACCCGTGGTTACTAAGGAACTGGGTGAGGTAATAGTTGACCTCCCCGTATCTTCTATCGACCCATGGAGCCAGCTCCCTAATGAGCACGTGTGTCCATCGGCCTTTCACCATCTGATTCCATGTTTTTTGCCAGGTTTCCATGGTCACCTGTCTTTCTTCTTTCTGAACGATTGCAGTTCCATCTTCTGTTTTCTTTCCTTCGTAGGTTCACTTGCGTTCCATCGCCTGTAATTCGATCGGGATGATTCCTGCGATGACTAGCACCGCGGGTCCCGAGACAGTGCGATAGGCGCTGGTGACTCTAAGAGCCCCTCTCCTTTGAACAGAAAATAGTACGCTTCGGTGCGTCTCTTTTCTCATTTGGTTAGCCCATATTTCAGAGCCGTACAATAAGATGGACGTCGTGACTGTCATTAAAAGTCGTCGTTTGCTTGATTTCGGGCCGCTGGTATTGGCCATAAGACGACTTAACTGCAACGTTTTCTTTATCGCTTTATTAGCGACGTGTTTTAGGTGCGTCAAAAAAGTTAGTTTTGCATCTAGCTTTATGCCGAGATACGTCACCTCACTTCTTGTCTGCACCACGTTTGTGCCTACTGTCATGGGAAACTCGATGTTGATGTGTTTCCAAGTTAAGGGCACGATTTCTGTTTTGGCCATCGCTATTTCGAGACCATGCTTCACCATCCACTCGGAAATTCTTCTCATCGCCGTGTTTAGTATGTGCTGGGCAATGTTTACGTTTTTCGCGGAGATGACTAAAGCGATATCATCAGCGTACGCAAACATTTTCACCCCATCCGGCATTGCAAGTCTGAGTAATGCATCGAACAGGATGTTCCAGAAGTCTGGGCCGAAGATCGAGCCCTGTGCCACGCCTGCGCTAAGGTCTTTTTCACGCCAGCCTTCTTCTGTTTCATAGCGGAGGATACGGTTTCTCAGATAGTCTCGTATCACTCGCATAAGGTATTCTGGTACATTAAACTCTTTCAACGCAGCAAGGAGGTCAGGCCATTTTGCTGAGTTGAAAGCGTTTTTCGTATCCAGCATGACTAGAAACGCAATAAGACGGGAATGATGGTTCCCAGTCCATCCTTCTTTTGCTACCTTTACTACTTCTTCTACTGCATTTACGGTAGACCGCTTTTTCCTGAAGCCGTACTGGTTGTCAGCGAGATCGCCAGCCGCCTGTACAGCTCCTTGTAATCGCGGTTTAAGCAGCCTCTCGTATAGCTTCCCTGCTTCGTCCAACATGCAGAGTGGCCTGTGGGACGATGGATGCCGGGGATCACCTCCCTTTCCTTTGTTGATCAGCACAAGACGCGCAATCTTCCAGGGAGTGCTAAACACACCCGTCTGGAGGCACGCGTTGTACATGTTCAACAAGAGAGATGGCGCTTTCACCGCTATGCATTTAAGGACCTCGGATGGTATTCCGTCAGGCCCAGGTGCCTTATTGTTCTTCATCATTCTTGCAGCTATCTGTAGCTCTCCGCTTGTAAAGAGCGGGATCTCTTCTGGTTCTCCTGTATTCTCCTGTTCTTCGAGTGGTGGATGCGTAGGGAACAAGTGGTTTACGATGTTCGCCATGGTCTCTTCTTCGAATGGCAACGTGGGGGCGGCGTTAAGCTTCTTGGTCACGATCTTGTAGGCCAAGCCCCACACCTCTCTGTTGACGTCTTCGCTCAGGTCTTTCCAGCATTGTGCTTTGCTTCGATTGATCTTCTTACGAAGCTTTTTATGCACGTCTCTGTATTGCGCAGATAAAAGATCTGCTGCTGGTGAGTTCTTCTTTCTTGCTCTCTGTGATGATCTTCTGAGACTAAGAGCTTCTGACCTCGTTCTAGCGATTTCGTCATTCCACCAATACGCTGGACGCTTATGATGTCGCGATCCCTTGCGCGGCATAGATGCATCACAGGCTCTGTGAATGAGACTCATCGTCTCTTTTACGAGAACCTCTGCAGCGTCGGCGTTTCCGGTGGCAGTTGTCGCGTCCGGTAGATAGTGTGATCCTTGCTGCAGTACTTGGACAAGTTTCTCAGAGTCCAGCTTGGCAACGTTCCATCTGACTGGTCTAGCGACATTTCGCCTCGATGATTGGGATCCATCATGGATTTGAAATGTGATGTACTGGTGGTCACTTCCATTGTATGTCTCCAGCACCTTCCAATCTGACACTTTACGTAAAAGATTTTCTGATGCGAAGGATACGTCAGGAATCGTACCGCTAGCTCCTCGTCTGAATGTTGGAGTGCTTCCGGTGTTTAGCACTGTTAGGCCGAGTCTGTCTGCCATCTCCATGATGTATCCTTCTCTGCTGTCCTGCAGTGGCATTCCCCACTCTAACGCTTTCGCGTTAAAATCTCCTGCGACGACGACGTCACCTTCCATTCTTCGGACAGAGTCTTCCAGCAGATCCAGACGGCGCCTAAACGTGTCTGCGGTTGAGTTTGGTGTAAAATAACAGCTCACGTATGTAACGTTTCTGCTTTTGACCCATACGAAGCCTTCTTCAGCTCCATTTGCGTCTTCTCTGATGGCCTTTGGGTCTACGTAAATTGCAGCAGTGCCAAGCTTGTCTCTAAACCAGGTCTTAACGGTCCAGTTTGTGTACTGCTCGCTTATCAAGAGCACATCAGCCTTTGTTTCGAATTTGATTTGAGTCAAAAGGCTGTTGGCTAGGTCGCTTCTGTGTAAGTTGGCTTGGAGGACCGTTACGCGGCCCATCATTAGCGCTTTTTGATTCGGTTCAGTGTCTCGCGAAAGACTCTGCACTGACCTGACCCAGGGATGTGTTTCCGCTCTGCTGGGTCTACTTCGCGCTCAGTACATAGTATGCACTGAGTATCAGTAGCCTTGCAGGCCGATCCCTTATGGCCGTCTTTGCCACATTTGTAGCACATCTTGCTACGGTCTGGTCCTCGGCAGTCACGCGCCTGGTGACCGTAGTTCAGGCACCTAAAACAGCGCTGAACCCTTTGCCAACTTCTGATTCGGCAGCTGGTGTAACCGATCTTTATCCTAGTTCTAGAGAGCAGGAACGCCGCTTGGTCTTGTTCCATCTCTACAATGGCCAAGCGGAGCTCTCTGCTGTTGGGGTTGGTCAGTGAGACGCTAAACTCCCCTACTTCCTGTTGGCCTTCGGTTAAAGCAGCTTTTACAGCGGCCTCTACTTCTTCTGCTGAAGCTAGACAGTCGATGTCTCTGATCTCGACCGTTTCTTTGGGGCACATCTCCTTGACGTTGCCCGTTTCGCCCACCGTCCTCTTAAGGAAAGCACTAAAGGTCTCTAAACCCTTAGTTGAGCCCAACTCGATCAGGACATCTCCGGCCCTGGTTTTCCTTATCCCTCTGATGTTGGTCGTTGGGCTCTCAGCGATTAAATCCTGCCTGATGCTCTGCAGGACGTCGCTGTAGGTATTTCCTTCTTCTGGTTTTATGAGGACGGCGGCAGACCTCGTTTTTGTCTTCCTCCTCCTTTTCTTCTTCTTTTTCAACAGCTGCTGGGCAGGCTGCTGTGTCTCGATGGCCGATGTTCTGGCCGCTGGTGGACTGTTGCTGTTGTTCTTGGGCTGCTGCGGCTGCTGCTGCCGTTTTTGCTGTTGTTGTCGCTGGTGCTGCTGTTGTTGTTTCTGCTGCTGTTGGCGCTGCTGCTGCTGTTGTTGTTGTTGCTGCTGCTGCGTTGCGTTCTGGACTAGATTTTTTGTAGCCGTCTTCTTCTTTCTATTTTGGACGACCTCAAACGGATCATCCAGACTCTCAGGGCGGTTCTTTTTTAATGCTTGCGATTCAGCATTGCTGCCAGAATCGAGCGAGGCATCCTCTAAAGTCCGCTTGGCTGAGGAGCTTGCTTCGAGCGTCTCGGTCACCTCCATCTGTTCAGTGACCGTTCTCGCCTGAAGCAAGAGGAGATGCTCCGTTTTAAGGGCATCCACATGATCGATAAGCTCTGGTAGATTATTCTTAACATCTTTATGAATGTTAGGCATCGACCTAAGAGCTTCTCTGAAGAGCGCAAAGATCTCATTCATCATCTGAGATCTTTCTTCCATTGTTAGGCAGGCGATCTCTACCCCTGACTTCTTTTGGGGATCAGCCTGCGAAAACTGGCCTTCGTTATTTTTTGAGCTATTGCTAGCCGCTTCTGGTTGGTTTTTGGTTTGTGTTGTTGAGGAATTAAACATAATAAAACGTATACTTGGCTTAAGACGGTTCGCCCATCATGGGAGCTCCAGGCGCAGTGGAGCCACTATCCCCGCCTGTGAGGTGCCCTAATTAAAGATGCCGCAGCCGAGAAGCGGTTTTCGGGTGGTCAGCCCTAGCGACACCGAGTGATTCTAAATAAGAGATGTTTACGGGTTAGGCCCGCGCCATGTTGATGCTAAAGGTTTTACGTCATCCGTATTGAGTGGGCGACGTCAGTACCGTGCTGCGCCTGGCCCTAAACTTCAGGCTAGACGTTCTGCAGTTCTCCTGCGCGGACTCGGTATAAGGAAATACTGACCAGATAATCCTTCGCACCTGCGCCTGTACAGACCAACTTCAACCCCTTCATGGGCTCTGGTTACGTTAGTAGAAGTACGTAGAAGCTCCTAGCCGACATGTGGTTTCACGAGACCTTTGCCCGTCACGACTTTCGCCGAAGAGGGGACTAACTTTTACTCTTATTACTAAACAGAGGTCAGCAAGTCACCACTAACGAACAACTCCGGTAGTCTGACGGGAATATCCATTGGTTGGCAGCCACAGCTCATTCATACATCCATTCATACTGTGTTGCTTCTTAGTACACGTAAATACGAACACAAAATTTTAATGGGTTAGCAGTTCCGTGAAGCGGAAGTGCCTACGCGATCATCCAGATATCCTTAGTCATCACTAAGGATGGCTAGCGATATGTGGATCGTGCTTAAGCCTCCGCCCCGCCACAACATCGTAGGTGGACACTTACAAGGTCAGCAACATGCGGAGGAATAATAATAATAATAATAATAATTTTTTTTTTTTTTTTTTTTTTTTTATGGTGGTAAAAAAACGGGAAATCTGCCTAAACCAGACCTTCAGCAACAGGATCCACGCCCGCCGTGCGATTCCGCAATGCGTTATCGCCGTGCAGGAGGGGATCCTGCCACCGGTGTGACGGGTTCCTGAGTGCACGTCAGCCTTGACTGTGAAATGGTCCTCCATTTCACATTCAGGGCATCGGAGTCCCAGGGGACCGTCTAACCCCCTGTCCTTCTGACCGCGTGACGATTGCAAGAAGATGCAATTGTCACGCGGGCAAAAGGCCAGTAACATCCACCTCGTGACCTTTAATCCACCCCGGCACCTAAGCCTTCTCGGCATTACTTCAGGGTGGGGTCACCAATTTGCCCACTAGAGCACCTCCTACATTAAGTGTTTGCCGCAGCGCCTTTTATACCGAAGACTTGATTCTTCTTCATCCTTTCTAGTTGTGCAGCTCTAGCTCGGACTGGTCACGACTACAGCCACCTCATTTCCTTTTTTCCTAGTGTTCTTCTTAGCCTCCAGGCTTTTCTTCTGCTCAGCCTCCAGAGCTCGTCTGAAGACTTTACAGACTCCACTTCCAGCCATGTGATCGGATGGATATCCTTGCTCCTGACGACAGAGAAAGCAGCAAGCATCGTTGTTGCATGCACCCCTCTTATGGTCAGCGCCTCCACACTTATAGCAGAGAGCAGACCTATCAGGCCCTTGACACTGGTCTTGCCGATGTCCATAGCCAAGACATTTATGGCACCTTGTAATTATAAGTCTCCGCTCAACCCTGCTGCTTATGAGGCCAATCTGAATGCGTTCTTTTCTCAGAAGCGCATCCGCTTCGCCTTCATTTAGCACTACGACTGTCATTTTGTAATGACTTCTGTTTGGCCCAAACAGCATAACCTTGCGGGTATCCTGCTTCTCAGGGCCAAGTACCTTATTGAGTGCATCGTGCACTTCGGCCTCGGTCGTCATCTCATCAAGATCACGCATCTGGACCGTCCTTTTTCGTTCGTCCGAACTTACCGTTCCTATACCTTGCACGACTCCCTTAACCTCGTTTATAAACGACTGCTTACTCGTACCTTTCGAGATCCTTATAACGAGATCTCCTCTTTTTGTGGGCCGCACACCTAAAACCTCGGCTTGGCTATTTTCTGGCTTAATATCCTGACGAAGTTTCCCCAGAACGTTTGCATATGTTTGCCCCTCAGCGACTCTCACAACAATGGCTTCCACTTTCGGACGAACCTGCACTCTGGAGGGACCGGGCTGGCTGGTTGGCGTCGTGTGGACCGCCCGTTCTGCGGCCACATTCATTTCTTTTTTCTTCTTTTTCTTCTTCGTCTTGGCTTCCGACTCCTCAGGACTGCATAATAATAATAATAATAATAATAATAATAATAATAATAATAATAATAATAATAATAATAATAATAATAATAATAATAA
Source organism: Anastatus disparis (assembly GCA_017163975.1). Classification (NCBI taxonomy): domain Eukaryota; kingdom Metazoa; phylum Arthropoda; class Insecta; order Hymenoptera; family Eupelmidae; genus Anastatus; species Anastatus disparis. Next base: position 9,248 of record JAFFSR010000211.1, on the reverse strand, counting down.
TAATAATAATAATAATAATAATAATAATAATAATAATAATAATAATAATAATTTTTTTTTTTTTTCCATTGGTTGAACGAATAAAATCTGCTGTCAGACCGCCGTCAGTTCGCTGGGCTCGGATATATCCGGGAACAGAGTACAGACGGTTGAGAGGGGTTCTAGATAAACTAGCAAACCTCTAAAATTACGCGATCCTCATGCCTGTCTAATGATAGCAAAAAAATGCAGTCACTGGACGTGCAAGAGATTCTCCAATCATCACTCACGGCGTTTGTTCCACCCCGGAAACTGTTTATCACATTACTTCAGGGTGGCACCGCGTTCTAAGTCTTTTGGACCTTTTCCTTCTGACTTCTTCTGTAAATATACAGATCTCCAATAATATAGATCTATGCCTAATAAGCAACATGATTTAAAAGGCTATCTTCTGCCTGGCGATCGGCTCTGTAAAGGGGAGCATAAATCGATCGCATATATATGGTATGGTATGGACTGGCTCTGTAAAGGAGCAAAATCAGTCCATAATTTTCTCTTCAGTCTTGATTTTCCTGTTCTAAGATGGATCTTATGCCTCTTGTGGGGCTATCCTCTCTACCGCCAATAGCCAAGACATTTATGGCACCTTGTAATTATAAGTCTCCGCTCAACCCTGCTGCTTATGAGGCCAATCTGAATGCGTTCTTTTCTCAGAAGCGCATCCGCTTCGCCTTCATTTAGCACTACGACTGTCATTTTGTAATGACTTCTGTTTGGCCCAAACAGCATAACCTTGCGGGTATCCTGCTTCTCAGGGCCAAGTACCTTATTGAGTGCATCGTGCACTTCGGCCTCGGTCGTCATCTCATCAAGATCACGCATCTGGACCGTCCTTTTTCGTTCGTCCGAACGTACCGTCCCTATACCTTGCACGACTCCCTTAACCTCGTTTATAAACGACTGCTTACTCGTACCTTTCGAGATCCTTATAACGAGATCTCCTCTTTTTGTGGGCCGCACACCTAAAACCTCGGCTTGGCTATTTTCTGGCTTAATATCCTGACGAAGTTTCCCCAGAACGTTTGCATATGTTTGCCCCTCAGCGACTCTCACAACAATGGCTTCCACTTTCGGACGAACCTGCACTCTGGAGGGACCGGGCTGGCTGGTTGGCGTCGTGTGGACCGCCCGTTCTGCGGCCACATTCATTTCTTTTTTTTCTTCTTTTCTTCTTCGTCTTGGCTTCCGACTCCTCAGGACTGCATAATAATAATAATAATAATAATAATAATAATAATAATAATAATAATAATAATAATAATAATAATAATAATAATAATAATAATAATAATAATAATAATAATAATAATAATAATAATAATAATAATAATAATAATAATAATAATAATAATAATAATAATAATAATAATAATAATAATAATAATAATTTTTTTTTTTTTTTTCCCATTGGTTGAACGAATAAAATCTGCTGTCAGACCGCCGTCAGTTCGCTGGGCTCGGATATATCCGGGAACAGAGTACAGACGGTTGAGAGGGTTCTAGATAAACTAGCAAACCTCTAAAATTACGCGATCCTCATGCCTGTCTAATGATAGCAAAAAAATGCAGTCACTGGACGTGCAAGAGATTCTCCAATCATCACTCACGGCGTTTGTTCCACCCCGAAACTGTTTATCACATTACTTCAGGGTGGCACCGCGTTCTAAGTCTTTTGGACCTTTTCCTTCTGACTTCTTCTGTAAATATACAGATTTCCAATAATATAGATCTATGCCTAATAAGCAACATGATTTAAAAGGCTATCTTCTGCCTGGCGATCGGCTCTGTAAAGGGGAGCATAAATCGATCGCATATATATGGTATGGTATGGACTGGCTCTGTAAAGGAGCAAAATCAGTCCATAATTTTCTCTTCAGTCTTGATTCTCCTGTTCTAAGATGGATCTTATGCCTCTTGTGGGGCTATCCTCTCTACCGCGTCTGACTCATACTAACATTCAATCTCGCGCTTATTTACAACGACACTCATTCATACCACAGCTAAAGCTGGCGCTTTTGCTGCTATCTCAAACATTTCCTGGGTGCACGATTCGTTCTCGTCCTTAAGACGAGTCCTCGTCGTCACCCTCCGCACCTGAATCTATGGGACCGGCTACTGCCTCTAGGTTATGGTGAGGTATAAGCCTGACTCCCCGCTCCTCATTCGCACTTAGTTCGATTGCCCTATCTAAGAACGGTTTCTTCTTTCTTAGGACGCTTTCGACAAATAGTGCCATAGCGTCCCACTTTTCTTTGGCCGACAACATTTCACTGATAATGTTATCTGGCGTTAACGCTTCGAATATCCTCTCAACCTGGCGTCTTTCTTCGTTCCACTGATGGCAGACGAAAAACGTATGATACGCATCGTCGCGATCCGCGAAACAGAAGATGCAGCCCGGGCTCTGGGTCTTTCCCATTTTACTGAGATAAGCGCAGAAATACCCGTGGTTACTAAGGAACTGGGTGAGGTAATAGTTGACCTCCCCGTATCTTCTATCGACCCATGGAGCCAGCTCCTAATGAGCACGTGTGTCCATCGGCCTTTCACCATCTGATTCCATGTTTTTTGCCAGGTTTCCATGGTCACCTGTCTTTCTTCTTTCTGAACGATTGCAGTTCCATCTTCTGTTTTCTTTCCTTCGTAGGTTCGCTTGCGTTCCATCGCCTGTAATTCGATCGGGATGATTCCTGCGATGACTAGCACCGCGGGTCCCGAGACAGTGCGATAGGCGCTGGTGACTCTAAGAGCCCCTCTCCTTTGAACAGAAGATAGTACGCTTCGGTGCGTCTCTTTTCTCATTTGGTTAGCCCATATTTCAGAGCCGTACAATAAGATGGACGTCGTGACTGTCATTAAAAGTCGTCGTTTGCTTGATTTCGGGCCGCTGGTATTGGCCATAAGACGACTTAACTGCAACGTTTTCTTTATCGCTTTATTAGCGACGTGTTTTAGGTGCGTCAAAAAAGTTAGTTTTGCATCTAGCTTTATGCCGAGATACGTCACCTCACTTCTTGTCTGCACCACGTTTGTGCCTACTGTCATGGGAAACTCGATGTTGATGTGTTTCCAAGTTAAGGGCACGATTTCTGTTTTGGCCATCGCTATTTCGAGACCATGCTTCACCATCCACTCGGAAATTCTTCCCATCGCCGTGTTTAGTATATGCTGGGCAATGTTTACGTTTTTCGCGGAGATGACTAAAGCGACATCATCAGCGTACGCAAACATTTTCACCCCATCCGGCATTGCAAGTCTGAGTAATGCATCGAACAGGATGTTCCAGAAGTCTGGGCCGAAGATCGAGCCCTGTGCCACGCCTGCGCTAAGGTCTTTTTCACGCCAGCCTTCTTCTGTTTCATAGCGGAGGATACGGTTTCTCAGATAGTCTCGTATCACTCGCATAAGGTATTCTGGTACATTAAACTCTTTCAACGCAGCAAGGAGGTCAGGCCATTTTGCTGAGTTGAAAGCGTTTTTCGTATCCAGCATGACTAGAAACGCAATAAGACGGGAATGATGGTTCCCAGTCCATCCTTCTTTTGCTACCTTTACTACTTCTTCTACTGCATTTACGGTAGACCGCTTTTTCCTGAAGCCGTACTGGTTGTCAGCGAGATCGCCAGCCACCTGTACAGCTCCTTGTAATCGCGGTTTAAGCAGCCTCTCGTATAGCTTCCCTGCTTCGTCCAACATGCAGAGTGGCCTGTGGGACGATGGATGCCGGGGATCACCTCCCTTTCCTTTGTTGATCAGCACAAGACGCGCAATCTTCCAGGGAGTGCTAAACACACCCGTCTGGAGGCACGCGTTGTACATGTTCAACAAGAGAGATGGCGCTTTCACCGCTATGCATTTAAGGACCTCGGATGGTATTCCGTCAGGCCCAGGTGCCTTATTGTTCTTCATCATTCTTGCAGCTATCTGTAGCTCTCCGCTTGTAAAGAGCGGGATCTCTTCTGGTTCTCCTGTATTCTCCTGTTCTTCGAGTGGTGGATGCGTAGGGAACAAGTGGTTTACGATGTTCGCCATGGTCTCTTCTTCGAATGGCAACGTGGGGGCGGCGTTCAGCTTCTTGGTCACGATCTTGTAGGCCAAGCCCCACACCTCTCTGTTGACGTCTTCGCTCAGGTCTTTCCAGCATTGTGCTTTGCTTCGATTGATCTTCTTACGAAGCTTTTTATGCACGTCTCTGTATTGCGCAGACAAAAGATCTGCTGCTGGTGAGTTCTTCTTTCTTGCTCTCTGTGATGATCTTCTGAGACTAAGAGCTTCTGACCTCGTTCTAGCGATTTCGTCATTCCACCAATACGCTGGACGCTTATGATGTCGCGATCCCTTGCGCGGCATAGATGCATCACAGGCTCTGTGAATGAGACTCATCGTCTCTTTTACGAGAACCTCTGCAGCGTCGGCGTTTCCGGTGGCAGTTGTCGCGTCCGGTAGATAGTCTGATCCTTGCTGCAGTACTTGGACAAGTTTCTCAGAGTCCAGCTTGGCAACGTTCCATCTGACTGGTCTAGCGACATTTCGCCTCGATGATTGGGATCCATCATGGATTTGAAATGTGATGTACTGGTGGTCACTTCCATTGTATGTCTCCAGCACCTTCCAATCTGACACTTTACGTGAAAGATTTTCTGATGCGAAGGATACGTCAGGAATCGTACCGCTAGCTCCTCGTCTGAATGTTGGAGTGCTTCCGGTGTTTAGCACTGTTAGGCCGAGTCTGTCTGCCATCTCCATGATGTATCCTCCTCTGCTGTCCTGCAGTGGCATTCCCCACTCTAACGCTTTCGCGTTAAAGTCTCCTGCGACGACGACGTCACCTTCCATTCTTCGGACAGAGTCTTCCAGCAGATCCAGACGGCGCCTAAACGTGTCTGCTGTTGAGTTTGGTGTAAAATAACAGCTCACGTATGTAACGTTTCTGCTTTTAACCCATACGAAGCCTTCTTCAGCTCCATTTGCGTCTTCTCTGATGGTCTTTGGGTCTACGTAAATCGCAGCAGTGCCAAGCTTGTCTCTAAACCAGGTCTTAACGGTCCAGTTTGTGTACTGCTCGCTTATCAAGAGCACATCAGCCTTTGTTTCGAATCTGATTTGGGTCAAAGGCTGTTGGCTGGAGTCGCTTCTGTGTAAGTTGGCTTGGAGGACCGTTACGCGGCCCATCATTAGCGTTGCCTTTTGAATCGGTCTAGGGTCTCGCGAAAGACTTTGCAGTGACCTGACCCAGGGATATGTTTTCGCTCTGCAGGTTCTACTTCGCGCTCAGTACATAGTATGCACTGAGTGTCAGTAGCCTTACAGGCCGATCCCTTATGGCCATCTTTGCCACACTTGTAGCACATCTTGCTACGGTCAGGTCCTCGGCAGTCACGCGCCTGATGACCGTAGTTCAGGCACCTGAAACAGCGCTGAACCCGTTGCCAACTTCTGATACGGCAGTTAGTGTAGCCGATTTTTACTCTGGTTTGAGAGAGCAGGAACGATGCCTGGTCTTGTTCCATCTCTACGATGGCCAAGCGAAGCTCTCTGCTGTTGGGGTTCGTCAGCGAGACGCTAAACTCGCCCAGGTCCTTATTTGCTTGTGTGAAAACAGCTTTTACTGCTGTCTTCACTTCATCCACCGTTGCGAGGCAGTCTATATCTCTGATTTCGACTGCTTCTTTGGGGATGATCTCCTTAATTTTGCCTGTTCCACCAACCGTTCTTTTCAAAAAGTCACTGAAGGTCTCAAGTTCCTTGGTGTTGCCCAACTCAATCAGGACATCTCCGGTCCTGGTTTTTCTGATCCCTTTGATGTTACTCGTCGGGCTGTTCTGGATGAGCTCCTGCCGGATGTTCTGCAGGACCTCACTGTAAGTCTTACCTTCTTCTGGTCTTATAAGGACGGTGGCAGAACGCTTCTTCATCTTTCTCCTCCTTTTCTTCTTCTTTTTTGGCAGCTGCTGTGCAGGCTGCTCCGTCACTTTTGCCGATGTTCTGGCCGTTGGTGGTTTGGAGTTAGGCTGCTGTGATCGCTGCTGTTGTTGTTGCGTTTGTTGCCGCTGCTGCTGTGTTTGTTGTTCCAGCTGCAGCTCCTTTTGTTTCTTTGCAGCCTTAACATCCTTGCGACTTTGGACAGTCACAAAAGAGTCGTCTGCGTCTTCCTCAGCTCTGCCCTTCTTAAGAAGAGCTCGCGAATCAGAATTGTTTCCTGATTCCAGCGAGTCTTCTTCTCTGGGCCGCTTAGCTGCAGCGCTTGCCTGAAGCGTCTCGGTCACTTCCATCTGTTCAGTGACCGTTCTTGCTTCGCGCAAGCGAAAACTCCCTTTTCAGAGCTTCTACGTGCTCAATCAATTCTGGCAGGTTATCTTTCACTTTCGAGTTCATGTTAGGCATGGACCTAACAGCTGCCTGCATGAGCAAAAAGATCTCATTCATTCTTTGAGATCTTTCTTCAATTGTCAAGCAGGTGATCTCTACCCCTGTATTCTTTAGGGGATCAGCCTGCGACATCTGGCCTTCGGTATTGTTTTGGCTATTACTAGCCGCTCCTGATTGGTTTTTGTTTTGTGTTGAATTTACCATATTAAAACGTGTACTTGGTTTAAGACGGTTCGCCCATCATGGGAGCTCCAGGCGCAGTGGAGCCACTATCCCCGCCTGTAAGGTGCCCTAGTTAAGGATGCCGCAGCCGAGAAGCGGTTGTCGGGTGGTCAACCCTAGCGACATCGAGTGATTCTAGAAAAGATGTTACGGGTTAGGCCCGCGCCATATTGATGCTAAAGGTTTTACGTCATCCGTATCGAGTGGGCGACGTCAGTACCGTGCTGCGCCTGGCCCTAAACTTCAGGCTAGACGTTCCGCAGTTCTCCTGCGCGGACTCGGTATAAGGAAATACTGACCAGGTAATCCTTCACACCTGCGCCTGTACGAACCAACTTCAACCCCTTCATTGGCTCTGGTTACGTTAGTAGAAGTACGTAACAGTTCCTAACCAACATGTGGTTTCACGGGACCTTTGCCCGTCACGACTTTCGCCGGAGAGGAGACTAACGTTTACCCTTATTACTAAACAGAGGTCAGCAAGTCACTATCAACGTACAACTCCTGTAGTCTGACGGGAATATCCATTGGTCGACAGCCGCAGCTCATTCATACATCCACTCATACTGTGTTGCTTCTTAGTACACGTAAATACGAACAATAAATTTCAATGGGTTGGCAGTTTCGTGAAGCGAAAGTGCCTACGCGATCATCCAGATATCCTTGACCATCGCTAAGGATTGCCAGCGATATGTGGATCGTGCTTAAGCCTCCGCCCCGCCACCACATCGTAGGTGGACACTTACAAGGTCAGCAACATGCGGAGGATAATAATAATAATAATAATAATAATAATAATAATAATAATAATAATAATAATAATAATAATAATAATAATAATAATAATAATAATAATAATAATAATAATAATAATAATAATAATAATAATAATAATAATAATAATAATAATAATAATAATAATAATAATAATAATAATAATAATAATAATAATAATAATAATAATAATAATAATAATAATAATAATAATAATAATAATAATAATAATAATAATAATAATAATAATAATAATAATAATAATAATAATAATAATAATAATAATAATAATAATAATAATAATAATAATAATAATAATAATAATAATAATAATAATAATAATAATAATAATAATAATAATAATAATAATAATAATAATAATAATAATAATAATAATAATAATAATAATAATAATAATAATAATAATAATAATAATAATAATAATAATAATAATAATAATAATAATAATAATAATAATAATAATAATAATAATAATAATAATAATAATAATAATATTATTTTTTTTTTTTTTTTATGGTGGTAAAAACGGGAAATCTGCCTAAACCAGACCTTCAGCGACAGGATCCACGCCCGCCGTGCGATTCCGCAAAGCGTTATCGCCGTGCAGGAGGGGATCCTGCCACCGGTGTGACGGGTTCCTGAGTGCACGTCAGCCTTGACTGTGAAATGGCCCTCCATTTCACATTCAGGGCATCAGAGTCCCAGGGGACCGTCTAACCCCCTGTCCTTCTGACCGCGTGACGATTGCAAGAAGATGCAATCGTCACGCGGGCAAAAGGCCAGTAACATCCACCTCGTGACCTTTATTCCACCCTGGCACCTAGGCCTTCTCGGCATTACTTCAGGGTGGGGTCACCAATACGCCGCAGCGCCTTCCTTACCGTACCTGGTACTTATTCTCCTCTAGTTTCCACTACGACAGCTTTTTTTTTCGAGGCTTGTTGGTAGTCTCTCGTTTCCTTCTTTTCTCAGCATCCAGCGCTTGCCTGAATACTCTGCAGCTTCCGCAACCTGCCACATGTTTTATGGCTTCGCCATCATAGCCTTCCTGTCGGCACAAGAAACAGCAGGCACTCTTTGCACATGCTGCCCTTGTATGGTCTGCTTCTCCGCATTTAAAGCAGTGCGTGGATCTCTCGGGTCCCGGGCACTGATCCCGTCTGTGACCGAAGCCCAGACATTTATGGCATCTTATCACCATTGTTCTCCGTTCTATCCTACAGCTAACAAATCCTATTTGAATTCTTCCCTTGCTTACGAGATCTTCCGCCTCGGTCTCATTGAGAACAACCACTGCCATCTTGGATCCAACTCTATTGGGTCCAAGGATCATGACCTTCCGAGATCTCTGCTCGGAGCCCAAAACCCCACTCAAAGCTTCCTGCACTTCCTCCTCCGTTGACATCTGATCGAGATCGCGAATCTCAATCGTCCTTCTCCGTTCATCCATGCTTATGCTTCCCAGTCCCTCTACTGCAACCTTGACGTTGTCAGCAAAGGTCCTTCTATCCGACTCTTTAGAGATCTGGATGAGAAGGTTTCCTTTGGATGTGGGTCTAACACTTAAGACCTCGGTGCTACTTTCCTGCGGCTTAACATCTTTGCGGAGCTTCCCAAGAACGTCCGCGTATGTAGACCCTTCTGAGATCTTGATTACAACCGCTTCTTTCTTCCTTGCCCTTTTTTTTGCAGTCTCGAGACGTGGCTGACTAGACATCGCAGTCTGCGGAGGAGATTGCGATTCCGTAGCAACAAGCGCCGCTTTCTTTTTCTTTTTCTTGTTCTGCCGCACATCCTCAGGGCTGCTACCTGCGCTGCCTCGG